>JADNRV010000182.1:0-101677 GCA_015499995.1 Flammula alnicola | reverse complement strand
TGACGGACTTGGAGCTGGCAGCACGAGCAAAGAAATCACCATTGCAGCACCGGGAAGGACACGGCGACCTTCGATTTGATGAAGATCCAAGAAGTCGCAGAGAGCTTGATCAACGATGAATCGTGGGTTGGCCGGTCTCTCCTGGACAGATTCTATTTGACGAGGAATGGCACCCGGGACGGACGAGCGAGTTGCGATGTAGGAAGGGTAGTTGTAGAGACGTTGGAAGGGGTAGGTAGGAATGTCGGTCATTGCGAACTTGTAGGGCATTTGGTTGAATAGGACTTCAAAGTCGATGCTAAAGCCTTTCTCGAATAAGGAAGAGAGTGCTGCCAGCATCGCGACAATTTGATCTTTCCCGCGCTTGCCAGTGAAGGCGAGGCGAGATTTTCCAGCGAATTCGGGTGTTTGCATGTTAGACCAGACAGTCGGTTGAGGCCCAACATCAACGATGACGTCGATCGACGAAGCCTTGGTCGCAGCCCTAGCAGTTTGGATAAACCTGACAGGGCTCTGAGCATGGTCAACCTACCAGGGGCGTCAGTGAGGGCGACAGAACACAGGAAGCAAATAGTCTCACCCAGTACTTGGCGTCTAGACGTTCATGCTTCGGAATTTCTGCACCTCGCAGAGTGGAGAAGAATGGTTTTTCGAGGCCATTTATTGAATCATCACGCTCATCCAGCCACGCCTTGAGGGCAGGAAGCGCAGAGGCGATCGCAGGGCTATGAAACCCTAGAAGAAGACTGAGAGGAAAGAAGACGTATTACACCAATGGGCCTACCTTGATCGACGTTCAATTTCGTGCATCTCAGACCGTCACGCTTAGCAGCGGTCATAAGGCTTTCTACTGCTTTTCATCTCTCCTGAGACAACATGAGCCTCGGGGCCATTATAGACAGCTATTGCGAGGCCGATCCACAAGACCCAGGTTCTGAATGTAGCGACTGATGCGCTCTTCTGAGGCCTGGATGGCAAACCATGCCAGCGGGATGCGCAGGATCGGCCCGGAGAAGTTTAGCCCTCTCAACGACGAATTGGCCAAACCAACTTCGAAAGTGAATACACGAGCGATGACTGGAGATAACAAAAGTGTCAGATTAAAATCGGCAGGCTGATTGGTCTGCACAAACCTGCTGCAGCAATCTCTCCCAAGCTATGTCCCATAACGGCATGGGAGTGGACTCCTAGGCTTTCCAGCCAGGTAGAGACGGCATATTGGAAGATGAAGATGCAAACTTGGGCAACCTCACTATGGTCGATTGAAAGGTTGCCTGGCGCTGACTCCTCGACAAGATACGGAAGAATCGGGTAGCCAGTCAATGCAGATGCCTTGTTGGCAGCATCCGTGATGATACTTCGGAAGCCAGAGTATTGGTTGGCGAGGTAACGGCCCATGCCTTGGTACTGGGAGCCTTGACCAGGGAATCCAAGGAGAATGCGGCGAGCATTTCCTCCTGACGCGGAGGCAGACGAACTTTGGAGGCGATCTTCAATGCGAGCAATCAAGTCTTGCATATTGTTGACCACGCAAGCAATCGATAACGGTAATGTTCGCGACCAACACAAGTCGTGTAGCAAATTGCATGGAAGAGTGACGAGGGGGCGTCGAGGCAGAAATCCAAGTATTTGTTCAGATATTGAATGAGTGCGTCTTCGCTCTTTCCGCTGACGACAAACATCATGGGAGTGGTTTCCGGAATTGATGAAGATGATTTGGGCTTCATATCCTCTGTCGGTGCCTCCAGAATTGCTCCAGCGATAGAACCTGCGAAACCATTCGAACTATGCCTAAATTAGAAAGGGAAATATTGGGAGCATAATCATGAGACATACAGAATCAATGCACGCAGAGGTAGTGAGTTCTCCGTCTTCAAAGTGACGGTCTCGACAGGAATATGCAGAGGAACGACGCTGCAGTCAAGGTTGGGATTCATATTGTCCGAGGTCAGCTGGACCAGGCCGGGTACGGATCCCTCAGTGAAAGAGCCGAGAGTCTTGACAACGCCGATCAACCCAGCTACAAGTTCAGCATGACCTACGCATGACTTAGCGGCGCCGACCACCAGGGGTTTATCAGGTCCATGGGATGACTCGAAGACCTCGTTGATTCCTTGAATCTCAATAAGGTCGCCCAACGATGTGCCTATCACGTGATATTGGTACACGGCATTTAAAATTGAAGTAATAGAAAAATCACGTACCAGTTCCATGCGCTTCAATGAAACTAAGCAAGAATTGAGTAAACCACTGCTAACTGTACAGAAAAAAAAGAAGAAACGTACTCGATCTGAGAAGGAGAGAGCGAAGCCTTCTCGAGGAGTGCAATTTGCATAGCAATTTGCGCTTTCACATTGGGAGCGACCAAGCCTTGAGACCTGCCATCGTGCTTAACGTCGGTGGATTTTACGACACCGATGATTCTATCTCCGTCTCGTAAAGCAGCACTTTTGGTCTTCAAAATGAGACCAGCAGCGGCTTCGGATGGAACGTATCTGGATAATGATATATCAAAGGAAGAGCAGAATGAGGAGAAAGGAAAAATCATACCCATCGGCCATATTTGTAAAGGTTGCACAACGAGAGTTACTTGACGTCATCTTCTGAGCAGACAAGAATCCGAGAGTACCAGGCCTAGATTTTTCCATTAGTCAAGAAAGCACCGAGGAAAGTGTGATAACAACTTGCCACGTGTGCGTATTAGCTCCACATACGATGGCCGACTCTCCTTCACCTGATTGTAAGTACTGAACGGCTAGTAAAAAGTGAGTTCATTTGTGCTTGGATAAAATTTCGAATAATATCTACCTTGATCAAAGGCGATCAAGCCTGAACTGCATGCAGTGTCGATGGTCAAAGAAGGGCCGTGAACATCAAGCAAGCTTGAGGAAATACGGTCAGTGTTAGATTAGCCGCAAATAAACGATGATACCCACTAGCTTAGGCGACCGCAGGCAGTGCTAGTAGCAACACCAGTCCCATAGAATCGAGTGTAGGCTGCGAATGAGCACGTAAGTAACCAGCAAAAAGGTTCCAACAAATGCAATGTTTACCTCCCCAGCCCTTGTCTGCAAATAAAAGTTTGATGTAGCCTTCTTCCATTGCAGCAGCAACAAAGACACCCATGCCACTACCCTTGACTTTCGAAGGAGGAATATTGGCGTTTTCCAGCGCCTCGAAAGCAATTTCCAATGAAAGACGAATATTTGGAGCAACATGGAACGCTTCCGCTGATGAGATACCGAAGAACGAGTGATCGAAGCCGTAAACGTCCACGAAGCCAGCTTTCTCGAGAGTGATGTCGCAAGGGGCAGGAGGCTCCTTTGAGTCTGGTGATCGGTAGAAGCTAGCATGATCCCATCGAGAAGCAGGAACAGGTGTCATAATGTCCTCACGCTTATCGATGAGGGCCTTCCAGAAGCCTTCTGGGGTGTCGATGTCACCAGGCAGGCGAATGGCCTGACCAACGATCACGATTTCTTCTCGTTCTCGAGTGGGAGGAGCAACCCTTGTGGAAGGACGAATCTTTGACGCGGTTCCGTCCATGCCCAGGTCAGACAAGATGGCGTTGGTCAGAGAGACTAGGTCGATATGTGTATGGCAGGTATTCAGAGGAAGGGCCATGTCGAGTTGGCGATTGAGCTTGTTGACAATCATGGTAGACATGGCAGAATCCATTCCCAGCTAATGACAAAGTATTGAGTAATAGAAGCGCACAAAAGAAAGGCAGAACTCTGACCTCTGCAAATGTGGCCTGAGCGTTGTCGTCCATCGTCTCTTCTGAGATTCTCAAGGTCTGGAGGACGATGTTGGAAACAATGGCAGCGATTTGATCCCTAGTCTTGCCTTGCGCGCGGGATGACGAGGTGGCGGGTTTCGTCTCGGTTTGAGGAGCAATGCCTTCATCAGAGCGGCTGAGAAGAGCAGAGAGTTGCTCGCCGAAGAGCTGCTCCAACTTCTTACGGAAAATCGCACCCTTCTTCGTCAAAGGAACTTCTTCGCCTTCCTTGAGGACCAGGACCCGAGCCCAAGAAATGCGCAAGGGAGGGGCGAGGCCGCGATTGGCGATGGAAATCGCGCGAGTAATCTCGGGAAGGCGAGACTCGAGAGGTGTCGAAGGGTCTCTAACTGGCTGGACGATGGCACACACCACCTGAGAAGAAGTCTTCAAGAAGTTATTTCCGACAACACAGCTCCGAACGACAGCAGGGCATTGATTCAGAATGGCTTCAACAATGCGAGGGTCGAGAGATTCCCCGGAGCTCATCTAAGAGATGGCTCAGATGGAATAATTTCATGAAAAAAAAAATAACACAAACCTGGATGTAGTCTTCCTTGCGACCTTTCCAGACCAAGCGTTGATCGCCAATGTATCCATAGATGTCTCCAGTACGGAAAGACACAGTGCCGTCGTCCTCAACAGTGAAAGAAGAATTATCATATTGAAGATATCCTTTGGTGATGAGACGACTCTTGATCACAAGTTCGCCCTCTGCAAAGCAGGTATTAGTCGGTATAAGCAGGGCAATAGAGACATTTTACTCGCCAGATGTTGCGTTTGCTCCCGCTTCATCGACAAGGTTCAGAGCCGCGTCAGCGAGGAGGCAGTCTTTGCTATACCATCCCTCGGCACCATCAGTGGTCGAATGGAACAGAGGTCCTGAAAAAAAAATTAGGCTTGTTACGGCTTCTTAAGATATGACCATACCTCCGAGCTCCGTCATGCCAATATCGAGAACGAGAGGGATTCCCATCTGCTTAGCCCACTCAACGCACTCTGCGTTTGTGGCAGCACCCCCTGAGCCGAACACTTTGAGCGTCTTGATCGCTTCTTGAATACGTTGCTTGCGATCGGCATCGACTTCTTGTTTGTGGCTCCTCATGAATCCTTCAAGAACCCAAGGTACGCCAGCGAAGGCGGTGGGTTTCTTGGTCATCGCTGTCTCCAATAACTGACCGCAAACGTCAAGGTAGCGAGACTCTTTGCTGGAATCCCCACCGACGACGCCATAGGCGGAAGGAACCATGGCGAAGATGTAGCAACCAGCAGTGAGGAGCATGGCTGCCCCGAGATCATTCGACAAGCCAATGATGTGGGACCATGGCGACCACCCAAGGACGCGCAAGTTCGCGAACTCCTGCTGAGGCCAGGTGCGCTTCCACCAAGCAAGGCGAGAGTTTGCGCCGGCCAAAATGCTCTGGTGGCTCAGAGGCACACACTTGACGTTGGCGACTGACGAAGCCGAAGAGGTATGGAGATACAAGGCGATGTCGTCTGGAGTGGGAGCAAGGAATTCAAGAAGAGGAAGTTCCGGAGACTGATCGAGGTATTTCTGCATGAGCGCAGTGATGGTGGCATCTTTGGGGTCGAAAGGAAGACACGAAAGAGAAATACCTAAAGAAGAGTTAGAAAAGAAGCGAAAGACAAAAGGAATAAAGGAGTACAAACCACGGACGGTGTTCTGAACAACGCGCTCAGGAGAAGGAACCAAAACGAAAGTGGGGCCAATGTTAAGCAGCATACGTTCCATGATGTCTTTAGGAACGTTGTGATCGAGGGGTGCGACGATTCCACCGAGTTTCCAGGTGGCGAGCATGGCGGCCAACACGTAAGGGTGGTTTTCGCTGATGATCGCGACGACCGGCTTGGGGCCGTATGTTTTATGCATGTCGAGGGCAAGACCGGTCGATACGGTGTCGAGATCGCCGTAGGTCCATCGCTCGTTACCGCACTCGACAGCGTTTCGTTCGACATCGCCGGAGCGGGCGACGCTAACGAAGGCGTTCAAGAGGGTGTTTTTGTTGTAGAGAGAAGAATCCATTGGTATTGAGAGCAAAAGATGACGAGAAGAAAAGCAAAAAAGTTGCTTGGGCAGATTCTGTATCCCAAGGTGGTATTTAAACCATTCGGTCGGGAGTATTTTTGTTCTAAAAGAGGGGGAGGGATTTTAAACTGGACCGGGATGACCCCAAAGACTGCAATAGATCGAAGTGTTGTCAACCCTCCAGAGAGGCTGACAGTTTTCGGCGACCAATGGGCTTATAGGCGCGCTGGAATGCGGGCAATGCATCGTCCATTTCGTTAGCTCAAGTCCGAATTCTGTGGTCGTTCCAAGAATAAAGAGGCTGGCAGCTACTGTTTTTGGTAATGGTGATGAAGACTGGAGTTATTCCAGCGCCGTTGAGTTAGGATTCATCAAGGATTCGAGCATAAAGCGGTCAACCTCCGACAGTCTGGATAGGAATCGCCGAGACGTAGACCAGTCAGCCACTGGTAAAGTTTTCGAAGGGTGTGGGTCATTCTGTGCATCCATGTGGCCATGTGGATATTACTCACAAATCACTTCGACTGGGTTATTCAAATCGACTGCCTTCACCGACACGTTATTCGAAATAACTTTTCTTCAGGATCATGCCACCATCGAGAACCACACCAGCCTAAGAGTTTTTGCCGTCTACAGAGCCAGCTTTGACGATAAGGTTTTTAAAGCATGCTTGGCTGAGACCATTTTTTAGATTTATGGGACTCGATCGAGTTGTAGATAGATATCTTGCCGAGATTACACACCTTGTTCTTCCAGCAAACGTCCGCTCGCAGGACCATCTTAGTTGACAATGACATTGAAAGAGAGTCGAGTAAAACCCTTTGATACTGGCGTGTAGAATATTACGTAATGACACGCGAGCCAGACGTAGCTGAGCCCAAAGGAGCTCGAGAACAACTCGCGAACAGAAAAGCAACGTAGGATATGAAACTATATGAAGTAGACTCGGAGTCTCGGAGTATATTCACATCGACATGCCCTGGGAATCACTTTCACAAATCTAAAGACTGAAGATCCCGGCTTCTCTCTTTCGACTCTGAATCGGATGTGTCAACACACACGACAGCCCTAATCCAATTGTAAGGCCAATGGCCACTGAGACCAGCTTCAGCGCCGTCCGGAAGCCCGATAAATAGGAGTCGGGGGATCCCGACGTCTCCTGAGAAGCATAGCTGAGCAAACCTCCACTTCCAAGACCAGATGGCAGCTGGAACAAGATGCCGGTAATCTGTTCGCGGGCAGTTAGACGCACCGACCTTGGACGTTCAAAAGGAGGAGGAGAACGAACCATTACGACAAAGGCATTGCCAGAGAAGATGCGCGAATACGAATTAGATATCAGTCCGACGGCGAAGGCCCTGGAAATGAAGAGTCAGGTAGATCCGTAACAGTTCATCGAAGAGATAGCACTAACCCCACAGCCGCAATAATATCGCTCTGGCCGACGAACCTTCGACCGGTGAAATGGTTTGTAACCCATCCAGCGCTGGCGATGGCGACGAGGAGCACCTAGATAAGGGAAGATAAGTCAATGCTCGAAAAGTTTAAAGTGCTGCATACCATCTCCTTTCGGTTCCAGGCAGCTTGATTACGCATACTCAAAAACAGCGAGAACATGGGCACAGTTAGGAATGCTGTAAAGGCGACCATGAGAATGGACTTTCGGAGACAAGAGCCAAAATCGCCTTACCCCACCATGTACTTGGTGTCCTCTGATACCAAGGTCCGGATGGGTTGTGGGTCAGCGAGCAAGTATAATCTTCCGCGCCATAGACTTTGTGGCTTGTCATCAACTCGTATAGTTGTGCTCCGATCGTAAAACCAAATCCGAGGAATAACGCATAGACAACTGCGAAACAGAGCCGAACAGAACCGGAAATTATCTGTCGGGACATGAGTTCCAGCGCTCCGGTGAGAACAAGAAACCCCTGAGGTCCATATTATGAGTTACGTATTTATGATGGTCAAGGAGCACGATGCTTACGGGGAGGATTAGCACCACCGAGCTTGAAGTGATGGCAGAATAACAAAGCTTGTGGGTAGCGGCCAGCGCCGCGGCAATGAAGCTAAATAAGGTGGTGACAGTGACCCTATCAAAAGATATAAGTAAGTAGATCCTAACATACAGGAACGAAAGAAGCACGCACTCAAAAACATGGGAGAACAAAATATTCCGCACGCTGAGCAACTGTATTAAGACGAGAATGGCGCCAAGAGGAAATGAAATCAATGCGTCGACGAAACTTCCACCGAAGCTTATAGTGCATATGGAGGCCGAGCACATCCCCCCTGTGAAGATGAGCATGGCCCAGTTATACAACGGCTTCTTGCTCATCAATGCATCGAGCTCAATAGATGCATCGGATACCGAAAGTTTGTCATGAATGACCTAGCAAAAAAACGCGTCAACACTTCTTCCAAGATAGCAATTAAACGGAACTAAGACCTTCCAATACAAGGTGAACGCGTCATTCAGCTTTGCGAGGTCCAGCCCACTCGCCTGTCTGATGAGCTTGATATGACTCGTGCCGGTTCCGCTGTCATCGAAACTGAGCAGCACGATGTCGGGCAGATACAAGAAGCTCAGTTGGACGTCAAGAACTCGGGCAGCCGATTGGATCTGTGATTGTAATCTATGGCTAGGACCACCGAACATCATCATAGCCCGCGTAAGCTTCATGAGGAATTCTTCGCGCCGAATAACGTGAGCGATATGTCGCGTTATCTACCATGTGAGTAAACAGTAAGAAAGATATTACCCCCAGAGGTTAAGACTAAAGACTCACAAAAATTTCAGCCTTTTTCCGCTTATGTCGCTGTTTACGACCAGGAGACGAAGGATATGACTGCTCCTCACGATCATGACTTATTGTGCCTGGTGTGCTGTACCCAGATCTACGGCCAGAACGAATGGAATTAACGTATCCTCCAAAGAGGCCCGACAGATTGCTTTTGGAACCGGCACGATAGAATGACTCCGAAGGTTCTGATGGCGGCGTCGGCGGTGCAGTTCTTGCGCCTTCCAGCGAACTCCCCTGTAGATCAGAAAACACACTATTATTTCGTGTTTTCGCCGCTGGAGGTCGAGTTACAGGCTTGGTCTCTAAGGAATAGCTGGAATTGAATGTGAATAAGAAACGTATGCAATGAAAGTGATGAGACCAACTGGGATAGCCGGTATCCTGGCCGTTTGACATTTGGCTGAAGTCGACTTGTCTGAGGTGATGCGATGCCAGTCAGGTTACCAGTGCTGGCAATCAGTGGCCCAAACACCCCTCCAGCACTTCTTGCAGCAGCTGGGCGAGATATGTGTCCAAACATGGATGGGATACCCAATGATCGCTTTTTGCGAGTGTATACTCTCTCGTGTTTCTCGTCTGTGTTGCGCTTATTAATAATGCTGGTTAATGGGAACCTATTGGTCAAGGCAACATACCTGACTTCTCTGTGCGTTTCGGCGCTTCCTGCCCCCTATTGTATTCTCTCTTTTCTCTCTCTTCATCAAGAGACGAGCGCCTTGAAGGTTGGTTGGACGGAGTGGCGTCAGGAGGGTGATAAAGATTAAGAAGCGCTGACAGGATCCCTTTTCCCGACGACGAAGGCGCTCCTGCTTCAGTTTCAAGACCTTTCTCTGTATCGGTGGGTATGTGTCTGTGTGATCGTACCTCCTTCCGTCTTGCTTCATCACCTTGCCTTGAGAGACCTCGTCTAGAACGCCAGAGATCAGAACCCCCATTGAGGCGTGCTTGAACAACACTTTGG
The DNA here is from genome assembly GCA_015499995.1 of Flammula alnicola. Classification (NCBI taxonomy): domain Eukaryota; kingdom Fungi; phylum Basidiomycota; class Agaricomycetes; order Agaricales; family Strophariaceae; genus Flammula; species Flammula alnicola. The sequence goes on along the minus strand of JADNRV010000182.1, from coordinate 92,090 downwards.
GCCTTCTTGAACGAATATCTACGAAGATCCTTGGTCCCGGGAAGCCCCGCGTCTTCATTTTCATCGATATAATTGTCGGGAACATCATGGCTGGGTCTTGGTGGGGTAAAAGTTGCGCTTGTTAAAGAGTCGAAGAATCGACTTGATGCTGCGGAAGATGGATACAGAGTATCTGCATAGCCCGTTCGATCTGCTTCATCAGAAGTCGTGGGTTGGTTCTCAGAGGATGGCGATCCTGATTGCCGAGGAGGATAATAATGGATATTCGTCAATGGCGTTCCACGACTGTGACGTTCAAGCTTTTCAGTCAGTTCCTTGAAAGCTTCAGGCTGGAATATAATACGGTAAGTATTTCGTATGTAAACAGTAAATGGATACGCACGTCCAACCCTCGCTCATCAAGCATGTGAGTGGAACCTTCTCTAGAATGGGTCGAACCTCTGGATTGATCGTTTAGCCATTGGACCTTTCGAGGAGTCCTTGAGCCTGGTGTACGCGACGAGGTAAGTGCGCTAGGTGTCGCCCCTGGCCCCGAAGGCCGTTTATCGTCTGATCGATTGGATGAGCTCATTGGCTGTGGACAGTCTTCAGAGTTGTTGGTCTGCAGAACGACATATGTCGAAACTTTGCACAGTTGCGTAACTCCGAGAGGAATACAGAAACGCAAATTCGAAGAAGAAACGGCTGTCTTCGGGCAACTCAAGAGATGGCAAAGCCTGCAACAATGACCAGAGTTGATCGTGGTTGGAATGACATTGCGTAGCGTTTCAGCGGATTATCTATGAGAGTCTAGTCCCTCAAATGGAGCCAAAACGGAAATTTTCAGCATATTGCAGTCGTCGATCGTCGATTATTTGTCGCGACCTCATAATTGAAGGAATGGCTGAGTGAAATACCGCTGCAATTACTAACATGAGACATTTGAGAAAGAAAAAGACTCACGAAGGAACGAAAGGACTGGCCCATTGAACTGCTTGTCCCCATACTTGTACAAAGGGCAACGTACTGTAAATACGGCGTCAGTATCCTTGTGTGCGGCAGCCTTTATTTAGTAGGACTGAGGCGACAATACGGGATGGATTGCTTCAGGTCCGACTAAGTGTTCACTACCTTGGCTGTTGCTTGGCTGGAGGGAGCGAATCAAGAGGAGCGAATCAGTAGTCGAAGCGTGCGTTACATTTCGAGTCACGCATCACGCGTTACTCCCGCTACAGAACAATTAACCGTTCCTCACTCCCCGACGACTCCGAGTCCGCTGCTGTCCGCTGGCAGGCCCTCGACTGCGCTTCCTCCAACCCCAGATTCGAAAATAGCTCACAAGTAACAACAAGCTGATTTTTACGATAACGTTAAAGGCGCGCTTCGGCAGGTGAGCCGTCATGCTTATTATTTTCCATTGTAAATGAAAGTACTGATAATATTCCAATTGGGACCGCATCCAAACTGTATAATAAATCTACCTAACTACCTACCTGATAGGTTTGTGATAGCTAACTTGCTGCGGATGGCAGCCTTCTCCGAGTTCTCCGTGACGGAAGAATAGTAGGAAAGTCGAGGCCTGAGTGGACTTGGCGGTCCATTCATGCACACATTTTACGGTCGAGTCTCAGACTCATGCTCATGCGGCCATTGAATGATCCTGCAAATCCTGGTAATAGCGGTGGAAATGTGTAGCTGCCACCCAGGGCCACTATACCTGTCAGCATTTTCTGACGGTCAATGCAGACTTCAATCATCTTCCGTCTGGCGATTGGTTCTTAAAATCGTTGTCCGACAGGGACCACTCGGACAGACAGTTTTTTTTTACAGTTGGGATCCCAGGTCCTCGTCAATCGGAGAACGATGGCACAACCTCGGTTAGATAATTATAGGAACAACAATTTCCTCAAAGGCGTCGACGTCAACCTCGAAAATTTCCTGGAATCTCTCAAAACCTTTGACCGCACTAGCTCTTGGATACCTTGTCTCGCTGGCATCGTCGTTCGGATTTCACTGGCGCTATATCACTGTCCCCATTTTGTAGATTCCGTGGTCGTACCTTGTTCGGCAGCGCTGAGGGGTGACAGTTTTGACTTGACCATGATCACTAACGACGGACAATACAACCATTATCATCGACAATGAGTAAATAAATCGTCAAGTATGGCCTTCAAGATCCCCAAAAACCTGCTCGAGATCTTGCTTTCTTGATTACACTATCCTGTTGGATCTCGAGCTGGCTTGCACTCCTTTCTTCGGCGATGTCAGGCACTGATACAACCCCTTCAGTTCAGGATTTTGGCTGTCTTCTCCATGCAACACTACACGTCGTTGTTCCATTCGTTGCTGGGGGCTTGATATGTACGCTTCTTCTCCCAGCAGTTATGCTAATTGCATTGATATATCGAAACCCTCTTCTATGGTACTATCCTTTGGTCTCCTCGCCTATTACTAACAACTCATACACGGTTACAGTATCTCATCGTTATATTATCATCTATGAATGCTAAGGCCCTCTAAGCTGTTTCGCTACTATATGGTGTGGGGTCGTTCTAAATACATCCTCGCAGGAGCGTCTCTGCCGGTTGTCGCTGACTCAGGTCAGACTAGGTCCACATTCTTCACAATCCTCCTTTTGACGTTCATATGAATAACAGTGGAGATTTTTTGGGGTTGGAACGACACGTTTTCATTATGCGTACTCTTTGCAAACTCTTTGTAACTAGTTTTACAAGTAGCTGCACCAATTAATTTATATTTTAATTCATACTACTCATCATCAAAAATGTGCTGGTCGGTTAGCGATGGGTTAAAGTCTATGCAAGTCAGTGTATATGGATGTTCGCAACTCCAGGTTGAATAAAAATCGCTCCAAATTCAAAATGTATCATTGGCTGGAAGAAGGTGCTGCCGAGCTGCCGGGATGTTGTTGCCCTCTCAAGTAAATACAAGCAAGCAAGGATCTACAAGGTCCCGTGTGCATCAGTTTCGAAAGAACCGAGGAATATGAATCGGATTAATCATTGCAGTTTTTTGGCAGTTTTACAATTTAATTATCTAGGGCTCTCGTTTCTCGGTATGTAAAGAGTTATAGCTCTCCTCTACGTGAGTCGTCATTTCACTGATGGTGAAAGAATCTGAAAGGTACTTCATTGGAACTTCCACGCCCAATTGGTTCATGACTCTGCCCCTTATCTGAGCGAATGAAATCGAGTCGATACCACACGAAGTCAGTGAATCCATGGGCTCTACGTTTAAACAATCAGTAAAAGAAGACAGGGATCAAAAACAAAAGAACCAACCCAGTTTCTCTGTCAGTTTGAGCTCCAGGACCGTCCTCAGTATGTTCGAAAGTGTGCCTGAGACATCGAGATTTTCGTATCGGCGTCCTGTTGATGTTTTTCTCGAGGATACAGTGGGAAGAATGTCTTGGAAGAGGGGATCCTGAGAGTAAGCAGGGTTTGTAGACAACAGATCCACGTCTAAATTGGCAATTATTTGCACGGTATGCAGTGTAGCCATGGCCTTCAGAATCAAAGGAATACCTGTCGTGTTGTCCATCGGCAATACCAGGCTGTTTGACAGATCCATGTTCCGCGTGAGTCTAGACTCCCATGCACCGAGTTGCAGACAAGTCGCAGGAAGGTTTCTTTGCTTCCTGTACAAAGCAAGAGCCTCCATATAAGAATTTCCAGCAACGTAGGCTATTTGGCCTTGGTTGCCTAACGAAACACTATCACGAGTGTGAGAAGCTTATAACCATGAGAAAATCGACCGGGCTTCACCTGATACTACTGAGAAAAACGAATGACTTCACGGATGGACACAGTTCTTCGCTGATCAAATGAAGATTCCAAGCGCCCGCGACCTTCGGGCGTAGAACGTCTTCGAAAGATTTGACATCCACGTTTTGGATAGTTGCATCGCGTATTACCGCGGCGGCATGAATGATGTTCTCGATAGTGCCGTAACGAGCCTGAATATCCACTATGGCGCTTCGAAGAGAGGTGAAGTCACAAGCATCGGCCTGCAGATATGAACAATGACCATTCGTTTCAGATTGGAGGTTCAACAATATTTCCCGAATCTAACCGGGAAGAAAACGCGTCAATAAAAATTTAAATCACAAGGAGATTCTCCCACCTCACTGTCTTCCTGATGCCGACGTCCAATAAAGACAACATTACTGCTTCCTTTCGAGATCAGAGCGGGCGCCAGTGCAGATCCTATACTTCCCAAGCCGACAATGATGGATGTTCCCGTGAAGACTTGGTGTGAATAGTCTGACTGATCGACCCTTTGGAGGACAGGAATAAGTCGCTTTAGAACGTTGTCTTCGCCTGTTCGATACGCAATAGTTCTGTCGAGTGTCCATACTCTTCGTCGTGCATCCAGTTCGTGATGAAGAATATCACTGAGGACTTGGTCACTTGTCGTGTCCAAGGAAGGTAGATCCAGGGCCCATACTTGAGTGTCGAGACCTGTCTCACGACGAAACACACGCAACATGCCTTGAACGACAGAACTGGCAGAAGGTGGTAGGCGGCTTGACGGTGGAGTACTTGTATGACCTATATCATTATTTGCGATGGCCCACATTTCCATTTCGGAGACGAAGACAAAATTCACGATATTAACTTTGTAGCTTGAGAGAAGTTTCATCAAGCCCAGGACGAGACGGTAGGCTGAAGTAAATGCTTTGGAGGTTGGAAGGACTCGAAAAGAGGTGAAATCAAGTAAGATGGAAATGTCCACGCTTTTGAGGTCTTGGTAGACGTTGTCGAATTGCGCCTTGAGCGAAAATAGATCATAAGGTTCAGACGCTGAAGGGATACTGTCGACGGCCATTTCGGTCGGCAAGTAAAGGGAAAATATCTCGTGAGCGCATTTGGAAATGATGCGTGACAGTCGAGAATTGTGGAACCCGACGTAAAGTAGATGGTCAAATTGAGTTGAGGGAGTTTGTGAAGAGCCTGATTGTTCGGGAATACGACGCTCTGTCCATGACTGTTGCAGCCATTGACCACTCGCATGTTCGGCGATCTTCTCCTTGCTCTGTATTGCAACGCCTGCTGGGATCCATGCCACAGAATACTTCTCGCATGACGCAAGAAGCTCCCCAGAGAGTGATGTTACCTCGAAGGCAGCAGACATCACATGGAAATTTCGCGTGATGCTGATTGGAAGATAATAACGGCAAATAAAGGATTCGGGAAGGTCGTCTGAGTAGAGGGTAAAGTCGTTTAATGAGGTAGGCAGGAAAGAGCCATCGAGATCGTGAATTTGAGGGACTTCTTCTTGTACAATGGCGCCGAACGCATGAAGACAACTGTCGAGTTTACGTATCCGATCCTGAGTCGGATACTGAGTAGGTCCGACAGTGATCAAGGCATCGGCGTGAGTAGGCCATGTTCGAAGTTCTTGGATGTTACGGAACGAAGGACCAAACTGAACATTCCTAAAGGATGCATAGACGTCGGCCTTGTTCTTCACGTGATCGGGGAGTTGATCGACATTCGTCTTCCTCCTTGGATTGAGTAATGGCCTTGATGCAAGTATACCAGAACAGATCCTGTTCACGTTGGGAGTTGGTTCGCCAACATACATAGAGAAGGACCCTTGCGTGTCCACCTCAGCAGTAATAACTTGGGTGTGTGATGATCCAAGAACTAGGGGCGAATGAAACGTGATGGACTTCACAGACTTATATGCTGATTGCAGTGCAAAGAAGTCAACGAGATGAGCTCCAGGGATAACTCTGAGACCTTCAATTCGGTGGTCAGATAATAAGCCGTAAAGTGGGGGTCGATGTCGAAATTTAGGGTCGTCATTCGCCTTCATTTGGGGAATTAGAGGGCCTGGTAAAGCAGGAATCGCCAGTGCAGAATAACGCGATGGAATAGAGGTTGGGAAGTGGCGTTGCTGCTGAAACGGGTAGGTAGGGATATGCGTTTTGCGCAGGGAGGTTCTCGCGAACAACTTTATGAAGTCCGGCGTCACACCACTTTCAAAGAGCAACGAAATCGCTCTTAGAAAAGCGGCGTTTTGATCGTTTGATGGCTTTGAAGAAGTTGCAATAGCGGTTTTGTTGTGCCGCAGCCCCTGCAGCGACGTCCAGATGAAAGGTTGAGGGCCAACATCTAATATTATGTCGATTGTGCTTTTCGAGTTCAATTCTTCGATGGCATCAGAAAATCTAACGGGATCTCGAGCATGTTCAACCTATGTAGAAATTGCGCCTCAGAGAAACGCTGCTAGGCTGAAAGATAATAGGGAGGGCATACCCAATAATGAGAAGGTAAACGGCAATCACTGGGAATTTCTTTCCCGTAAAGGGTGGAATACAAAGGTATTTTAAGGTGTGAGAAAAAAGGCTGGCTCTTGTCAACCCATTCCTGGAGGGACGGTAGAGAGGGATATATCGACGGGCTATGGAAACCTGGGAAATTTTTGAGAATCAAATAGAAGTTAGGGGTTAGAATTCAAGAAACTAACCTTGAGAAACCTTCAGTCCGGTCGCTCTTAATCCATTTGCCTTTGCTGTGGCCAAAAATGCATTTATGGCATCGAGGTCCCCAGAAATTACATGACTCTGTTGGCCATTATAAATGGCTATAACTAATCGAGCATCAAGTCCTAATTGGTGGGTTAGCTCCGTTATAAGGTCTTTCGATGCTTCGACGATCGCCATTCCTCCTAGTCGGCTTGGATCTGAGCGTAATATCTCTGCCCTTTTGATGACGAGTTCTAGGCCTAGTTCATAGCTCATGGCTCCAGCAGTGACTACCCCATTGTCAGCTCGCAAACGAAATATACATTCTTGAATCATAGACGTACCTGCAGCAGAAATTTCTCCAAGGCTGTGTCCCAACACCCCATACGGCTCGACACCCAGCCTCTTCAGCCATAGAGACATCGAATACTGATATACAAATATACAGATCTGGGCCACTTGTCCATGGTCAATTGTAAGCGTGGAAGGAGTCCAGGATTCTAGCAAGAAGGAAAGGATAGGATAACCCGATCGCTGAGACGCAGTAGTAGCCGCAAATGTCAAAATGTCTGCGAAGTCTGGATACTGCCCAGCGAGAATAGACCCCATGCCCTGATACTGTGAACCTTGTCCCGGAAAAGAGAAAACGATACGACGAGCAGGAGCTGTAATTCTTTCTGCAGAGAATGATCGAAGACGTTCGTCTAGAGCAGATATCAATTGCTCCATATTGGATGCAACAGAAGCAAACCGGTGTCGATAATGCTCACGTCCAACACAAGATGTATAACAGATCTCCCGAAATATGGATGCTGGTGCTGTGCGGCAGAAGTCCAGGTATTTTTTCAGGTATTGCTTCAGTCCTTCTACCGACTTCGCGCTGACAACAAACATCATTGCTGAGTGAGCGGTTCCATTGGTATCGGACACCGGAGGTGCCTCGTCTATAACAGATAAATTCTTCGGGTCTTCGAGCACGACTCCTGCAACAGTCCCCGCAAAGCCATTCGCGCTATATGATACAATAAGTATAAATATGCTGCACGATCTGTAGGGACGCACAGAACAAGGCCATAACATGGATTCCTATCCTGCTTCAGAGGTAGGGCGATGGTCTTGTGCGGTATGTGTATCGGAACAATACTGCAATCAATAGATGGATTCATATTCTCATCGTTCAAGTGCACGAGCCCAGGAACAGCAGAATTTTGGAAGGAAGCGATCGCTTTCAGAACGCCAACTAGTCCAGCGGCTAATTCTGTGTGACCGACGCACGACTTGGCGGCACCAACAATGAGCGGGCGCCCAGAGTGAGAACCCCGGAAAACTTCGTTGATGCCTTGGATCTCAATCAAGTCACCTAGCGAGGTACCTGAAATAAGGAAGCAAATGTTGAGAGGCATTCCTCCTTTAATACAAAATATTAGAGACTGACCCGTTCCATGAGCTTCCAGAAAACTTGGTCATATTAGCATAGGGTTTACATGAGATTTTCAAAAAAAAAAAAAGACACGTACTCGATGTCGGAGGGTTGGAGCCCAGCCTTTGCCACTAAAGAGCGCTGTAGTGCGATTTGTGTATGAACATTAGGAGCGACAAGGCCTTGAGATCTACCACCGTGCATGACATCTGTCGATTTCACTACGGCCAATATATTGTCTCCATCGCGCAATGCAGCATTCTTAGTTTTAAGGACAAATGCGACAGAACCTTCAGAAGGAACATATCTGTCCGAAGGCTGGGTTCAATAAATTTTTAAACACTCCGACTAGGAGCACATACCCATCTGCTTGGTTCGTAAAAGTGGCGCATCGAGAACGAGGAGATGCCATCTTTTGGGCAGACAGGAAGCTAATTAATCACAATTTTCAGCAGCAAATCCTCGAATAAGAAGACAAAATCATATACCCAAACGATCCAGGCCTATACGAGAGTGTCGTTCAGTCAATTTAATTGCTTTGAAAGAAGATAATTGTCAAACTAACCAGAGATTGGTGCTAACTGCGCTGACGATGGCAGATTCGCCATCTCCCGACTGCAAGTATTTAACAGCTAGATCTTTGTGAGTCGTTGTCCATTCGAGAAAAAAAACAAAGAAGGTAAACCTTGATCGAAAGCTACCAGACCAGAACTACATGCGGTATCGATAGTCGTAGAAGGCCCATGGACATCAAGAAGACTAATCGGTGCAAATCAGCGCCCATGAAAAATTCTGTCCGTCAAGCACTTACTAACTGAGTCTACCGCATGCCGTACTTGACGCAATACCTGTTCCAAAGAATCGAGTATAAGCTATAAGAATAATGTTTTCGTCAGTCTACATTAACCACCATGCAGACGTAAGAACGTACCATCAAATCCCTTTTCCAAAAACAACATCTGATGATACCCTGTGTCTAACCCTGTAGCAACGAAAACTCCCATGCTCGTCGCCTTAACCTGCGAAATTGGCATGCAGGCGTCCTCGAGAGCCTCGAACGCAGTCTCTAAGGTCAGGCGTACTGCTGGGCTGACGAAAAGCGCCTCCGGTGCTGAGATCCCAAAGAAGGTATTGTCGAAATGAGCAACATCGACAAACCCCGCCTTTTCAAACGTGATGTCGCATATCTGTGGGGATGAAGTGGACGACGGGGGTCGATAAAAGGAATGATGATCCCATCGATCTGCTGGGACGCGAGTCATGATGTCATCGCGTTTGTTGATCAAGGCTTCCCAGAAAGACTCGGGCGCGTTGATGTCTCCGGGAAGACGAAGTGCCTGGCCTACAATGACAACCTCTGCCTTCGTTTGGATGGCTTGAAGTTTTGTCGAGATCGGTGAGATAGCAGGCCCGTCTATCACTCCCACTTCAAACAATATCGCCTCCGACAGCTTGGTCAAATCAACGAAGTTGTGACAGGCATTCAACGGAAGTTGGAGAGCGAAGATGCTGTTAAGTTGGTTGACAACACGAACTGCCATATTTGAGTCCATCCCGAACTTGAGAACACAAGAAAAGAGTGAATAATGTTCAAAAGAGGGTTTTAAAAACCATACCTCCGCAAACGATGAATCGGAATGGGCATTGAGTACGTCAACTGGAATCCCAAGGATTCCCGCAACCGTGTCTGTAACCAACTTCTCGACGTCAGCCCTTTTCCAGTTCTTGTCCAGGTTATCTAGTGCCTCAACCTCTTCCGAGGCTTGTCTCTCTGGAATAGACACTATGGCACCATCAGACTTGGAGCCGTGGGTAGTCCCATTCGCATCTTCTCCGTCCTTCTTAGACAAATGAGCGGCTAGAAACTCGCCAAAGACATCTTCGAGTTTCTTTCTAAAGATGGTGCCTTTTCTCGTGTACGGTATTTCCTTCTCCTTGTCCAGAATCAACACCCTCGACCACGCAATTCTCAAGGGTGGAAGGAGGGTCCGATTAACGGCGGCAATCGCCTTTGTTATCTGGGCGATTTGCTTTGGCGAAATTAAATCTACGCCTGACGCTGAAACAGAGGTCGGCTCTGACGAGGACATGGCAGCCGGTTGAATAATGGCGCAGATAAACTCAGAGGGCTTTCGCATGAAGTTATTGCCCACGATGCAGCTATGTGCGATGGAAGGACAAGAGTTTATGGCCTTTTCAATTGGGCGTGGGTCGAGAGTTTCGCTAGTGACCATCTAATGCAATGGAACCGTCAGAGACCTCATTCCGTACTGCTGTCTTTGACTGTATTCACCTGGATGTAGTCTTCCTTCCTTCCTTTCCATACAAATCGCTCGTTCGGTGTCCTTTCATACATGTCTCCTGTCCGGAACGTGATCTTCCCATCGGGCGCCTTGCTAAATGCCGAATTATCGTACTCGAGATAGCCTTGACTGATAAAGCGGCTTGTGATGACAAGTTCGCCTCCTAAATGGGAGACGGCCCAGGAAAGCAAAATCAGACAGTGTTATGCAACCGTCAAAAGAGAGCGCACCACTCAGGCCATGGTGCCCATCTTCATCCATCAAAGTAAGCTCTGCGTCTTCGATTAGACAGTCATCGATCGACCATCCTTCAATTTCGGCATCTGTCTCGCCAACTTTTGAATGAAAAATGGGTCCTAATGATGGCCAGAAAGTTTGGTTCAACGACTGTTTTGTAAATGGGCGAAGAAACCAGAACAAACAACTTACCTCCGAGTTCCGTCATCCCTATATCGTGTGCCATATTCACGCCAAGATCCTTGGCCCAAAGTAGGGCTTCCACTGTGGGCATCGCGCCTCCAACTCCGAAGCATTTCAACCCAGCAAGCATGTCCTTCACGTGCATGGCCTGCTTCATCGCCTCTTCTGTATTCAGACGCAAAAGTCGCAAGTATCTCTCTTTGATAGCCTCCAACATCCAAGGTACTCCAACGAGTACATCCGGTTGAAATCGGAGCGCAGTGTCCAACAAGCGATCCACATGGTCCATTTCCTTGGGTACTGTGGTCGGCTCGGCAGGATATCCAGGAGGCAAGCCACCAAAGACATAGCATCCGCCGGTCCCAAACGTCGCCGCGCCAAGATCGTGCGAGACGCCCATGATATGCGACCAAGGTGCCCAACCCAGAACACGCAGCTTGTCGAACTTCTGTTCGGGCCACGCCCGGCGGAGCCACTCTATACGCGAGCGAGAGCCCCGCGAGATCGTGCCATGTGATAATGGCACACATTTGAGGTTGGCTGTCGAAGACGCGGAGGAGGTGTGTAGGTACAGCGCGAGCGAGGAGGAAGAAGGCGGCAGGCACACGGATGGTGAAATCTCGGGGGAGCAGTGCATGTACCGCTGAGTTAGACGGGTGATAGTGTTATTTTTAGGACAGAATGGAAAGAGGGCGATGTTCATTCCTGGATGAGAAATTTTTTAGTATTGCATATGATTGAATCTGTCAATACTGACTTTGTGCTAATGCCTTGAGCACTTCGTCACTTTCTGGGACCAGAACACATGTAGGGCTGAGGTTTTCCAACATCTTTTCGACCATCTTCGGCGGCGCATGGCAATCCAAAGGGGCGAAGATTCCGGCCAATTTCCATGTCGCCAGCAGAACAGCTAGGACATATGGATGATTTTCGCTGAGGGCAACGACTGTAGGTTGTGAGCCAAACTGTGAGTGCAATTCGAGGGCAAGCGCAGTCGATATGTTGTCGAGGTCTCCATAGGTCCATTGCTCTTCCCCACATTCAAGGATGGAATCCTCGACTGTCGATGCGTTTCGAGCGACCGAGAGGAAGGTATCCAGCAAAGTCTCTACCTGCTGCTGTTCGGACATGATGGTGTAGAAAATAGGCAATTGCTTTTCTGCCAGGCTTGAGGTTTAAATATGCAGGGCGCCCAAACTGCGTGTGGCACCAGATGACTAGAATACATCGTGGCTGTGATTGATGTGTTTCGCGTTCAGGGAAGAGGCTACAAAAAGTTAAAACTGCCGCTACGCGTGGACCTGGCAGCCGGCCACAGTGGATTTCAAAAAGAAAGACACGGATAAGTTTATTCCGTAGGTATCGGATAAGGGCATTTTAACCCGAAAATTCAAGTGATCTTAACAGAGATGAGTATGTAGATACGCAGCACGGGGCTAAGAAGGGGTGCTTACCTTTGCAATTGAAGGTTTGGACGCTTACATCGGCGAGACTACGGCCGTCGACCCTGCCACCAAAGAAGCCTGAGGAAACCAGCATCATAGCCAGACCTGTATTTCTGACTTTCTGGGCGAGCCTGGCAGTCATGGTTCTACAATAAGTGACTTGCAGACTCGAGCAATTGTCCTTGGAGGTTGGAAGGACTGCCGTGTAAGCCCTAGTCATGAATAAATCATATACGAGTCACTTTTGAAATCGATTCGGAGTCGACTGGCTTCCCATATCAGCTCAGCATGGTTGAAGTCGACAAAGTAACAGTTCAAACGTTCAAGTTTCACGGGGAATCGGGATGGGCAAGGACGACGCCAAATACTTACATAATCTGACCGTCCGAACATCTCTGCTCTGTGGTCACCGTCTCCTGCACATCCAGCCGTAATGCGACGGCAACGACTCCGATCCCTCGACCAGCACAGCGCACGAAAAATGGCGGTTAATGGTGCCAGAGTGCAAGAAAGCAGTACAGAAACGTATCCAACACCCCAACCGACCACCTACGTCGTGCAACCTTGTGGCTTCCGAATCGCGTGCGCAATTTGTCCTTTCACCTCCGTCGTCGCGTCGTCCGCCCCGTCACCGACCGCGATGCCAAAGAATGCGATGGCCTAGACGAGTGCAATGCACGATCAGCAGGGGTCAGTTGCGGCCAGAGTACAGGAGGACACAGCGGGAACGTACCATGGCCGACCACGAAAGCGACCAGCTCTAGCCTGCAAGGCACCCAACTCCTCTCTAGTCGACCACAACGCGGAATTCGGGGTTAGTGGAATGCGGAAACGTACTCTACACCACAGCCGACATCCGTTTACCCTTAACATCGAGTCTCTGCCCACCTTCGGCATCCCTTTCCCTCCTCGCGACCTATAAATCCTCGCTACACATGCCCAAAGAAAGCCCCCCCGTGCATGAAAAGGCCGACCAACGCACCAAAACAACGCCACTACCCTTTTCGTCGTCGCCGCACCCTCCTCTCCCCCTTCTTGCTACAATACGGGTCGTCAGTCAACGGACGAGCAGCCGAACGAACCCGAAATACGCCTACCACTGCCCAAGGTCCGCGGCAGCACGGGCAAATGGACAGAGGTTACGAACGATTACGAGACGATGCCAAAATATAGAGGAAAGCGTGCATTCGCGTCAGCGAGGGCGAGAAAACGACGTCCTAGCCCGCCCGGATGCCCTCCGTCCACCTCATCGCCATTATTCTCGATTCTGCGCATACACCCCACCGCACCCTTCCACCCCGTTGTATGCCAAGTCGTATTGTTCTGTGATCGGCGTACGATGTTGGCTTCGTGGCGTCATTGTGCTGGAGACGAGCCACAGGCTTCGGAGGTTTCGAACAGGTAAGTTGGCCTATTTCGTGCGCTGCAACGACCAGCAACTCACCTTTGCCTGCTTGTCCCAGCCCAGCCATCGCCCCCCTTTCCGGCCTTCGAGAGCGGCACGTTGGACGTTGCTTGTATGAGATATGTTTGATGGAGGCCTGCTAAACGAACGGTAAGTCCTCCTCCTTTCGAGCATGTGGACTTGAGCGGAGGGCTTACTTACGTCTTTTGTAGGTGTGCAAGGCCTCCGTGCTCGTCCGTTCATGATGAACACCAGCGCCAGCGACAAATCTCAGCGACTAGGGATCGTAAATGCACCCAACGATCGCGGATTCTCGGGATGAAGGCGGGCGTGGAGACGAACAGTGGGCATGGAAATGCCTTAGCTGGTAAGCATCATAAACGCGGTATACGAGGGCTCGGGAAACCGTCAGGGTTTTGTTGCGTTTACCAGCTGACAACACCTCTCGCCGCTCCCTCTGCAACCCACTACGCCTTCAAACGTTGGATGTGACTTGGGGCGAGACTATGTATTGCACACCTTGTGCGTGGGCGCGGCCGCGACATGTAAGTTTTCGAGTCGAAGTCGAATCGTTTGTTCCATATTGACCGACTCCTATTAGTATTTAGAATGCTCCGTACATGTAACACCGTGACGCGTACACTGTCTCATCCATGTATACCAGAGTGGTTTCATTTAGAACTTGCCGCGGTATCTTTGATGTGCTTTCAGCTCAAAACCACATGTCTTTTTTCTCGGAGTCCTCTTTTCTTGCGCCTCTCCTGCGGGCGCTAGAGATATACAAGGATGCCTCCGGGGTAGAATTCCGCTATATGTATCGTTGTCACTATGCCGTTCCCATAGAGGCGTATCTCGTCCTGCTCCAAGCATCATATGAAAATCAGCAACAAATGAAGGCCGTCAAGATCTTGTCTGTTGCCCTCGTCAAGAAGAAGACGAGCATGCAGGAGTACGTCGTGGCAACTGTTCGAGATAAAAATGGTGTCAAGGCCTACCTCACCTTCGAAAGACAGCTGATAGCAACTACCCCTCGGACCTCCTCGACATCCTTAGACCTGCAATCCAATTCACATGAATCACATCCACCAAGCTTGGTCCCCGCCCACTCCTCTTCTTCTGTGGCGTCCTCCATGGATTCCTTGTTCTCGACGTCTGAAGACTCCAACCAGAGACTGCATGCAGCTGACAGCGTCGCCACTCAAACCTTCTTACGCCAAGACCAGTCAGATTGTGTCATTAACAAGATTACAGTCCCAGAAAGCAGTGACCTTCGAGTCTACCACATTGCCATTTTTGCTGTTTCGTTGCGTAACTGCAACAATCTCTGCCACCTCCTCTCATTGAACTGCAATTACTTTGCTGGCTTTCTTCTCCGCCTCATCTCCCAGGAATTTGCACTTGAAATGTCTGAGCCGGCAGGTGCAAATGCATGGCTCCGCAAGCAGGGGCAATGGTCGCGGGTGATCAACACCCTTAATGAGAAGGAGGTACAAGAAGCACTTGACTTAGTTCAGCCGCAATACAAGGAACGCTTGGACACTTTTGAGAATGCAGTACGTTTTTCAATTTTTCAAATGAATCCATTCTCTCAACCAATGTACTTCCAGGTCAATGAAAGAAGGCGTCGCTTAGAGCTGCCAGCAAAGCTGTATCGCTATGTGATCCAACATGGATTATCAGTCCCGCCGGAGCTTGTACCCGACGATTGTAGGGAATGACCTCTGTTCTTTTCTTCCTTTTCTGTCTCCTCTTCCCTTCCCCTTTTCTGTATTTATTTCATTTATCTGTTATTGTCTGTCTTCCAGTCTGTCCTACTAAGCTTCATTCCGGGACCGTTTCCGATTAGCCTCTTCCTTTCCTCCTCATCCCCTTACAGACATCTCATTGTGACCCTAGTATAAGGGCTTGTAATTATAGCGATAATCAAAGCATATAAGGATTATCTATGGCCGAAAAACGGAGTGGGAAATGAGGGAGGGAGACGCAATTGTCATGCTCATCGTCCACAAATGAGTACAGATTCGATGACATCACAGAGATGCCGATTAGTTGCCGCATACAAATAAGGAAGTGGGATTCCATCACGTGTGGGGGGAAGTTTCCTTGAACCCTCTCTCTTCGCTGGTCTATCCTCTCGAACTAGTTACTCTGAAATATATCAGCTATACGCGCCATGCCTCGGAAAGACACGTACTCTGGTCCTATATCGGCGCAAGCCCAGCAAGACCTCGTCTCTGAGGGAATTGAGAACTTTGAGCTACCCAAAAGTGTCGTGATGAAGATCGCAAAGTCTTCAGTACGTGCTTCATAGTTTTCTCTTTTATAGTTGTCGATGAGCTAACTGATACGCTTGCTTAGCTACCTGACAATGTCAAGCTGCAGAAAGAGACCGTACTTTCACTGGTCAAGGGATCAACGGTTTTCATCAATTACTTGGGTAAGTGCCAGCATTCTTCTTTCTATCTAAACTCTGACGAGGTCACTTTCACTAAAGCTGCAACGTATGTATGCTACTGTCCTTCGTAATCTACGCGTTTTTTGACGCGTTATAACCATTATTTAGTGCGCATGATGTCGCACAATCAAAGCAGCACAAAAGCATATCAGCGTCTGATGTCCTCAAGGCTCTGGAGACGATCGAGTTCAGTGATATGGTAAACAAGCTCCAGGGAGAGCTGCAAAGTAAGCAAAATTTTGCTACATGCTTTCTATTCATATATTTATCTCCGTGTTTGCTTGCAGTTTATCGAGAACTGTCCAAAAACGACAAAGGAAAGAAGGGAACCTCAAACGGCGCCTCGTCTGCCTCGACAAGAAAAGCGCCCGCTGGGAGCTCCAGTATCTCCGCACCACCCAAGGGCAAAGGCAAAGAGAAAGCAGGCTCAGGCAATCCGCTCCCACCGCCATTCACATCAGCACCTCTCGACCTTCCCGCCCGTGCAGCAGCATCTGCTGCAGGCGCTCCAATGGATGTAGACGACGAAGAGGAAAGTGCGAGTGCCATGGGCCCTGCAGGGGACCATGATGTAGATGATGACGATTTAGGCGGTCAAGAACAAGACGAGGATTTGGAAGAAGACGAAGTCATCGAGAGCGACGAAGATCTGGACGAGGAAGAGCTGGAAGACAAGGTCGCTCTTGAAGAGCTTGAAGTGCAGAAGGATGCTAAAGGGGTAGAGGAGCGGACCTCGATGGTGGATGTTGATGACTAGACTAGGTACCCAGTAGTTTCCGACTTTTCTTCCGTCGTATATGTACATTATATAGCAAGTTTCGTGTCCCAGTCTCAGGTCAGCAGTCATAAACGTCCTTTTGTTTGACCGGAACATGAAGCAGGTATTGGAAGCATAAAAATAACTACTGACAAAACTGAAATCAAGGACCAGAAACGATTCTGAAAGGATCCGAGCCCCCATGCTCCAACCCAGCTAAAATGGCTTGGCGTACAGCACCAAGGTATTCTGCCAAACTCCTACCGCCATCGTTCATGAAATCTTCGTACAGTTTATATCGCGAGTCAGCGACAACGTTTGCGAGTTCTAAAGCACGTTTTAGGTTTCTGAAGATGTCACCAACGGAATCAGAACACGAAATTTTGACGGATATGAGGGAACGTACTCTGGAACGAGTTTCCGCGATGAGAACAGCAAGTAGTGGAGTCTGAGGATGAGCTCCGGCACGTAGATCTGCCTTATTCTGATGAGTTCGCGTCGTCTACGGTCGCCTAGAGAAAAAAAACAACACGTGAATATCACGCAGACAGAAGGTCAGAGACAGAACAAACCTCCAACATCATCGACGTCTGATACTAGCCATTCCGTAGTAAGCAGCTT
This sequence comes from Flammula alnicola, assembly GCA_015499995.1. Classification (NCBI taxonomy): domain Eukaryota; kingdom Fungi; phylum Basidiomycota; class Agaricomycetes; order Agaricales; family Strophariaceae; genus Flammula; species Flammula alnicola. The sequence goes on along the minus strand of JADNRV010000182.1, from coordinate 74,792 downwards.
CATAATCTGATCGTGAGCTTGATCAATAAGTCCCTACAACCCAGAAAAATCGTAAGTTCTGCTCCGCAGACATCCTCAGACTGGGGACAAGACACACCCGATAATCCGCAACCCAAGCGGCCTTCGTTTCGCGAGTGGTCCCTGGTCCTTGAGTAAAGGTGCTTTCTTGGGCCTGACACTCAACAACACGCGCAATCGTCTCCCAGATGACGAAGAATTGCCGATAGTGGAGGTACTCTGTCGCGACCTCCTCAGGCTCTGCTATGGAGGCGAGTTCAACAGGCAGGAGACTGAGTAGCGATTGAGCGGCTTGGACACGGCCGGCACCTATTTCAGCAATGTCAGGAATGAAATATAAAAGTCACAGGAAAGCAAAAAAAAAAAAAAAGGTGCATACCCAGGAAGTATCGCAGAATGACGGTGGCCTGCTCAAGTGCCACGTCATACGTCGATTCCATGAACGTTGTCCACTCGATAGAACGCAACAAAAACATTTCTGACTCGTTTGGAGGTGGCTGGAGGGTGATAATCGAGGGCAGGGGTTCCTTCAATGTGGGCAGCATCTACATCATAAAAGCAATATGTTGCGTTATGTAGCGTAAAGGCGACATCCAAAGAAAAATAAATGCGAAAAACACGTACGCCAAAGGCCTTTTCGATTGTCCTTTCCGCTGTGACAACTGCAACACGTTCAACGTCTAACCCATGTTCGCTCGCCCGCGTCAGCGCCAGCCGCCGCTCGGTAAAGTCAGCTGAGAGGGCAAGCGAAACCAAGAATGCAGCATAACGCTCGACCGCGTTGTCGCCAAGGGCGCCGGCATAGAGAGCTATCAGATCTCGTTGGCCCGCTTCCTACAATAGGACAAAACGTTCAGCTCTGGGCATATTGCTCAAAGTGAACTGGCGTCATCCGTACCTCCAGTACGCCAAGATAGGACTCCAAAATGATCTGTGTTGACCGTGGTGGCACTGGAACATCGATCATTTGTAGGAAGAGACACAAATGAGCGAAGAACCGGCACATGGCATCATACCTAGAAGAAGTGCAAGGTTTGTCGTCTGCATTTCTCGTGATAAAAGTGGGTCGCGACAAGCTTACTCGAATGTTGCTGGAGAGTATATGCCATCTTGTAATCCTCCTGCAAATACGTCTAGCAGTGCATCCGTCCGCTCCAAGATAATATAGAGTTGTGCAAAGTGGAAAGCATGGTCCGCAGGAGGCCTGGCAATTAATCAGCTCTTGGGTCATAGGCAAAGAAAATGTAAACTCACCCTTCAAGAACGGCAATGCTTTTCAGGCTTTCCAGCGTCCTGACAACCTCTTTATCCCATTCGTCGTCGTCTTGCTGAACTTGCAAGTTCCGCAGCTCATCTACACCTTTCTCCAGCGCATCCACGCCGCCCTCCCAAAAGCTTCCCGTCGCGAGACGTGCCAACTCGCGACTTGCTTTCTCCTCGCACATGACGCTGATGTCGGCCCATAGATGGTCTTCCCATGTCCGGCATGCGGATTTGAGGATGCTCGTGGTTTGTGGAGAGGGCACCATGGAGGCGTAGAGGAGACGTTCTTGGTCTGAGAGTGCTGGCTGGAGAGAATAATGATACCATCAACGAGTTGGGGAGTAGAAGGCGAAAATTGACATACGCTGAGAGCGGCCCTGATGCACATCGACTTCCACAGTTTGCGGTTACGGTTGCCTGACCAGGCCTCTGGCTCGCTATCCTCCTCATCACTATCTTCGTCTCTTCTTTCCGTAGCTTGTTCCACTATTAGCTAAAAGGTGACTTAAACAGCTAGTGCCACTCACAAAGGGCTTTCCATTGGAAAAGGAGAGAACCTCGTATGCTTGCTGCCCGCCATGGTTGATGTGCCCGTCGACAAACTTCAACTGCGTCGTCTAGTCGGCCTGCCCGGACGTATCCATAGAGGGCTTGAAGCAAACTTTTTTCATAGCTCTAAATCGAAGGTTAGTGCCTTGTTGGACATTAATACACGGACTCACTGAATCGTCTGCCGCGAGCGCCGTCCCGTCTCCTCTGTTCACGACATCAGGATCCATTTCGGACACAATAGAATCCCTGAGTGTGTGTCCTATTCGTAGACTCTGCATAATAGTGTGCTTGGTGAACTTCCAGTAGCCTGTGTTGGCTTCTGGCGGTGCCGGCGTTGGGGCGGTTTCTTGTAGCCATTCTCGGACAACGATGAGTTCAGAGAGCAGAGGAGTGGCCTGCAAGATGGCTTGAGCTAATGTGGAGGTTGGTGTATATGGGTTGTCCAGTAAGAGGTCTTTGGCTGACTGCGTGTGTGGTGGATCGGTTTTGCGGGCGCTGAATAGAGATGTTTGAGTGGCCTCTCAGAGAAAACAACGAACTTCACGAACGGCATAACAGCTTGTAGGAGACCCCAGGTATTTTGTTCAAGGCGCAACACCTCAATCTCATCTCGTAGAGTGCGACTGTCCGGTCTATCTTCCAATTCTTCGATTCTGGTATTCTTCAGGACGAAAGCGCAACAAAAGAAAATACAAAACTCACTGGTCTTCGCACACCTGGCGCATGCGCGGTGCATACCCTGATTCTGGGTCCAAAATAGCCGCTAAATCGTCTTTGAATGACTGGGCTATTGACAAGACTTCCGCACATGACGAGTAGAGGCCCTCCGACATTAATGTCGAACTTGGTTAAGAAACCGTTGATAAATTGCACGTTGAACCTTCCGCCGATGGATCGTTGATTTGAAGAATTTTGCGTTGGGCTGGTCGTAAAATGGACTTTGCAGGTGGGATAACGTACTTGTTATAGAAAGTTCAGAACGAAGAGGTGACACCACGCGATGTCACGGTTTCGTCGATCACGCGATTGCATAAATGGATGTCCTCTCACTGCCTTGAATATAGGCATCGAGGTGGAAGGACATAGCAACTCCCGCACACCAACTCTTTCCCCGTACAAGCAATTCTCCCGACATCGATCGCCGTAATTGAGCCAGCTTCGAGTGCAGGAGACTTCCAGCGGGAATTTACACTAACTAAACATTACAAGCGGTACGTACAATCAAAACGTCTACTAGTTTCATACCATCTCCGTCTCCCTCAGCGCATCCACAACCATCCAGGACTCGTCGACGACCTCGTCCTTCATATCCCACAATTCGGGCTTCACACTGTGCTCCTTTATTATGTCCGCAATCTTGGTGATGACGACATTTGCGTCCAGGTGACCGAACAGGCTCCAGCCATCCGCCCACGCTCTGATGCTGGCATGGACGGGCGCCTTTCGAGTCTTGTAGATCCGGAGTGCACGGTTAACGAGCCCGATTTTCATGGGTTTCCCACCGCCAGCAAGAACGAGATAGAACAGGGTGTCCATAGTGAGTGTGAGGTCAACGAGGAACCCCATCAGACAGCGGACAGAGCTTTTCCTGATATCAACGTGATTGTCAGATGGGCAGCGTATAGCGAAGGAATGAAAGCCACTGACGTCTTCTTGTACGTCCCTCGTACCCATTCCGCAAACAGAACGACTATCGCAGTGGGCCCAGCGGTGATAATGGCGGTCGGGTGTTCAATGACTGCTTGCACGGCCGCCTTGGTCAAAGGATAGTTGTTTCTGGCAAAGAGACTCAGAATGAGCATGGGGCAGCGACACCGACACATACCTGTTCTCGTCAGATAGATCCTCCACCAACACTGATAATAACGCAAGAAACTCTGGTCTTTTGAGACACTAATGATCGATGAAGAATGAGCGAGAGTCTTTGCGGCGGGCAGGAATCATCACCCACGTTTTCAGGATCCTCCATGTTCCACACGTTGACGATGTCTTTTTGCAAAACATCCAGCAATCTTCTCATAGTGAAGCCCAGAAAGATGTCGGAAAAGAGGCCATGCCAATACCCTGCCCAAAGGCTCAGAATAAAGATCGAATCAGATCCATTGCAGTCCTACGTTTCCTTCCGATGCTGGTGGTGAATCAGAAGGCATAAGAACCTAAATGCAGGAAGAGAGTGAATTATCTTACCGAATGGACGCTTCGATGCTCGCTTTGGCGTGAGACCGTTGTGCGATAGCCATTCCGATCCAAACCTTCTCTATCTCGGCCGATTCAAGGGCGAGGTTGACCAACTTTGTGATCGTCTTCTTGAACCGTGATTCACGTCCATCTGATCAATAATATATCAAAACTTGAGTTTCGAGAGTTGAAGAGCATACCCACTTGACGTCGCAACCCATGGGTATTCCGGGCAATCTGAGGGCGTAAGTGCACGTAAGGGCTCGACACAAAGGTTCTGCACAGCCTCATCAACAACAGCTTCAACTTTTGCCTCAAATGCCTCGTCATCCATCTCCTCGCCTTGCCCTTCCAGATCCTCCTCAAGTATTTTCTCCTGAGTCTCGCGAAGGATATCAAGTTTAGTGAAAACCACAATGATTGGAACTGAAGCGGTGAAATGAGGTGGGAAATAAAGACGGATCGAAGACGAACCATTCCCCCGGCATTCTTTCAAAATACGTTCCACACCCTTCTCAAATAGTCGGGCGCCTGCAAACGGTATTTCGGCGCAAATCCTAATGCAAGAACTTGAGAAGTGTAACGGCGGTCACTTTGCTTGATCTAACCAGATCGCGTGCAATCGATCACCAAGCGCTGGCATCTTGGATCGACGTTCAATAAAGTCCAAAACCTTCTGTACGTTTGTTTCCTCCCCCGCCTCGAATCCTTTGGAGTCATGGATGATGACACGATCATTTTCCGCGAAGATGAGCGGCTTATCGATGTCATGCTCTCCAGGATTCTTGTGAGACACGGGCTTCGCGAAAGATGAGAATATAGATGGGGACAGAAGGATAAAGCGCTCACCGTCACATCAACGCCGAACACAGCGTTGATCAATGCGGACTTTCCTGCGCCGGACTTGCGGCTTCGGTTAACGATAGACTGGAATTATCGAACATACACCACGTACTTTTCCCGCGACGAGAATGCGAAGGCTTCGAGGTGAAAAAGTTGAGATAGGCACAGGAGAACCGTGGATATGAGCTTACCGAGGACATTCTTGGCGCAGGATATCGGTGTAGGGCACAAGTACGGCTTCACCAGACATGGCTGTCGTTCAGAAGAATGCAAGATTATGATAAGTAGACACCAGGCTGCATCATGTGGGACAGCTTCCGCACAAACACCTACATATACAGTGTCTTCAATGCATATCACTATTATGTATCAAACTGCACGCCGAATTTTCTCAGAGGTTGACAGGTGCCCAAACCGCATCGAGCAGACCTCTGCAAGGTCGGGGTTAGAGATAGCGGAACCCGAATTGTAGCAGATGCATATTCAAGCGTGAATGACCCGAACTTGCGATGGAAATGACATCGGAGGTCGTCGAGGACCATTGGGGCCAAAGGCATCTGAGCGACTTGCGGCCGTGTAACGAACGGGTCACGGTCGATTTTGAACTCAAAATTCAAATACAACAATGTTGCGTAACGCGTAACATCGTGGTACAGAGTATATGTTGCATAGAATCGAGGCCCGTGGGAAGCGCCGTCGACATCGGAACTGCAGTGCTACGTTCATAAATAAGTAGGTGAGATTTGCTTCCATCGTTGATCACTCCCTCCTTCAGTTCTTCTGCCATCGATGGCTTCCGATACCGACACATCCTCCAGCGACAAGATCTCGGACCACGACGACTTATCGTTCTGGAAGAGACGACATTTGGAATTCAGGGTCCTTATCTTGGGCCGCGCAAATGCTGGAAAGACGACGATCCTCGAGAGACTCACCGGCTCCTCCATAGACAAGGCAAAGGTCTGGCGGGATGGCGAGTTATTGGCTGGCCAGGTACGTCGTGTTTGAATGTTTGCGATTCTTAGCTCTGATCGAGTCGATCTGTAGGCGATTAAAGGCCAGAGCGATGTGCGTTTCTCGTCAGGTCGCTTTTGCTGGGTGCTCACTTGTCCGCATCGCTGCTAGCGCGGTTTGCACAATATAGATGATGAGATCTGCTTTCCCTCCCTGCCTGGATTTGTCTTCCACGACTCGCGCGGTTTCGAAGCTGGCTCCTCCGAAGAGCTTTCCACAGTACGGCAATTTGTAGAGGATCGTTCATCTGCAGCGAAAAGTCTCCAGACGCAGCTGCATGCTATATGGTATGGATATTGCTTGTCGTGTCCTGCAAGTCGAATTCTCTGAAGCCTTCCTCAGGATGTGCCTCCCACTTGACGACCCTCGCGAGTTCCTCGAGACAGAAAAGGAATTTTGTCGCTGGTTGAAGGGAGATGGTGAGCAGCAAATAAATTGTAATTAGTCTTGGTTTTGACAGTCACATAGCTCCGCTGGTTGTCATCTTTACGAAGCGCGACGGAGCGGTCGGAAAGGTCACGCGGTGCATCGTGGACAATTCAAGTTTATCGGATAGCACTGTCAGCCGAGCCTTTAAGAAGGAAGCCCGTGCCCAGGCAGAGATTCAAGTTGCCCAACGTGTGAAGGAACGTGAGGAGGAGCTCAGGGAGTTGAGCCAGACCAACTCTTGCATTGCGTTTCTCACAACTAGTGGTATGGTTAGCTGCCTGAGTCCTGTTGAGAACCGTTGACTTGACTATATTCAGACATGCAAAAGCCTACAGCTCAGTCAACGGCAGCATGTGGAGATTTGATCAAGGCAACAGAGGAGGGTCTGACTGGGCCAAGGGTCAAGACATTGCTGTCCGTCGTGTGGGGCCGAAATCTGTCGAAGTCCGGATTTTGGTGTTTTTATTGGTAAGGAGGGTTTCATTGAACGAATAGGCCCTAATGACATCCTAATTACTATATAGGGTCTTGGAATCAAACCATAGTAAGTAATGGTAATGGGTGCTTGTATCGAAAGGACTGACCTTGAGCGTATTCAGAGTCGGGTACCAAACTGGGCTCAAAGGCACCAGACATGCTTTACATGATGGAAAGGGTAATTGCACATATGGTGAGTAAGAGCAATGAAAGGGTCGAACAAACCACAGATAACTACTGCTTGTCTTTGTAGATGGTAAGCTGAGTCGACCTCCATGCCATCCGCTGACCTCTTCTTGGCTGTTGTTGCTTAGGATGTGAGTTTGCGTGTCCTCCATCTGCCATCTCCATCTGCTGACCTCTTCTTGGCTGTTGTTGCATAGTATGTGAGTCTGCATCTCCGCCATCTGCCTTCTCCATCTGCTGACCTCTTCTTGGCCATCTTTGCATAGGATGTGAGTCTGCATGTCCTCCATCTGCCTTCTCCGTCTGCTGACCTCTTCTTGGCCATCTTTGCATAGGATGTGAGTCTGCATGTCCTTCATCCGCCTTCTCCATCCGCTGACCTCTTCTTGGCTGTTGTTGCTTAGTATGTGAGTTTGCATGTCCTTCATCTGCCATCTCCATCTGCTGACCTCTTCTTGGCCGTTGTTGCATAGTATGTGAGTCTGCATGTCCTCCATCTGCCTTCTCCATCTGCTGACATCTTCTTGGCTGTCATTGTGTAGCGTGTGAGTCTGCATGTCCTCCATCTGCCTTCTCCGTCTGCTGACCTCTTCTTGGCCATCATTGTGTAGCGTGTGAGTCTGCATGTCCTCCATCTGCCTTCTCTGTCTGCTGACCTCTTCTTGGCCGTTGTTGTGTTGTGTAGCGTGTGAGTCTGCATGTCCTCCATCTGCCATCTCCATCTGCTGACCTCTTCTTGGCCATCTTTGCATAGGATGTGAGTCTGCATGTCCTTCATCTGCCTTCTCCATCTGCTGACCTCTTCTTGGCCATCGTTGCATAGTATGTGAGTCTGCATGTCTGCCATCTGCCTTCTCCGTCTGCTGACCTCTTCTTGGCCATCGTTGCATAGTATGTGAGTCTGCATGTCCTCCATCTGCCTTCTCCATCTGCTGACCTCTTCTTGGCCTTCGTTGCATAGGATGTGAGTCTGCATGTCCTCCATCTGCCTTCTCCGTCTGCTGACCTCTTCTTGGCCATCTTTGCATAGGATGTGAGTCTGCATGTCCTCCATCTGCCTTCTCTGTCTGCTGACCTCTTCTTGGCCATCTTTGCATAGGATGTGAGTCTGCATGTCCTCCATCTGCCTTCTCCGTCTGCTGACCTCTTCTTGGCTGTTGTTGCATAGTATGTGAGTCTGCATCTGCCATCTGCATTCTCCGTCTGCTGACCTCTTCTTGGCCATCGTTGCATAGTATGTGAGTCTGCATGTCCTCCATCTGCCTTCTCCCTCTGCTGACCTCTTCTTGGCCTTCCTTGCATAGGATGTGAGTCTGCATGTCCTCCATCTGCCTTCTCCGTCTGCTGACCTCTTCTTGGCCATCTTTGCATAGGATGTGAGTCTGCATGTCCTTCATCTGCCTTCTCCATCTGCTGACCTCTTCTTGGCCTTCGTTGTATAGGATGTGAGTCTGCATGTCCTCCATCTGCCTTCTCCATCTGCTGACATCTTCTTGGCTGTCATTGTGTAGCATGTGAGTCTGCCTGTCCTCCATCTGCCTTCTCTGTCTCCTGACCTCTTCTTGGCGGTTGTTGTGTAGCGTGTGAGTCTGCATGTCCTCCATCTGCCTTCTCTGTCTGCTGACCTCTTCTTGGCGGTTGTTGTGTTGTGTAGCGTGTGAGTCTGCATGTCCTCCATCTGCCATCTCCATCTGCTGACCTCTTCTTGGCCATCTTTGCATAGGATGTGAGTCTGCATGTCCTTCATCTGCCTTCTCCATCTGCTGACCTCTTCTTGGCCTTCGTTGCATAGGATGTGAGTCTGCATGTCCTCTATCTGCCTTCTCCGTCTGCTGACCTCTTCTTGGCGGTCATTGCATAGTATGTGAGTCTGCATGTCCTCCATCTGCCTTCTCCGTCTGCTGACCTCTTCTTGGCCATCTTTGCATAGTATGTGAGTCTGCATGTCCTCCATCTGTCTTCTCCATCTGTTGACATCTTCTTGGCCATCTTTGCATAGGATGTGAGTCTGCATGTCCTCCATCTGCCTTCTCCATCTGCTGACATCTTCTTGGCTGTCATTGTATAGCGTGTGAGTCTGCCTGTCCTCCATCTGCCTTCTCTGTCTCCTGACCTCTTCTTGGCGGTTGTTGTGTAGCATGTGAGTCTGCATGTCCTCCATCTGCCTTCTCTGTCTGCTGACCTCTTCTTGGCGGTTGTTGTGTTGTGTAGCGTGTGAGTCTGCATGTCCTCTATCTGCCATCTCCATCTGCTGACCTCTTCTTGGCCGTTGTTGCATAGTATGTGAGTCTGCATCTCCACCATCTGCCTTCTCCATCTGCTGACCTCTTCTTGGCCATCTTTGCATAGGATGTGAGTCTGCATGTCCTCCATCTGCCTTCTCCGTCTGCTGACCTCTTCTTGGCCATCTTTGCATAGGATGTGAGTCTGCATGTCCTTCATCCGCCTTCTCCATCTGCTGACCTCTTCTTGGCTGTTGTTGCTTAGGATGTGAGTCTGTGTGTCCTCCATCTGCTCTCTCCATCTGCTGACCTCTTCTTGGCTGTTGTTGCATAGCATGTGTGTCTGCATAATGTTAGTCTTCTTTCTGCACTTGCTGACCTCCTATGGCAGGATAATGAATTCACCATGCTCCTTACATCTGCATTTGGTCCAATCTTTCACATGTATACACCGGTATTTATAGTTCCTCTGCTCTAAACATTTACTATGGCCTGACTACTCATATAAAGGCCTTGAATGATGTTGAAGTCTTGACACTTTCTGTTTGTCTGTGTTGTTACCACTTGACTCTTCCTATATGCTTATCTATATTTACAGTGGTGATGGTATTGATGCATGCAGTCTATACTGAAGTTCTCTCATCCAATATGCCAGTGGTGTCCACATGGCTCTCAGCCATTTTTCACTTTCTTCAGGATCATCATGATCTTGTACAGGACAAAGCATGCAGTCTTGGTTCTCAGGTGGTGGCAATAATAGGGGAGATTGAGGATAGCAATATTATTACAAAATGGAAGAGCATCAGCATATGGAAGTTTTCAAAGGAGAAGGCAGAGATGTTTGCAGGGAAGCTTAGCAAATGTGTCGAGGATAATCTGATATAGTCTATGTCTTTATTTCTTGTAATTTTCTGCATTTCTCATATGGTGAAACAGTTGTCCAAGAGATAGTAGTTGCAGGACTTTGAGGGCCAGGCTTTCTATTGTTCAGTCAATCAGGTTGTCCTGCTGGTTTGTCTCCATCTGCATTTGGTGCATGTGAATGATGTCATTTAATAAAATAGATAGAGCTGCACCCTGCCATGCTGTCTCAAGGGCAATCTACCAAGTAATCTCATTAGTGTGATGCTCTGCACACTTAATTACATAGAAGGCTTTGAAAGAACCAGTGACCAAGTGTAGCAGAAGTAGGTAGGAAAATTGCATAGGCTGTAAACTGGGATGGATAAACATGGTGTGAAGAGAAGACCTCCTTTGCAGGAGAAAATAAGCTGACCATTATCTAATCTAATCTCTCTTGTTGTGAGTAAGCTTAGTGGCTTTGCTATTGAAATTCAGTGTTAGAAGTTACAGAGGGGAATGAATAACACCGCATGGCATAAATAAGCAGTAAGGAATCATGAATATGAGGAAGTGCAAGTAATCTAATACAATGTCTACTTTTTAGCAGCTGGAAGAGTCTTGCGATACTCGTCCTCGAGCTCCTTCTGTACGTTCGGCAGAACTGGCATGTGGTGCTAAAAGTGTCCAGTTCAGCATCATGCATATGAATGCATAATAAAAACAAAGAAAATCACCTTGTATTCCATGCTGAATTCTCCCTTTCCTTGTGTCGATCCACGGAGCTGATTGGAGTACCCAAACATATCATTCAATGCAACTTCAGCGATAGCCGTAAATTCGTCATCACGGACTTCGCTGTCAACGATGGTACCTCTGCGGGTGTTCAATCCACCAATGACCTGACCTAGAAGATTGAAAAAACCGTTAGCGTCTTCGATCTCCATGTACCGAGAAGTTTTTGGTGTGACATACTCTGGAACTCGACGGGGGCGACAACCTCGACAGTCATGATAGGCTCCAGAATAACGGGTTTAGCAAGCCTATAAACCTCGCGGAAGGCGCCAATCGTAGCAAGACGGAAGGCCAATTCTGAGGAATCAACAGCGTGGAAGGCACCATCCTTCAACACGAGACGACAGCCTGTGATGGGGTTGCCGGACAAAGATCCCTTCTCCAAAGCTTCATAGAATCCCTAAGAAGATGAACATATGAGCCTCCTTCAGTAGGTCGCAAATTATAGATACGCCAAATACCTTCTCAACAGCGGGGATAAAGTTGGTCGGAATTGTACCTCCCATGACAACGGATTCGAAAGCAACGTCCTTGCCAGTCTCCGGATCCATCTCCATAGGTTCAATGTACCCAATAACCTTGGCGTACTGACCAGCACCACCCGTCTGCTTCTTGTGGGTGTATGTGAACTCCGCACGCTGCGTGATGGTTTCACGGAAAGCGACCTGCGGTTTGCCCGTGATGCAGTCGGTGTTATACTCTCTCCTCATACGCTCAACATAGATTTCGAGATGGAGTTCTCCCATACCAGAGATGATGGTCTTGACAGTGCAGGATTAGCAAGAATATCACAATAAAAAAGAGACATTGTGAGACTCACCTCCTTACTCTCGTGATCAATGTGAACCTTGAAAGTAGGATCCTCTTTCTGGAAGCGATTCAACGCACGCGAGAAGTTGGGCGTTTCGAGGCCCTTAGGTTTGAGGGACAGCGAGATCACTGGCTCTGGTACATACATGGAAGTCTTTTGAACGCATAAGCATATCGATCTTGCCAAAAGTGGGAACACTTACCATGGAGAAGCTGGTCGAGCCATCAGTAAAGGTATCTCCGGAAGAGCACTCAACACCAAAGATGGCGCAAATTTCTCCAGGACCAATGGATTCGATATCCTAGTCAAATTTCCTCAATCTTTATTCAAAGATACGAAAAAGACCAGACGCACCTCCATCTCATTGCTGTGCATGCGAACCAAACGAGGAACCTTGACCTTCTTGCCAGTGCGGGCATTGTAGATCTGCATCGACTTCTTCAACGTACCCTGATACACGCGCATGTAGGTCAACTGGCCGAAACGACCTTCTTCTAGCTTGAAAGCAAGGCCGACGAGGGGTGCCTCAGCAGCGGGCGAAAGCGTAACTTGAGGAGCGGTCGAAGGCAGATTGGTATCGTGGGCGAGGACTTCGCTTTCCGCAGGATTGGGCAGATAATTGCACACGCCGTCGAGAAGGGGCTGGACGCCTGTATTCTTGATGGCCGATCCCATGAAGACGGGGGAGAATTTGAGGTTGATTGTCGCACGACGAATGGCATCAGCAATGTCCAAGTTGGTCGGTGTTTCGTCCATCAAGACGATTTCGCCTATTTGCTCGTCCACTTCGGCCAGTTGCTCGATGAGTTCGGTCCGTTTAGCTTGTGCCAGTTCCATTAGAGATTCCGGGATTTCGTCCGAGACGACAACCTCGTTTCTGGGAAATATCAGAACCATAAGTCAAGGAAGACTACATGGACGTACCCCTTTACACCTTCGTTGTAGATAGCTTTCCAATGAACAAGATCAACCACCCCCTTGAAGTTGTCCTCGACTCCAATAGGTACGTGAACGGCGGCTGCCGGAATACGCAGTTTCGACCGAATCTGATTCACTATCCGCCAGGGATTTGCTCCAGGTCTAAACGTATAAATAATAATAGTAAGGATGTATTCAAACCACAAAATATATGTACGCACCGATCCATTTTGTTGATGAAGGATATCCGAGGTACGTTGTATCGCCGCATTTGCCTGTCTACCGTCGTTGTTTGACTCTGTTCATGAAACCGTCAGCTAAATCTGGGTTTTTAAAATGTTTCTACGCACCTGGACTCCAGCAACTGCACAAAGTACCAAAATGGCACCGTCCAAAACGCGAAGGGCTCGTTCCACCTCAATTGTAAAGTCGACGTGCCCTATGCGACAAAGTCAGATAATTGTAAACGAGGACAGTCGAGGACAGTACTGACCAGGGGTATCAATGATATTAATGGCATACTTTTGTTTTGTGCCCCTGCCCAAGTCCGTTGCCTCCCAATCGCAGAACGTAGCCGCGCTCTGGATGGTAATGCCCTTTTCCCTTTCCAGATCCATACTGTCCATCTTGGCACCGACCGAGTCGCGTCCACGGACCTGTGAGATGAAATGTTTGAGTTCGTCGCAATTCATGGCAAGGCGCCTGTGATCGTGGAAGCAAGAGCGAGGCAAACGAACCTCTGGCATCATGCCAGGAGGCGCCTAGCACTCAGTCTTCCTCTCTCGCTACCACAGACGCCCAGAAACACGTCAAGGCGAACCTCATGAATCTCCCGAATACGTCCGGTGTAGTAGAGAATTCGCTCAGTCAAAGTCGTCTTCCCCGAGTCTATATGGGCAGAAACACCGATATTGCGCTGGAAACCCAGTCTCTGGTGGTCCTTCTCCGTCAGGGTGTACCGAATCTGCGGGGGTATCTCGTCGACAGCTGCTTCCGGGGCGGGCTTCAGCGCAGCTGCCGTTGCCGCTGTTCGTCTGCCACTTGTCGACGCTTTGAGCCATCTGGAGAGCGGAGAAGAGCGTCTCGCGCAGGCTGGTGCCCACGTACGCGATAAAATCATCGCAGCCCCCCGCTTTCTTCAAGAAAAAGAAGAGAAATGAAGAAGTCTAGGTCAAGGTTCGGCAAATTTCTGACACGAAAACATCCCTTAATTAGATTACGTAATCCCAGGCCTAGGCAAGTGCAGGCTTACTTTTCTTCCTCTGACTCTATTTCTTTTACTCTCAACTCCTCGAGGCTCGGAATCGTTAACTTGTCCCCTTTAAATATATTTCGAAGCACTTGCGGGGGAACCAAGTCCTGCCTACGCAGACAGGATGCGCCATGGCCTTCATGTCGTGCAGATTCGTGCTTGAACTCAGCGAAGTTCAAATGTTCATATTGTCGAACTTGACTCGACTTTTGAAGGGCTGGCGCTGTATACTTATGGTCTAACCTGTCCTCTCCCCCTTTACGCTTTACCGGAAATAACGCAAACTACCAAGGCATTTGTGATCGGAGAGACCCTCGGTCTACGCTCTGCTCTCGGCACTTGGTCATGTCCTCGATCCAGGTTTTTTTAATGCCATGTCGCTTTCTGTGTTCGCATGTGGTCTATATGAGTGCTAGCTGCATTATCCTCGCGATCGATATGTTGCCTCCTACAACTAATCGTCAGCCTCCTTCGGCGTTCGCGGCGAATTATCAATGGGACTGGATGTGGCTGCTGTAGAAGCTAAAAATACCGCGCTGCGTTTGGCCTACAAAGTTCGCTGTGGCAAGCCGCTTTCTGTTCTTTCTCTGTTCATTCATCACCAACACATCTTCCTCCTAATCTTCCCTCCTTCATTTACGAGAACGCCTAATACTATTTCCTTGTCTCTTTCTTTCTCACCTCCGTAGGAGTCGTGGAAACGATACCCTTCCTTCCCAACTTCATTAATATACCCGCTTGCTGCTAAGACCACCATCCACAGGCCCACAACACACACGTCTCACCACAAGATACTCCTCCTATGCTTCCGGCAGTTTTGGCACTGGGCGTGGTCGCCTTTTCCACTTCCCGCATCGCCGCACAGGACTCGACGGAAAGTACACTAGGGGCTGCCGACCCTTCTCTTCCAGGTATGTGTTTAATCTTGACCTCGTCCCATGCTATCCAGCCGCATTTTGTCATCCCGCTGTTGGACCGTTTGAATACGCCTGCTCTTACTATCCGTCTTTCCTGCTCATTTTAAGAGCTGAAGATCGTGGTGGCGACCTGGGAACATGGTCGACATTGTTATCATTTCTGGTTGGGCAACGCATTCAATTTCTGATCACATCATTTTCCCCTTCTCTAGGCCCTGGTAATCCATGCGAGCCATATTACTACGCCCCAATCGCCAGCGCGATCGCTTCATTCCCTCCGATATGGGGAGCTGCTACTATTCTTCCTGAAGACAACAACGCCATGGCTAAATGGGCGAGCATTCAACCCAATGTCCCTGATATCGCGCCTAAGGTATATTCACTTCAGTATACGAGGTGCCTTTGGCGTGACGACTGATCTGTCTATAAGGGCACTCTTCAAGGAGACTTCAGCGCCTTGAATTATCCAGCGGACGATCCTGACTGTTGGTGGACGAGCACAAAGTGTAACAACCCCAAGGCGCCTAACGTACCGGTCGACGTTTCGATTATGAACGAGGCAAGTTCGCACTAAGGATATTGTCGACAAGACTCTAAATACAATTACGCTGAGTAGCCCCGAACACTTGGATATGGATTCGACGATGGTCCCAATTGCTCGCACAACGCGTTCTACGATTACCTCTTGTCGCAGAACCAGAAAGCTAGTAAGTCATATTCATTTTTATAAGTAGAGGAAAGCGTTCTCATGTTGTCTTGTAGCCATGTTCTTTATCGGAAGCAATGTGATGGACTGGCCTTTGGAAGCTGCTCGGGCTGTTACTGATGGTAAGCTGCACTAAGCTCCTTTCACTTCGTCACGCTGACGATTGAATATAGGGCACGAGATTTGTGTCCGTAAGTTTGCACGTTGAACTCGTCGAGCGACTTATATTGACCCACTCCTCAAGATTCTTGGTCGCACCACTACAGTCAGTCTTATCCACGCCATAGCGCGTTCTGTATTTTGATCGTCATCTGTCTACAGTGACTGCATTTGAGAGCGCAGATGCTTTCGCCGAACTCTATTATAGTTCGTATTCCCTACTCTCCGTCTAAGTTCGCGCTCAATAATGTTGCCTCATCTCAGGTGTAAGTGCTTCTCGCAACCGAAGGCAAAGATCTTGCGAGAGGTACCGTAGGCGATTCAGTTCTAAATATATTCTATCTGTAGATGCAAGCAGTCAAGATAGCCACTGGCGTAACGCCCACATGCTGGAGGGTGCGTAACCGATTTCCTTGGAAAACTTTTTCTGTTCCTTTCAGACTTCGAGTTCTTGCTGAACCGCTACCGATGCTTTTAGCCCCCTTTCGGTGACGTCGACGATCGCATTCGTGCCATTGCCAATGGCCTGGGACTGAGGACCGTTCTCTGGACGTACGACTCACAGGATTGGCAGGTCGGCTCTACCGCTGGTGTCACCGCCGAAGCCGTGGACAGGGAGTACGACATCATGATCGATGATGCCAAGAAGGGCATGTTCGATAACGTGAGTTAAAATTTGTGTGTGTTTTTTTGCGCGTCTCATGAGAGATTCAGGTCGGGACTATGATTTTGGCTCATGAGCTGAACGACTTCACGATGGCGGAAGCCATCAAGTACTACCCTAAGCTCAAGGCTGCCTTCAAGGTGCGTTTGACATTCATGCTTCTGCTAACCTTTCATCCTCCATTTTGACTGTCCTTCCTTATTTAACAGTACATCGTACCCTGTGCCGTTGGTCTTAATGTCACGCACCCATACGTTGAAGATAACTACACTATGCCTTCATTCGTGCAATGTCAGTCATACAATATTTTGAAATTACGGCTAGATGGTTTATTGTGATATTCCTCGCAGACATCGCTGGAAACGTCAAGCTTGTCACGAACTCCACCAATCTCACCGCCACAGCGAGGCCAGGAGCGGGAGGCGGCGGTTCAACGAACCAGGGACCTACCTCCCCATCTCCGGGCGGTCTGGAGACTGTGGGCTCGCCAAAGACAGGCGATGCGTCGCGCTTGGGATGGACGAGCGGCGATGGGGGCATCAAAATGTTTACAGCATTTGTTGTGGGCTTTGCTTGTGCAGCGGCAGTGGGGCTGTTGCCTAACTAGAGTGGTGAAGGATTGGATTTCACTCAACATTTACTTTTAAGTATAATCCGCCATGGCAGTCTACCTCGTTCAACATTTTATTGCTACCAAAAAAACTATTCCTCACTTCTAGGACATATTATTGTACACTTCTATCACAGCCATTCCTTCGCTCCACACAGTAATTCATGTACAGTACACGAGCCACTTTAGTGCAGACAGATTTTTATGTGGTTTCTCTCTCAGGATCGCTTGCTACTTGCCGTGCGCGTGACTGGCTGGGAGCGGTTTGATTATGAGGCCTGCGTTCCTGGATACAGTATCTAAAGGGTTGAACGTTGACCACCAGCTACCCTCGCCTGACTCGATATCACTAATAGGTTCTTGCTTGAGGTCTGTAAGTCGGTTTCTTCCAACACGATTGCTCATTGATCTGCAATATGCTAACTCTGCACTAGGATGGAGACCAGCGATCTTTCCATTGACATCTTCGATAACATCACCGAAATCCTTGCCAAATACTCAGATTTCGAGACCCTCCGAACGCTGTCCTTAACCTGCCATTCCTTCGTTCCACTATGCCGAAAGCATATATTCTCGACGATATTCCTTCACCCGCGGCAGTTTGACGATCCTGAGTGTCCTCGTCCCAGACCGCGTCGGAGAAATCAGCTGCAAATTCCGGTGAAGAATATGGAATGTTTGGTCGCAAGTAGCCCGCAAATCCCTGGCTACGTCCGCACATTTTGCTTCTATTCCCATGAATCCAACTACAATGACGAAGCACTCCTCCAGCTTCTACAAAAATTCGACCGTCTAGAAAAGTTATACGTCTTTTACTTTTTCGACGATCAAACTAGGCTTATGCAGGATTGGAACTTCATCCCGTCTTCTCTGCAGATGGGGCTTAGGAAGATGATTCAAACGCCCACTCTCAGATATCTCTTCTTGTCGGAGCATATCAACGTCCCTGTTTCGATTATCCTTCCTACAGCGCGCCTGGACACCCTCAGCCTCAATGGGTCTTCGGCCTTCACATATGCACAGTCAATCCAGGAGTTAATTTCCGATGCAGCTTCCATTCAACTCAAATCCTTTTCATTTCAAGGCTCTGGATATAGCTCAGTAGCTCCCCTGTTCCATTCTACTCGTTTCTAATGGGCTTCCCATACTCGATCTATCTTTTCTCGAGATGTTTTCGGCAACATTGGACTCCCCCCAGGATGAAGCCCCCATTGCCCACTTGTTGGAAGGAATGACCCAACTCAAGACTCTAGATATCTCCACCGAGCGTAAGATTTAAATTTCATCGTGTGCGTAAATGAAGAAGCTGCGCTAATATCGAGATATTTTAATCAGCATCAGAATATATACATCTGCCTAACATTCTCAACCGTGTTCATCCAAGGTCGTTGGAAACGCTCGAAACATTGTGGTTCCAAATCTGGTTCCATGGGGGCTTTGATGCCACAATACATTCTCTTCCGACAGCCATATTAAAGGGCATGTCCGGTATGCCCTCGCTGGTGTATCTCGGGATATCTATCCGTCTCATTCATCCCGTAAACCAATCCATTTTACGCGACGATTTTACCAAACTCGACGAGTTGCTCGCCACGCCTCAATATGCTACCCTTCGGACGGTATACATATGCCTTTCTTTTTTTGGAATGAGCGTCTATGACAGAGAGGAGTGGGCGGCTACGCCACGTATTCTGATGCCTCGCTTGTCGGGCAATTCTTCTGTGAAATTCATTTTCCTACCACAGCCCAGCCCTAATTTTTCAAGTTGAGTCAGGAGTATTGTATCTTGAGGATAGAGAAGACATCCATAAAATATCATAATTGCGTCTACTCAACAGTATGATATTGAATATGTAGAAGAACAAATCCCTGATAGACTTCAAGTTGGGCCGCATCCGGATATCGGCAAGACAGCCAGCCGGAGCAAAGAATGGGAATTGGAGTAGAGATACTTAAGTATGTACATCCGAATTTTTAAATTGTATACAGTAAATTTCCAAGGTGGAATTAAGTTGAAAAAACTCGGAAGACTCAAAAAGTACACTGAAGGGGAGTCGAACCCCTGCCGCTTGCTTGGAAGGCAAGCATGATAACCGCTTCACCATCAGTGTTATAATAATGATGGGATCATCTGCGTACTATATTTGCGGCAAATGGAATTTCCACGAATTCTCTCTCCGTGATAACCGACCTCCGCGCAGTAGTTGCTGTGCTTTGTCGGAATCTTCTTGCCACCATGCAGCACTTTGGCAAGGCAGCCCTTCGCGTCACAAAAAACTATACCAAAGGGTACTCGGATACACAAGCTAAAGTTCGCGATGCCACTTCCAACGACCCCTGGGGCCCATCCGGCACGCAGATGAATGAAATCGCGCAGCTGACGTATAATCAGTTGAGTGTACCGATGAACAGGCGCCGTGAGGAGTCACTAACGGATCTCGTGGATTTCAGAAACGACTTCATAGAGATCATGGAGATGATTGACAAGCGTCTGAATGATAAAGGAAAGAATTGGCGGCATGTTTTCAAGGTGCGAAATTGTTCACATCGGCGAGAACAGCGCATTAACGGTCCAACTATGAAACGTTAGAGTTTGACGGTGCTAGATTACTGTCTTCATCAAGGTTCGGAAAACGTGGTCATCTACTTCCGCGACAACATCTACGTGGTCAAGACCCTCAAAGAGTTTCAGTACATCGATGAAGACGGTAAAGATCAGGGTGCCAACGTCCGGCAGAAGGCAAAAGATATCACCAACCTTCTGCAAGATGAATCACGTCTCCGTGAGGAGCGACGGTCCCGTGCCTCTATGCGGGATCGCATGATACGTGGGGCAGAGGGATATGATCAGGAGGCAGGAGAACCAGAGGACGAAAATGCGCGGAGGAGGCAGGGCACCAATGGTCTGGCCGGGAAGAGGCCCAACCGCGACGAGGATGAGCTAAGGCGGGCAATCGAGGAGAGCAAGAAGAGCCTTGCTCAAGATAGATTGACGGCCGAGGAAAGGGACTTACAACAAGCCCTGAAATTGAGCAAGGAGGAGGAGGAAAAGCGAAAGCACGATCTAGAGAGCTCGAATGCTGCTGCTCTTTTCGACGATGCCAATCAACTGTCCGTTTTTCTGATCCTGTCTCGAATTTATGCCTGAGACTATACTTTACAGGCCACCACCAAATTCCGCGCACAGCAACAACCCATTCCCGCTCATCGATCCCACGCCCTATGCTGTTGGCCTTCAGCCCCAATATACAGTTCAGCCTCAGTTCACGCAAATGCAGCCACAGTTCACTGCCTTCAATCCGTACCAGCAACAAGCACAAGCGGAACAGGAGGCCCAACAGGCCGAATTTCTCCGCCAGCAGCAGTTGTTTATGCTTCAACAGCAACAAGCACAGCAGCAACAGCAGCAACAGGATGAATGGCAGCGCCAACAGCAACTCTTGCAAATGCAACAGCAGCAGCAGCAGCAACAACAACAGAATTTGTTTGCACAGCAGCCGTTGGCAGTTCAGCCTACTGGCTTTGGGTAAGTCCATACCTTACGTTTTTTGACCCTTCGATCTCATCTGATAACGCGGTTTTCGTTCGTGACCTTTGCAGGAACAACAACCCATTCGCCCCAGCCTCTCCTTCCTCTCTCACACCATCGCCACATCCATCGTTGCAACGTCCGTCGCCCTCGTTTAACCTCCAGGGAACATACGACAACCACTCGACTTCGCATCTATCGTCGCTATCCTCGTCGCCTCAACCGCCGTCCCAGGCCTCCACCCAAGGACGACCCATCGCTGTCAAGACAAAAGACCAAAACGAGGCTCTCACGGCGCTGTTCGCAAATCGCGAGGGCGGGCAGGACACGTTCGGTAACATCGGCGCGTTGAGGTGCTTTATCTTATCTTCTTGCTTGTTTGCAATTATGTCTGACTTTAGTTTGTCTTACTCAGGTATGGATACACAGATGCTGGCAAGACGCTCCTCTCCCACCAGACAGGGTCGAGCCACAATCCTTTTGCTCTCCAGCAGCAGCAGCAGCAACAACAACAGAGCGCTGAGAGGCCATTCTTCGATATCTAGGGAATACTCTCCCTTCCCTTGTTGCATTGTTTGCAATGAAGTATACACACGCTTTCTTTTCCCTTCCGCTATTCCTCTTATTTTACTCTACTTTCTCTTCTCCAAACGGCTGCGCAGAATACAACTTCGTCCAACCTCACTACCCTCCGTCCCACTTCACTGCGACAACATTTACGATTCCCTCTGATCTAGTACTCTATCACACATCTTCAGATGACTTACGTAACAGCAAATGGCCACTCCTTTCACTCTGTAGGATTTCTTTATCAGCTTGTACTAAGTACCCACATTCTTTTTTGATTTCTCCTGTTTTCTTTTAGTTCACCCTTCCCTTCATTGGTCTTAATCGTCTTTTGTTTATTCCCTTGTTTGAATCAATTTTGTTTTCTCAATCGCTGTATAACTTGCTCTGCATTAACCACCTAAGGCGGAGAAGGCAATGCACAACATGGGCAAGGTGAAATGATATGGTATCATCAAGAACGAGATATGGCTACAAAACAGCAGCAGTGGAAATAGTATCCTCAAGAAGAATGAGTAGGTGGATGTGAGGTAATTATGCCATATGTACAAAAAAAAAAAGGCGAGTTTGCCGGCAGCTGCGAACACGGTAGATAAGGCACGTATGTAGAGGAGGCTGAGACTAAGAAACGAGTGGAGTGCAATCAAGAAAGTAAGTATCGCGAGAGAGGTAATTAAATAAGAAAGCGGTGACTTGATAAAAGAAAGAACAACGTCTGGCGGGATGAATATACTGTACGATACCCAAAGAGCCAGAATCATAACCCAACGAAAACCAAAATCATGATAGGAAAAAAGAAAATGCTAGAATTTGTTCCAGCTCCGTCCAGGAGTAGCTTCTGAATGCACGCCCGCACTAACATGGACACCCATATTTGCATATGCGTCGGGCAGCTTGGGTACAGGAGGGATATACCCTCGTCCCATACCACCAGGTCCATCTCTCTTATGCGCGTCGTCATTCAACATCGCCTCAACCCGCTTAACCAGCCGCTCTCTCGTCTCCCCGCTCTCATCCTCATCAAGGATGCTCGCACGACTGTAGATGCTTCCGCTCCATCGACTGTTCCTGTCGCCCACGGTGCGCCCATCGTCGAAGTGGTACTCGCTGTCCCTATTGACGGCAAGATGCCTTTCCTTGATGGCTTCAAACGAGTGACTACGCTCCAAGGCGCGCCCCGAGTGGCTTTCGACACTCTCAGAGCTCCTGTCCTCGAATCGGTCCAGAACACCATGCAGTCCCTGGCCATCCTCGTCCCCTCTCTCATCATCGTCTACCCAAGTGCTCTCCCTAGCGAGCCTTGTGCGGCGTCTCTCTTCCGCATTGTCCTTCTCTTCCTGGTACCGGTTGAGATCGGCCGGCGCACCACCGACATTCGCATACAACTCCCGATAACGGCGTGCAGATACCCTCGCTTCCAGCCCAGGAACTGAAGTAACAGCCGGAGACCCAATCCCAATGAGAGGGCGAGCAGGGAACGGAGACTCCTTGCCTCTCTGGATATGCGATTGGCCGTGCAAGGCCGCACTGAGCTCAGGAGGAATTGGTCTGGGCGTCCGGTCGATGACCCTCTGTCGCAGAGCGGCGGCCGAGGGGAATTGGCCTGCACTGGCACTCGCGCTGGGACCTCCGGCCGGCACATTGGGTAGAGGACCCATAGGCGGCGGGCTAGGCGGCGGGATGTCGTAGTAAGCCAACACATTCGGGCTAGGAAGGTTTGACATACTCGGGCTGGGAAAGCTGGAGTTTCGGGGTGAAGGAACGAGGTATTCTGAGGAGGGCATGATACTAAGATGTGTTGGTTTCTGCGCCTGCGGGTTAATGGCGGTGTTTGGAGGAGATATGATGGCACGAGGGACAGGCGAACGAGGGCCAAAACCGTCTGCAGGAGGATTGCGAGGCCTTCCAGGAATCGGAGAGGATGATTGAGATGGAGGATAAAGGCCCGACGGAGACGATGGTATACCAAAGGTCGGAGACGTTGCAGTCGGACTCACGCCGTTGCTTGGTACCATAACAAAAGACCCAGGCGAAATGGGCGACGGTGATGCATTCCTTGACGAAAGTAAGTTGTCCAAACTCGCTTTCAGTTTCAGACCTTTCATGATTTGCAATGGTGCTACTGGCGGTGTTGAGTCTGAAGTCGCAGGTCTCTTTAGGGATGGAGAACGGCTGTTTGGGAAGGCGATGGGCGGTGGCTTCAGCGAGGCTGAACTGGACTTGGAACCAGCTGAATGCCCGGATGAGGTAGATGGAGTAGGTGATAAGATGCGGTTGGTAGTAGGGTTGTATTGGGTAGAAGGAACAAGTTGGGTAGGAGGAGGTTGGGTCTGATGTTGATGCATCGAGGAGGATGTGATGGTAGAGTAACTACCGCTGCCGTTGCCATGCCCGCCGCCACTGCTATCATGCGCTGAAGAATGCGCATGTAGACGTCTAGAATGGGAGCTGCTTGACGTCGAGGATTCGGTGGACGCATGGGAATCCCTGTTGATAGGAGCGGGAGAGATAACGTTGGTTCTAGAGGAAGCTATGGTAGAAGCAGCGCGGCTGGTACTAGAGGTAAAAGGCTGGAAAGAAAGAAACGGAAGTGGCGTCAAAAGGTTTGTAGAGTCACTAGGAGGAGGCAGAGAAACAGTTGGAATGGGTGTATTCCGGCCCTCAGATGGACTTGCAGGGCCGAAAAAATCGGGACTCAAGGTTGTCGCGAACCTTTCTGCGATCGGTAGCGGAACAAATTCCTTCTCTTTTTGAGCTGCAGAAGGTAAAGGCGAAACAGCTTCAGCATGAAACTCGGGTTTGGAGGCCTTGCTGGAGAGTTTGAAGAAGCGCGACTTGGACTTTTTGGGTGTAGATGATTGGTAACCAGCACCGTCGGTCTCGTACCCAGGGGTGTCGCCAGAAGGAGTTTTGGACTTGGATTTCTTGGATTTGGACTTTCCAAGCGAGGTGCTCCCTGAAATCGCGCCGCCGTCCGTGTCATAGCCATTGAACTGCGCCGCCTCCTTGGTTTCAGCTTTTTTGGACGCTTTGGCGGCAGATAAAAGACTTTTTGCCCTCTTCCTCTCTTGTTCCTGTTCCTTCTTCTCTTCTTTCGCCCGTTTCTTCGCCTCTTTCTCCGTTTCTACAGCAATTTCTTCCCCATCCTTCGATTCCGCCTTCTTCTTTTCCTTCTTCTCTTTCTTCTTCCCAGCCTCGCTCATATATCCACCATCGCTCTCATACCCATCCCCTCTATGTTTCTTTTTCAACTTTTTACCTCCAGCTGGTGTTGTCGGTCGTGGCGGGATAGGAATTTCAGGAAATGCTACTCCATTGCTACCAAGAAAATTGTCGTGGTGCCTGTCAGGAATATCACGTTCTACTATCCGTATCACGCCGTCCTTCCGTGTCGGTACGCCATGTGTCAGTATGCCATAAGTCGATTTGTCGGCAGGAAACTGGGCGCCGGCGCCATATGCATTAGGTAACTTCGAAGATGAAGACGAGGAGTACGCCGATGAAGAGGGGGAAAGTGCTGAGGACGAAGACTCCTCGGAGGTGGCAGATGAACCGTACGTCAGGCCTGGCGAGGAAACTTGATCCTATTGAAAGTACGTGTGAGCGTATTGTTTGATAGAGGTAATACTGAGGAGAAGAAGTAAATATTAACGCAAGGCAACCATAGAATAGCAATGAATTCATCTCATAGCGTGGCCCAATTAGAGGCCCTGCTTGAAAGGAAATCACCACCGTATGGCGAAGGCCTTCCTGACCAAAAAAGCCGATCAAGGAGTATAACACTTAACATCTCTTCCATATTTCACAAAGTATTAGGAAGTAATACTTCGCGAATGAGTGCTTTTGCAGCTTCCACGCTTTAATTATTGGATCAAAGCATAGGAAGCATGCGGAATGGAATGGTGGCGAGAATGATGGAGTTTAAGCCAACGATGTCATCCAGGCCCAATTCAAGGTCTAGGTCAAGGATTGATGCCACAATGGCTTAAACCCCAATGTCCACGGTGGAGAGCTCAGTGGCAGAGGCCCTCCGCAAGATGCCACAATATTGAAGAGAAAATAAAAATATTGCTAGTAAAATGACCGCAATGAACAAAACTTTGACGCACCTCTCCTTCGTCTTCCTCTGCTAGGGTGTTGTTGAACATCCAGTCAGCAACTAGAGGGTTGCTAACAAGACCTAGCTCCAGAGCAGCATCAAGGACGGATGCCCGCAACCCATTCGATTCCCGTGAATTGGTTTGCGCAGCCCCTCCTGACTTATGTCCAGGTCCAGGACGCGGTGTCGGTGCTTGGGGTGGTGGAAACGTGAACTGGGCGTTCATTGAAGAACTCCTAAATATCGCCTTCCGTAGATAACAATCCTGGTTCCGTCAACGCCAGGGTGAAAAGTGTACGAAGTCTTTCTGGAGAAATATGTGTGATGGTGCACGGAAAAGGAGCAAATGAGGGACGTCTGCGTTGAGAAAGTAAGGATCGTATGGGCTCAGAAAATATTTGTGAGCATAAAAAGGTGGTTGTCAAGACTCCAGCGCTTTCTCCAGCGGAGAAGGAGGCAATGAGTGTCCTCGGAAGGGTATGCGAGTGAAAAATGGGGAAACAAGAACAAGTTTCGTACATGCCGAGCGGACTAACATTTATTGTCACGTGAGAGGTACGCTCTAAATGGAATCTGGATCCTGTCACTGTTAAAATTGTTTCCGCCACTGTTCGCCCTGGCCGCCTGGCCGCCGCCACACTGCAACGTTGCAACAGGAAGCTCTCCAAACATACTCTTTGTTTCCACGATAGATTCTCGACTCATGTTTTTTTTGTAGCGCAACCGAAGGAAAACGACCTCAACTCCTTCTCGCATCCAATATCTGAATAATGCCTTGTTAATTTCACCATGGTTTCTACATTTACGAAACCCCTGGGTTGCGGCGTTGCCTTGACAATGCCATGCTTCTCACGCGAGGCAGAGGAAAATTCGAACTTGAACTTGTCTTTTTCTCAGAAGTCAGAATCGCGATTCTCGATATCAGCAATTGCCAACAAAATACAGCATCCAACATGCATGTACTAGTTACCCGCCTGCGCCCTGTCTCTGTGCCATCTTTAAAAAGCCTCCCTTCTTTTACTTTTTTTATCCTTAAACATACACTGACGATCTCAAAATGAAAACTTCTAAACTTCTGCTAGAAACGCGCAACAAGTCAGTTCCCCCCTCGACTTTGCAATGCTGTTCAAGCATGGCAGCAACGGAAGGAGTCAATCCTTCAATAATGACTCGTCTGTCAACCTGATCTTGAATGCGAAAACTCGACCTGTTACGCGACGCCTTCTAGCTGATCGCACGTTCGAAGGTATCGCGAATCGCCGTACTTATCAACCTTTCCAACTCGTTGTTAACGCTTTGAACTCCAATGTTTCAACGTCTACTTCTTGGCTGCAAAGGTTTCTCCTTGACCGCGGAGCAAATGGAATCGCGCATTTTGTAAGTAGTCAAATCCGAACAGTCGTGGCACCGCCAGCCATGTACTGCTTTGAAATGATGCATCGTGGTTGACAAAGACTTCTTTGCTTATCTATGTATCACATTTCAGACCTCTTTTCAAGAGCAATAATAACTGACATGTTTGATTCCAGGAGTGATCAACTACGATTGAGATGGCTCAATATCGTTGTTACAGGGTACACGGCCATGGAATCCTACACCTCCTTCACCTTGATCAAGATTTCGAATTCGGCAACACTTGACAAAACCACTGCTGAGTTTATCACGACACCAGTTACTGGTACCGGTGGGTAAGATCGACGACTAGTCGACGACTGCTAATGCAACTAACTGAAATTAAAGGCGACTCAGCCGCACCGCCCACCTCACTCTAGATACGCGACACATCGCCTTTTGTGCTATTTTTGTCGCTGCAATTGCGCCTTCAAACCCGGCATCGGTTAGCCGTTGTATCCCACAACATGCCTTACTTGACGCGCCGCCGGGAGTTCGCAGTTCGACTGGAAGCGTACGGAGTGCCATGGGAAACGTATCTAATTGCGAAGGAACAAAAATACCTCTGCGTTGAGCGCTACACACGTACGCCGCCCCGCTGGACTTTGTGGGAAAAGTTAAGTTTTGCTACCTCTGGTCGGAGATATATGCTCACGGAGCAAGAATTCAAGTGCGTTAAACAGTTCAATGGTGGTTCAAGGACTGGACTGGACTGGACGACGTGTCTATAAGCAGCGTAGAAACGCAGACTTGAAGATCAACGGTGAATCATGATGCAGATGCACACCGTTGACCAGTGCGTTGAAGGCCGAAATCCTACATCAACAAGACACCCTTAGCAGTAGGCATACCTTCCCCACATCGCACCTCCCCCACATCGCACCTCCCATGCAAAATTCAGCGAACCACCTCTCCAATAAACAGCCCAACCTCGATCCTGGTCCTCTCTCGAGACGCAAAGCTGCGATTCAATGCAAGTGTATCCTCTGGACACTCCTTGTGCTTGTTGGTTTGGGATGCGCCCTTATCGGCGTGAAGATAGCGCATTTTATGTTCAACTTTCTTCGAGAACCACATAACGCGCTGTATCAAGATTTGAAAACGCCTCATAAACTGCACGAAGTCGTGCGGCCGCTCATTGATAGCGACCAAACCTTCGATATCGTGGCCACAGTTTGGTTGCGCACAAGCGCCCAGTCGACCTTGGATTTGAAGGGCGAGGGATCGGGCCCTTTAACGGAGGAGGCTATCTTCACGGATACCGTATTTCGCGGTCTCCAGTTGAAGGACAAGAACGTCAGGACGCCTGTGAATTTCCGCGTGCCTATAGAAACATTGTGAGTTATTTTCCTAACGTGTTCTATTAAATCGCGCTTACGTTCCGATATTAATTTCGTCCAGTAAAAACCGTGTATTGAATGTCCACGACCTTCGACTAAATTATGAAAATCCGATAAAGTAACCAGGAACAACACGACTGAGTGGGCCTATGCACCGTATATCTCTGTCTCTGAGAATGCATGGGGACCATTGGTAACTACCACTGTACTTCTGAACTTGGGCTGGATGGCTGAGAGTTGATTTTGCCAGGATCTTATTCCCGTTCCGGTAAACCGTGAAGAGTGCCGAAAATCAAGCAGTGATTCTCCTAGGAACGATAACGTCGAAGGTAGCTATTGAAGCTCTCCTTGATGGCGTTCCGCTGCTCATGTATCATATTTTTACCCAGTTCCAAACCAGGAATTCGTTGATATTACATGGAACATATCATTCTCAGGGCGGAGTCCTGGAAAGCTCGCTTTCACCGATACCGTGGTGACTCTGGCGACAGCTGCTCACGAAAGTGGCGAATTCAAGTTCAACATGACCGACACTACGGAAAACAAGGAAATGTTGCATTGGAATGTTGAGTTCGCTCGTAAGCAGTGCAGCCCGCTCGTTGCTTCTGTATTCTGATCATCAGTACCCCGATTATATAGAGGGCATAATTGGAAATACATTTCGACACGATTACCATCCACGGCGCCACTTTTTCTTGGATAATGTGGGGTGAGTTTTATCAGTTTTAATCCATCGTTGTGTCCCACGTTTTGTTCATTTGTGCATGCGGTATCAGAGTCGTTTTTCTCTTGATCCAAAGAGTCCTTGATTTCCACTACTGGTACTCACGCGCCTCGATGGTCGGAATAAGCATAACTGGAACCATCCTAGTGACGTCCGCGTACATTCTTGAAAGCGTTCTGGAGATTGTCTTGAAGGGCTACGAGAGGAAATTCCACCTTTCCAATTGGGTCTGGGCTGTCTTGTCTGCTATTCCTATGCATCTAACTACGATTGCGATGATAAAAGCCATCACAAGCGCCGAAATTCATTGGCCAACAAAATGGATCCCGACTGTGCGGTTCGCCCCTGCCACGCACTTGGAGCGTGCAAGCCAACGGCTTGATATTCGGGCATCACGACATTACAAGTTATCGGTAGGCCTCAAGTAGAGTTTATGCTTTATCCATAATGCCATTTATAATTACTGACCATTAATTGTCCTTTCAGACTTTCCTTTTCGCGATGCTTGGAATCATGTTCTTTCTATCTTCCCATTATAATTTCGACATAATCTCCAGAAAAGGTCCCTTTCCACCCCCCACGCTCAGGCGTATGGCCCCTTTACCTTCCATTTAACGCTTTGTTCATACCTCCTGCCGTCATCCTCGGACGCTTATTACAGGTGGTCATCAATTTCAAGACCCACAGTTTCGCTGGCACATACAAGCTGTGTACAGCATCGTTTGTTGTAGGCATATCATTGTTGTTGGTAGGGAGTCTCATCGGAAATATGAGCGTCGTAAATGGATTTTCGGTCTTCCGAATGCTTTCGGAGGCGATAGTTGCTGCTGCTATGGCTTGGCAAGCGGTAATATATCCTGTAGTTCCCCAGGTAGAAATAGATAAAAATAAAGAGTAGTCGAACATATTTGTATTATTTTAGAGATCAAACTATATACATACATACGTTTGTAGTGATGTCGCCGCCGGTTTCTGCTGGCTGATATTAAGTGCTCATTGAAGGACTCTGACACCTACCCCTCAGTTACATATTAAGCGGCATTTAAGGAACACTGATGGTGAAGCGGTTATCATGCTTGCCTTCCAAGCAAGCGGCAGGGGTTCGACTCCCCTTCAGTGTACTTTTTCTTTGGTTTTTGTTTTGTTTGCTTTATCGGCACTCGAACTCTAGCTTGGCCGCATTCTTGATCGTTGAGCTCAATTGGCCAATTTTTATAACTCGCAATTCGGAGGTTGTGACATGTGATAGAATTTATTTCTATTCCCATTCCTCGCTTTCAATTTCACATACCGAAAGCTCAATTTCTAGATCCTTTTTCTCGGCAAGGCGCTGCAGAGAAACCATAGAGAACGATTTCCATGCCACTATCTGACCCAAGTGCGCTGGTTGCTCAAACTCCAATAGGCTGATCTGTAATGAAAACAACCGTAATACTGGAAACTTCGGTGATGCGAGAAGTTCATCCAGTTTGATTAGATCATTAGCCAACTTCTCGCTGTGCGGGGGAGAAAGATCGATGTCGAGCTCGAGTACTTCGAGCTGCCTGAATGAAGCTATAGCACGGAGTGCTTCGAATGGAAGATAACCAGGTCGGACTGGGTAACGCTCGCAGGTCAATGTGATATGCAGTTGGATCGTCTTCAAGTCTTGGATACATTCAGTATGCCGTTTGAAGATATTGTGAAGCATGAGGGGCTTCTCATCTGGCGATATAACTCTGGAATCAGTACATGTCCGAGACATGAAAAGAAGGCCACCGCACCACAGGAAATAGTCAGAGTCTTGAGGCCAGGCCTTTTTCCCAATGTTTCATCAAGGTATTCTTCGTCTCTGGGAGATCCGATGTTAAGGCATAGAGTTATGAGGCTCGAGAAGTCGAATGCTGGGACGGTTCCAAAACGCGCAGAGTGTAAAAGAGGAAAGATAAATCGAGGTCGACAATTAATATCGAGGAGGTACAGACGAAACGGAGTTTTGGTCGCAAATAGCACAACATCAGGATCGCTGCTGGAGACCGGCACGATGCGACAGTACTTGATTTCGAGGCTCGATAGATTTGGAATCTTGAGGATGAATGCTAGTGGGAAATTTTTTATCCCCCCTAATTGAAGAACCGTCAATGTGGATGATTGCATGAGCCTGACGATAGCCTCTTGCATATCCATCGGGATGTCGTTCCAATCTTGAATGCATCCTTGGAGCAGGTCCATTTCTTCGTCACTTTCATCGACGCTATCCGAAAATTCGCTCTCATCTCGATAATTAGAGCAGATCATAAGGCCTTGTACTCGGGTAAACTTGTCGAACAGTCGGATGAAGTCGGGAGAACCAAAAGTTGAGGGGTTTATATGAATCGTTAAATGTCGAACGTAGGTCGGGATGTCCGAAATGCCATCTAACAAGAAACTATTCTTCAATCCAAAGGACTCTGAGTATGTGGTATCGAGTTCCCCCTCAGGATGGGCGATCGTGAGTTCACGAAATAAGTTTCGTCGACATGGTTGAATAAAGGACCGACAAGTGAGGGTGAGGGTGAGCAGCGTATCAATATCTGGCTCCGGGAGGGAAAGGATGTCGATGATGAGACAGAACACTTCGAAGGGGAGGACACATTTTGATTGAGAGTGCAGTACCATCCGAATTGGGTAAATAGTCTGGAGGTGCAAGTGAGGATTGAATATTGAATATTGACGCGTAAATATACAAATTTCAAGTACTATCCCTTTCCAGGAGTTTGAAAGTTTCAGGAGTTTGAAAATGTCATTTTCCTCCCGCATTTTTGAAGCTACCTTCACCACGACTTACATACATATATACATATACACTATCCCATCATGAATATCTAAAAAAATTTGAAGTTTGAGGTTGCTGAGTCGCATAATTGAGAAAATGCGATTTTGAATACATTAAAGAGGTCAATGTATACAAATGTTGGCTCAGATCCAGCCCGATCCTGCACTTCATTTCCCTCGGGGTTTGGGCAAAACATTCTATTCACTGATGCGATGTGATATCCAAAACCCTACATTTTAAAGTGGACTCCTTCTTACAGGAGTTGAGAAATAGTGGTTTTTGCGATTTGAAGAGTGACACGCGGTGACGTTTTGCATGGGAATCAGGGCAAGCCGCGGTGAAAACCAGCAGGAATTTGATGTGACAACGTCGTGACATGACTTTCAATCTCCTGATATCTTCGACTTTTGAGCACCGGGAAGGCTCCGCTTTCATCTATAGCCAACTTTCTAAGGAATAGACTATCTAGTCGAATAGAAGACAAAAAACCGCATATTCTGGCACAGCTTGAGGGCGCGCAGGGTAAGTGGTTGTTGAGGAATATGCTTTCTGCCAAAAAAGTTTCAAACTCCTGGACAGGGATAGTATAGATTCACCTCTACAAGATGTTCAATGGCTTCATACGTCGTCGAATTAGAGTGTGACGAGATTGGTTGAAAGGATTGCCAATTGGTGACCTTCTTTCTTTCCCACGGTTCCCAAACATTATTAACGAAGGATCCTACGTTGATCCTACGTATACATTGACCCCACATTTGCTTCATAGCGAGTGGAATAACTAAAATTTAAAGTCTCGCTACTGGATAGACGTATCATGTGGGTTCCGGGTAACGTCTCCCAATTCGTTTTACCTTCCAAACCCAAATTCAAGCCGACTCGGCGAACATATACAGCAACCGACCTTAAAGCAGGGAATCTTGCCGGTGTACATAGGATTTTATCCAACTGTTCCAAATCGGCGGCGGCGTCCTCTTCAAAAGAAACATGGACTTCGAGGGACAGGTCAACGCTTTCGAGAAATTTCAATGAAGGAACATTTTTCAGGGCTTGGAAAGGATAGAGACGCCGGTCGAGAATCCTCTTTTCGTACGTCAGACTTGCGAGAGAAAGATTGCGAAGCCTTTGCAGAGATATGGATTCTTCTCCAAGGGCTTGTGAGAGCGCTTCAAGGCATGGTGCTGATAGCGAAATTAGTTCCTCTTATTATAGAAAATAATTTCACATACCACCACAAGTAACGCAAAGTGTTTCGAGTTCCTGAAAATCTTCCAGTAGCTCTCTGAATTGCTGAACATCACTCTCTTTATCCAGCGTGATAGTTAACCGTTGGATTCCAGAGAAATCAAAAAATGGAAGACCATCAGGAGTTCTACTTCGTAAGATTTGTGCATTGGATTTAGCGCCCGGGTAAAGAGTCACATCTTGTAATTTGATTGGAGTAAAATCCATAGGAGAATGCACAGTCAGCGAAATGGGAAGAACCTGGGAATGGGAAACGACAAGGGTGCGGAGATCGGTGCAAGAGAGTAGGATTTCAGTCGGAAAGCTAGTGATTTTCGTGAGCTCGAGGCCGATGAGCGTCGGTTGGTGGATCAATCTCTCAAGGGCCCCTCGTAAGGTTAGTGGCAACTTCTTCCAATTTAAGAACTCGTCTTCAAAATGCGGTTCGTCTCCGTCGGCGTCGGCGTCCTCCTCGAGAAATGGCATGATGACCAGTTTTTCGATATGATTGAACTTGCTTAGCAGTTGAACAACGCCTGCACCTTCGTGGTTCGATTTGTGTGAGTGGTAATACAGGGTGCGCACGTATTTTGCGATTCCTGTGTTGCTCTCGAGCAGGCGCTCCATGTTCTGGAGTGCAATGCTGGGCACTTCATCCTCGTTGTCAGGCCTGCATGATTTGTAGAATGGCCAATCGCAGATGCGGGGACGGAGACTGATTGTGGAGAAGAGGTGTTGTCGACAGATGGGAAAAAGTGAGCGACAGGTTCGCGACAGTGCTGAAAGTGCCTGTCGACCGCGTCCGTTTGGAAGGAAAGCGGAAAATTGAACGATGAGATAGAGTATTTCAAATGGAAGTGTGGGCATAGCTGTTTCTGTGCCGTATTCCATTGTGTGAGTCGTATCAGATGGTAGTCGTCCTCTGGTGTCCGACTCGGATGAGCTGTGAATCAAGTAAGGTATAAGTCCTGGTGTAAGTCCTAACTAAGTACGCAGCTGAGTTCTCCGCCGCATCTGGCCGCTACAAGTCCCGGGAGGACTGTATTGTACATGTTCTCATGCCGATTCAAAGTTTCGTCCATTTCAGTCCCAGAAGCCCTAAAGTGCTCTCAGCGCTCAGCTTTCCGATGTCTCCTGATGATTTGCCAGGATGCAATGCAAAATTAGCAGGCAACCAGAATTCGAATGACGTGGTGAATTTTGAGATCCTTGCTTGGTGAGCTTTCTTTATTAGCATTGGGTACTATTACAGTCAAGAAGAAATTACCAGCGAACACTATATGTATTTATATCTAACCTTAGGGATCACGACTGGTATTAAACCTCCGGCGCATAGCAGAGGATAGCAAAGATTCCGCCCTAATTTGTCCGCGATTGCGTTCACTACATTTAGCGCACGGATGAGGGAAGGGGAAGGGAGCTGAACAATGAAGCATGGGATCGTTGCCAAGGGTTAAAAGTTCGTGGGCGCTTTCGGCGATACACAAGCAAGTTAAGTAGTCGAGCCTGGTGTATTTTCCAGATTTTCTGAAATCAAAGTCCACATCTTGCGTCTGCGACAGAAGACCTTGCGGGAATCAAGGTCACAGTAGTACATCGGAGATCAAGTAAAACGTTAGTCTAGAGCCTTACATCTGCATCGTACCAAAATGAATAACTAAAATCCAGTGGTGCTCCGTCATTGGACAGACGTGTCAAGTGAGTTCTCGGTAACGTCTCCCACTTCTCTTTCTCTTCCAAACTCCAAGAGTCAAGCAAACCAACGTTTACTGTCACCGACTTTAAAGCTGGGAACATTGCCGGTGTAGATAGAAATTGGTCTAGCTGTTCCAAATCATGAGCAGCAGCCTGTTCATAATAGGAATGCACTTCGAGAGATAGGTCAATGTTTTCAAGCAATTTCAATGAAGGGCTGTGTTTCAGGGCTTGAAAGGGAAAGAGGCGCTGAAACAGATGAGTCTCTTGGTACGTCAGGGTTGCGAGAGAAAGGCTGCGAAGCCTTTCAAGAGAGGAAGCTTCTTCCGCAAGGGCCAGGGAGAGCGCTTCAGCGTGCCATGCTGGTGGCAAGGTCAAACGAAATTAGCTCTCTTGATACAATCTCATTAGCAGAAAACAGTATCACATACCACCACAAGTAATGCGAAGCGTTTCGAGTTGCTGAAGTCCTCCCATTACCTCTCTGAATTGCTGAACATCATTCCCTTTATCCAGCGTAATATTTAACCGTTGGATCCCAGAGAAATCAAAAACTGGAAGACCATCGGGACGTCTACTTCGTAAGATTTGCGCGTTGGATTTAGCGCCCGGGTAAAGAGCCACATCTCGTAATTTTATTGGAGTAAAATCCATAGGAGAATGCGCAGTCAGCGAAATGGGAAGAATCCGGGAATGCGAGATGTCAAGTGTGCGGAGGCTGGTACAAGAGAGTAGAATATTGGTCGGAAACCCGGTGATTTTCGTAAACTTCAGGGCGACAAGTGTCGGTAGATGGATGAGTCTCTCAAGTGCCTCTTGTAAGGTTAGTGGCAACTTCTTCCAGTTTAAGGGTGGGTCCGATTCGTCTCCGACATATGGGTCGTCTGCGTCCTCTTCGGAGTCTGGGTCCCCGTAATCCATAATGTCGACAAATGGCATAATAACGAGTTTTTGGATATGATTGAACTTGCTTAGCAGTTGAACGACGCCTGGCGCTTCATGGTTTGATTCGTGTGAGTGGTAATACAGGGTGCGGACGTAATCCGCGATTCCTGCGTTGCTCTGAAGCAGGTCCTCCATCTTCTGAAGTGCGATACTGGGCACTTCATAGTCGTTGTCTGGCCTGGATGGTTTGTAGTGTGACCAATCGCAAATACGAGGACGGAGACTGATTGTAGAGAAGATATGTTGTCGACAGATGGGCAAAAGTGAGCGACAGGTGCGCGATAGTGCTGAGAGTGCTTTTCGACCACGTCCGTTTGGCAGGAAAGCGTAAAATTCAACGATGAGATAGATGATATCAAACGGAAGTGTAGGCATTGATGTAGCTGTTTCTGTGCAGAGTTCTAGTGTATGAGTTGGATAGTGGCGTATCCAAGGCGTGTCACCCTTTTGTGAGGCGACAATCTTCCTCTCGAGAGTCAGAGCGTACAGGGTCTTGCATAATATCGTTCAGTTCGCGATTTGCTGAAAGTTGTTTGTACACCGTTGCCACCTACCCAATACAGCAACTTTGATGACTGTGTCACGAATGGGTCACATCATTGATTCAAACGTCAGAACCGCTTCAAGACCGCTTGTCATCAACTCTCACTTCCTTCATGCTCCCCATGTCCTCCCCTTACACTCGACATACCTGCTCTTCTCTACAGATTATCCACATATTCTATGGCTCTGGCTCCCCCGCAACTCGCAGCATGCAGGCTTAGGCTTAGACTATCATAAGGATGGACTTTGAATGATCTATACAATATTGGGGAGTTGAAACTCACCGTCGCGATATCGTTGCGACCGTTCCTTGATTTTATCGCTTTTTCAATGGATTTTGCAGGTCTTTTTCTCCACAAAACACAGAATAGTCTAACCCTCGGGCCATCAATAGTGTGTTTCTCTTGAATTTCATCGAGATATAGTGTAGGATTTGTATCCAAGAGGGATGATATATAATTTAACATTGACATGTCAAGGATGTGAGGGTGGCCAGAGCGGTGTGCATGAGGATTAACTTGGCCATACTCGTGGTAGAGTGCGAGGATCTTGTAGACTGCTCTCTGTGCAGCCGGTAAGCTCAACAATCTCTCGAGCACCTTTTACTGCTCAAAATGCCAGACAACTATGCATTCGCGCAGCTCTTCTGAGATCATTGGTGTAGCATCTCAAATCTATCAGTATCTCACGATCGAGGCGTGACAACCTTTTTTGTACATATGCAAATCTGTACAAACAAGCTCACGCAAGATGAACTGAACGAATTTATGCAAGACCCTGTAAGGTAGTCTCCTTCACAGACTCCTTAGTGATGATCAATCGATCACTTGATATGGAAGCGTAAGGTCCGTTCAAGCTGGTGAAGTTGCTTATGTAACGTAGCCAGCCGGCTTTGGCCTTGCAGCAGCCCTCAAAGCAAAAGTTTGATTTATGGATAGGTAAATGTTCCCAAAATAATATCACTGTACGCATTGGTTTTTAACGTGAAGCTAAAAATCTATCATAACCACTGATGCTTTCTTGGGTACTTTCAGAACATCATCGCGAGAAGCTAGCGACGGTTCTGAAACTGGGAGTTGAAAAGCCGTACTCGTCACTAATCAGGGTCGGCACCATCGGAACATCTACACTGTCTGAATCTGGTTACCCTACATCTCTGTGGAATCTGGAATCTGGATTATACGAGTCAGGAGCATCTGTCGTGTGCAACTTTGCACAGCGTTGAGAATTCTACATCAAGGACGCTCTCCAGTGGACCACGATCACAAAATGCTTTCCTCTCCTCCTAATTCTTCCTCTGCGGAGCTAAAGCTCGACCCAGGCCCCCCACCAAGGCGGAGGTCGAAGATCGGATGCCAATGTACCCTATGGACGCTCTTCACCATCGTTTGCGTAGGAGGCAGCTTCCTAGTACTCAAATTCCTCTACTCGGGGTTCAACCACCTCCGAGCACCCCATCCTAACCTGTATCAAGACATGAAAGTTCCGTACAAACTGAATGAGGTCGTGCAGCCGCTGATTGATAGCAATCATACCTTCGACATCGTGGCGACTGTTTGGTTGCGCAACCCGGCGCCAATTCAAGACGACCACGACGCGACGGACAAGATTTTAGAGGATGGAGGGCCAATATTAGTGGAAGAAGCCATATACACAGATACGGTCTTTCGTGGTCTTCATTTAAAGAACAAGGACATCAAGACGGCTGTGAAGTTCCAGGTCCCAACGGGAATTTTGTGAGCCTTTGCGCACTTCTTGTTCTCGAGGTTTCTGAATTACTTTGGCCAGCAAAAATCTCGAGCTGAACAACCACGACCTTCGCGCGTCCTTTGTTCTTATCCCTAACGCTCCATCTCTGTTGGATCATGCAGTGAATTACTCGAGTTGGATTCCTTCCACCGTCAACTACCCCCCAGCAAGATCTTGGTCGTGAGTCATTTTTGCTAAGAATATTGCGATCACTAAGGATCTTCTTGCGCAGCACTGAATATTCACCGTCATTAGCGGACCAAATCACAGACTCATATGGCACGTTTATGCCGATGCTAGAATTCCGCGCCGCGAAATCAAGATGCGCCTTGCCTCCGGGACCCAAGAGTACAAAGTATTCAGATGATGAAGACGAGGATTTCGACGATGTGTCCACCACTACCTCTGGGACATCCAATGAGAACAAGATCAAGTTTCAGCTAACGACGAAGGGCAAACCCGTTCTTGAATCTCATCCATATATCATAACGCGGTGAGCTTACAGGAAACCTTGCCTCGTAAGTGCAGACCTGACGTATCAATTTCTCTGGTAGGTCATTTCTACGTGTAGTCGATATGACAAGACTCTACAATCGGAAAGCCTACGACAAGCTTCACAGAGAACTCGCCATGAAGTCGGTATGTGCATCTCTGAGTTTGCTTGCCTATGTTATAACTGATGCGGGACGCTTTACAAAGTGCGGGCAAACCCAAGTCGCCAGCAAAACGGACTGGAGGGAATGCGTAAAACTGTTTATGTCAAACGGGAATCTCGAGACCAGGATCAAGCTACGGAAAACCGATCCACATTCTGGAGTGAATTCGACAGAGTGGGCTTATGCGCCGTATCTGACTCTGTCTCGCTCCGCATGGGGTCCACTGGTCAGTTCCTTGCATACTCCAATATTAATGTTCCAGTTAGTAGATCACTGATTTTGTGGTGTAGGACCTCGTTCAAGTTCCCGTGAATCGCGAAGAATGCGAGAAGCTGTCTTCTGACGCTGTGTCTGATAAAGTCGACGGTAGATTCCTTTCTCTTCGCATCGATCTCGCGGTTCTCTTACTAACGAACATCCTTCTTCCCAGTCCCTGATGAAGAGTTCGTGGACATCAAATGGAACATCGCATTCTCTGGACGCACTCCTGAAAAACTCTCTATCGCTGATGGTGTTGGGTTTGCCGCCGGCAGCTACCAAGAATTCAACATGACCGAAAGCGAAGACAAGAAAGAAGCGGCGCAAGCCAACGTCGAGTTCTACCGTAAGTTCCATTTGCATTGCGAACTTTAAGATCGTTCTGATTATGCCTGGTCGGAATTTTCAGAAGGCCTTGCGGGGTATAGATTTAGAGATGAGGCCCACCCAAGGCGGCTCTTTTTCTTGAATGCTGTCGGGTGGGTTTTATTTCTGATGTGCTCCTTTTCCCCATTACTCATCGATTTAGGCTGCTTATATGTACGAACGAGAAAATCCTTGAGTTCCACTATTGGTACTCTCGCGCCTCGACTGTAGGAATAACAACGATCGGAACTTGGATGTTGGTGCTATCCTACTTGGTAGATGGCGTCCTGGAGCTATTGACCGACAACTACAAATCCGAATCTGGGCTCTTTGGCTGGATCATAGCGTGCTTATGGGCGCTTCCCTACCAGATCACGACTATATTTATGCTCAAGGCTATTACGCGGGCGGATGTACATTGGTATAAATGGATACCAATAATACGGTTCTCCCCTGCGACACACGCGGAAAGGGCAAGCGAACGCCTTGATGCTCGGACGTCGTGGCTTCAGAAAACAGTCGTAAGTCCACGTTCCTCATGTATCTAACTCCGTGTCTGACAACGATCTTGTTCTGCCCCTCTCATCAGACTTTTGCGGTGCTGTCGGCTATTTTCTATCTCGTTTCACGCCACGAGTTCTACGTCATTTATCCACACGGACCTAATTCACCGACAGAGGAAGGACTTGCCACCTTCACCATCAAACTCCAATCGCTCGTGGTCCTCCCTGCCGCCTTCCTCGGAAAATCTCTGCAGCTGATACTCAACTTTCGTGCCAAGACGTTCGCTGGGACGTACAGGCCGTGTGCGCTCTTATTCCTCGTTGGAGCCACACTGATCGTGGCGGCTTCGGCCCCACATGTCGTCGGCGACACAAAAATCGCGCCAGGGATTAGTTTGTTTTCGTTTTCGGAACTGGTTCTCGCTGCTATCCTGACTTTGCAAGCGGCGATATATCCACCGGTTTTACAGTTGGAAGAGGATGAGAATACAAAGTAACAGGTCGTTGTATTGCTTATTTAAATTGAAGAGCCCATGGTAGGCACTTGTAGGTACTAGTAGTGAGGTTGGAATCGAAAATCTAATACCAAAATAACAAACTACCATGCAAGGCCCGTGAGATGTTAGCGTTAACTGATGTTCTCAATGGAGGTAGGGGCACACGGGATAGGTATAGCTTAGAGTCTCCGAATGATAACTGTTTTAAAGTCTCAAGCCGAAGTAAGCTAAGTTTCTAATTGAACTTGAAAGATAAGAAAGGGCATGATAGAATGATAGAATGAATCTGCGCTAAATAAGCTTAAGTAAAAGTTGAATCAGGTAACTACTGGGCAACTCCTCATTAGCTGATAGTAAATAGAGATAACAAATTGAATACACAATATTGGAAGGGGGACATTTAGCCTCACTAGCACTCCCCAACAGCAAAAGCTAGCACCGGACATCATGGTGAAGAAAGACCCGAGGTTGCGGATGAAGCGATAGAAAGTCGTGACGGAGATACGTGACGACGATTGGCGTGACTCCGTAACATCCACGTCGACGGAGAACAAGGATCGAGTTTAGCCGCCAACTGCTTTCGAATTTCAACTTCTGTGTCTGTAAAACAAAATGGCAAGTGACCAGCAGGATTCTCTGGCATATTTATTCATTAATTTTTATAGGCGTCCTCAACAGTCTCGGACTCCGTCCCTATCGAGACAGCTCATGAGGATATGATTGTATGAAGATTCTCGCTTTTATCTCAATATTCTTGTTCAATGATCGAACTTTGGGCCTACAGCACGACGCCCAGCTGGATTACTACGGAAAGCGACTGGCGACATGCTCCTCTGACCGAACTGTGAAGGTGTTTGACGTGGTTGACGGAGAGACGCAACGGTCGTCTCCTGGGCAGACTCTCAAAGGGTGCGCGTCTTTCGTTGCGAGTGTTCGAGAGTTTTGGGCTGAAGGAATGCTGAATTTTGCTTGAACGAATAGGCATACGGGCCCTGTATGGCAAGTTGCATGGGCACATCCGAAATATGGACATATCCTCGCGTCGAGTTCGTATGATGGCAAGGTGTTGATCTGGAAAGAACAGCAGTCGCAGGGGAACACCGCGGGCGGTTGGATTAAGATCAAGGAGCACACTCTGCACACTGCTTCCGGTATGTAATCTCTGCCATTGGGTGTGGCTGGTGGTCTCAATCATTGCCGTTAGTCAACTCGGTCTCGTGGGCACCCCATGAACTTGGAGCTATCCTCGCCTGTGCTTCTTCAGATGGAAAGGTGTCCGTTTTGACATTCAAAAGTTCGTCCGATGCTCATACTCGCTTTACCAACCACCCTGACCCACATTGCTTACAGACGACGGCCAATGGGACGCCGATATCTTCACTGGCCACGCCATCGGCTGCAACGCAGTCTCCTGGGCGCCCGCCGTTCTCCCTGGATCTCTTATCACACCCCAACAAGCACCCGCAGGCCCCGGCCAAACACTGAATCCCTCTCAACCTTTCTCCATCAAGCGCTTCGCCAGCGCAGGCTGCGACAACCTCGTGAAGATCTGGGGCTACCGCGAAGACTCACAGTCCTGGGTCGAGGAGGAGACCCTCGAAGGCCACACCGACTGGGTCCGCGACGTTGCGTGGGCCCCGAATATCGGGCTTCCCCGAAGCTACATTGCCACTGCATCGCAAGATAAGACCGTTTTGATCTGGACGAAGGAGTCACCTACCTCGCTGTGGGTGAAGACCGCGCTTGACCCATCCTCGACCATCGTTTCGCCCACAGGATCCTCGCCGCCGGCTGGAAAGTTCCCAGATGTCGTTTGGCGCGTGTCATGGAGCCTGGCGGGCAATCTGCTCGCGGTCAGCTGTGGAGACGGGAAGGTTACCCTCTGGAAGGAGAACTTGAAGGGCGTTTGGGAATGTATCAGCGATATGAATAGCTAAATGCCGGAAGGCAGCCTTTTTTCTAGAATACCAATGATAGCATTTTCATCAATCCTCGACGTTTTGCAACTAGTTGGCCT
Source organism: Flammula alnicola (assembly GCA_015499995.1). NCBI lineage: Eukaryota > Fungi > Basidiomycota > Agaricomycetes > Agaricales > Strophariaceae > Flammula > Flammula alnicola. The sequence continues at coordinate 33,043 of JADNRV010000182.1, read as the reverse complement.
CAAGGACTATTTTTTTCTTTCTGCAACCTCTCCTTTTTCGTTTACACGCCATCCCAAGCTTTGGAAAGCCCATGGCCGTCTAGAATCTGGATAAGTATTCTTATCTTGCCATTACTTGTTCCACGTTATTACTGAAATTCTTGACCTCTTGTGTAGGAACATTCTGGGCAGCTACGCGTTGTCCGCATCAGGCTGGGCATCGATCTTCGTTCTTGTCGTATTTCAGCTAAGTAAAACTACTCTCAAGTACGTCGCGGTGCCATGTGTTGCCTTTCCGGAATTGCGACCCCCATCATGCTCTGGCACTGGTGCTGGTACTAAATCGATGTACTAACTATCGGAGTCTGTCCTATCGCGGAGAAATGGGACTGAACTGGTCGGATTTTAGGCCCTTCTGCGAGCCTCACTGGTTGCCCACTGCCAGGCAGGGTTTGGGCAGGGTCACCATACACACCTTGGTCCAGGTTACTATAAGTCGTGATGGCAAGGCGGGCATCAATGCATCATAAATTATTCTGGGGGAATGGCAGACGCGTCGGTCACGAGCAAACCAACACAAAGACAAATAAACGCGTCGCCATTTAACCGTAACGCGACTCTGTCCCCAAAAGTTTGTTTCCCGCCTTTTCCTTCTTTCTCGCATAAAGCACCCATATTAAATTCCTCGCTAAACGATGTGCCGATCCTGCTATGGCGACCACCATGACCTCTTTGAGGATCTCTACCGACGCAGAGACCCCTTTTTCGGCGGTGGATTTGGATTTGGAGGAGACGTGAATCGTGAATATTTCGCCCCGGTATCGCAGCGTGCTAAGAACGCACTCGAAGACGTGCGTATCATCCTATCCTCTTTTCTTTGTGATTTTTCATACCGCGTTTGTACTAATCTTCGCGTCTTAGGCTAAAAAAATCTTCCTGCAACACCTTGCGACTGTCGATACCAGCAATGGCCCCGTCACGACTGAGATCATTAAGTTCCATCTCGTTCCTGACATGCGCAAGAAGTTCAATAAGTTCGTGAAGGAGTATGGGTGCACGTAAGTCTTCTTTCCATGTATGTCTCGGATACAGGAATGGCTCAACATGTCTTCTTGATTCTTTTCTTGTAAGGATCTCATCAACAAGACCCGCAAATCCGTATGTCTCATTCGCTCAATGTCTGGTTCATGGTAATTGACCGGCCACCCATAAGTTATTGCATTTCACCTCTGTGAACGTCACCCGTCAGGCGCAGGACGCGTTCCTCGCCGCAAACCCTAATCTTCCGAAGTCTACGACCACTCCAATCCCTGCTACCAGCGGCTCCGGCACTTCTGTGTCGAGCGCCAGCACCTCTTCATCGCAGATCTCAGCGTCAGCGAGTTCCTCCTCGAGCTCTGGTGTTGTCCGGGATCTTACCAACAAGAAGACGAAGCAAAAACTCAACCAGGCTGCCGTTAGTTACGCTGCCTTGAGCGCTTCGATTAAGCAACGTAACAGCTTGAAGAAAGCTTAAACTATTGAAATCGGTTTTGTTAATTTGGCACTTGTTATTGCCTGATAAATAGTTTCGCGTTGATTACAGTATTGTACAGTCTAAGTCGTTGTGCCATACAATTATTGTTATTTTCTCAAGTAGTCCTACGTGTACATTTTTCTATAGTTCTTATGTTTGCGTTCTTTCGTTATAATGAAGTATTCAAAGTTCTTCCATTGACGTTTGCGCTGGATAATAAGCGATTTCCGATAAGTTAGGTCGGTTACAAATTGTTCTAGGTATCAAACTTTTGCTTTGGTCTCTGCGAGCGCTTTTTGCACGGCTTCCAGAATGCGAGGGTGGACGTCTTTGCCTGCTGCAATGACACCAAAATTCTCTCCGAGCGTACGTCCGATCCCGAAGTTTAGTGGTTCTCCTCTTGAATCCGTAACGACGCCACCAGCCTCTTCGATGAGGATCTGTCCAGGTGCATGATCCCAGATTTTTTCCATGTAGCCAACCCCCGTCGGCATGCGCAGGTATGCCCCGCCATCGCCTCTCGCGAGACAGCCGTACTTCGCCTGGCTGTCCATGCGCGTTGGGGGACGTGTGATACTGAGGAGCGAAGACACCTTGTCGTTGAATGAATGCGAGGAGTGCGCCGCCTCGACGGATTCAAGAAAGTTGAGGGTTTCGGGGGTGGAGGCGGAGATGCGCAGCGGGGTCGGGTTCGCGCCGGACAGGGTTAGCTGTTGCGCACCCTGGCCGCGGACGGCGGTGAATATGCACCCGGTGCCTTTCTCCGGGTGTGAGGGGTCGATAGGTAGGTTTGGGCACCCGATCACGCCCACCTGGACGATGGAGTCGACGATGAGGGAGACGCAGACGGCGTATTGCTCGCCGCGCAGGAAGCCCTTCGTGCCATCGATGGGATCGATCGTCCACATGCCTAGATAGCCACCCGTTGCTCGTCAAAATCCACGAACGCGATGCGATAAAATTGGATGGGAAGGACTCACGTCCGACATTCCCGCCGTCGTAGTTCCCTCGGTCGATCGCATCGAGCAGGTCTGCCTCCGTTCTGGCCTCACCAGGGCCAATGCCCCAGACACGGCTGTCGCCCAGCCCCAGCTCAGCGGTGAGAGCCTCGTTCGCGAGCTCGATGATGCGGTCCTTCATCCCCTTGCCCGATTCTACGCGCAGGTCCGACGCATCCTCTTCGCCCACGATCGGGTCTGCAGGGAACGCACGGTGCAGGATCGAGCTGATCACCGCTTGGGCTGCAAAGTCGCCGACTAGATTCACAAAAGCAATCTCAATCTTTAGAACCATCGATTTTTTGGCAGACGAGTCAAGAAAAATTGCGCACCGGTTACTGGGGACTTGTCGCCCTTGGTAAGTGTCTCGTTCTTTACCAGCTTGTTGAAAACCGAGGAGGTGAGGTGGCAAGCACGACGCACGGCGGCGACGGCTACCTGTTCTTCGGTAGAGTATGCCTGGGACATGTGGATGGAACGACGAAGGAGGATTCGGCGGAAGACATGGTTCATGACTTCATCTCAAATCTCCTTGAGACTTATTCTTGGCAAAGTATATAAATATTTGTTTTTCCAAACTCTCAATCAACTCCCAATATTTTCGCAATATTGGAGAAATGTGGGTCAAATGTTATAGCATTGACTATATCTCCCTCATTCATTAGAAGCACAGCAGAACTCTCAGTGGAAGACTGGAGACAGTGTTCCGTAACCCAAGTTAGCAGAGGCGCAATATTTTATCAAAGTGGATAGGGATAAAAAAATTGTCTGAAGACGGTAGCCTAATTTTATGATGTACAACATGATTTTTCTTTAAAGAGAATTTGTAAATCGTTTTAGAGAGAATTTTAGAAAGAAAGAAGCCCACGTACCATCCATCCATTTAGAAAAATTACAAATAAAGCATTTTAGGCACCACGATATCTCCAAGTTGGATTACTGAACACGAGAAGTCGTGAACCTGACGAGGACAGTGGCGCCCGAGTTCTTTCCCTTCATGTCGAGCATTCTAACGAGTGCCCACTCTCCCTTGACAATGTGATCGAGACGTCCACAGAAAACTACAATTCGGTCGTCCTTGCCGAACTCATCCTCAAACACGAGCAACCTGAAAATGAAGCAGTGAGCACAGTTACATTAGAACACTGAAATGTTTGTAATGAAATACCTCAAAAATGCCATCTCATCGCGCTCGTACTCCCATTCGAATTGTTCGTTCCAAAGGACATCTGCGCCAGTCTCCGCAGAATGCTGGATCTTGATTGTTTTCGAGCGCCAGTTGACGTCACCATTCGCATGGAACAACTGGGCTCGAATATATGTCGAGAATGTCTTGCCCGTGCGTCCGTTTGGTGCAGGCACTGCGACGAGATATGTAAGACACGTCAAACAAAGGCCAGAGATAACTTACATGAGCTAACGCCTACGATCTCCCCAACCAACCTCTCACGTCCTCCCGACTCTGTGTTTACCTCATCGCCTCCTATCCTCATATGCCGGGGCTTTGCCACCCAACCGGGGCTGCCGACGAACATAGCCTCGTTCACCTGCATACCTCTATCGTACACCTGCCAGTTCAAACTCGCCACCTGGCTTCCATTCCGCCAAAACACGAGCGGGTCGAAGTTGCTCGAACCAATTCGCGTACCCTTGGGGAATATGCGCCTCAGGTGCCTGGAGCTATGCTCGACAAGCAGGCGGAGCGAGACAGGGAGAAGGGAGAGACAGGCGGATTCAGAGATGTTGATGAGGACGTTTTTGGGGGATGTTATTTCTTGCGTGAGCCACCCTTTGCGCGGCTTCATGCTGCGTGCATAGTAGCCTAATATTGCTAACTCGTCGGAGATGCGAGCGGCCTCTTTCTTGTTCTTGTCGCGCTTCGGCCAGACACCTTGGCCAGATTCGTCGTCGTCATCCGAGAATGATGACAATGAAGAATCATCGGCTTCATTCTGTCCCGTACCAGTAGCGATTGGATGATAGTATTCGACCTGTGTAAAATGTCAGATAGTGCATCCCTTAGAGGAACAGAACCACGTACCATAAGAATGATTTTACCCCGAAGTTCAGCTGGCGAGACATACTCATCATCACCTCCTACTTCATCATCTTTGCCCCTGACCAATTTGTCGCCCCAGATATCGAGCATCTGTCTGACCAACTCCTGTTGCCCCTCAACATCGACATGACACTCGAGGCTCACTAGGACGGGCCAGCTTTCTGGGGTAACGCATTCTCCGATAGCTTCACAGACCGAAGAGAAAGATACGCCTTTGCTGAAGGTGTGTCCGTGAGTCACGATAAGGCCTTTCGATGAAGGCCAGACGTCGATTTCTGTTTTTTTTTGATTCAGTAAGTATAGTAATCACTTGGATCCGACTCGGGTCACTCGCCGACGCATCGTCCGTACCGACTAAGGACATGGGTATAAGACGCCGCAGATGCCTTTCCCACCAATTGTCTGGACAATAGGTATGTATTGTGCGAAGATCTACATGATATGTTAATTATCGGACTGCACGGAGAGGTTAGCTGGACTTACGATACAAAATAGTGAGTTAAAGGCAGAGTATCATCAACAGGCAAAATCTGGATGACAGGCCGTCTGATAAGCAGTTCTAGAGGCTATAACGTTGAGTATTAAATTGAAATAATAAGGTCCGAAGTACCTCTTGAGCGTCCTCGACAAACTGTAGAATATCTGGGCTTAGTCTTACTGTTCCGTACTCCTCTGCCTCTGACGGCGGATAAACATTATGTGCAGTGTGGATCTCGTAGAGATGAGAGAGTTTGTCCTGAAGAGAAGTTGTGTCTTCGCCCGACATTTGAAGAAGGTCACTGGAGTGGGCAAGGAGTCGGTAGAAGGAACCTCATGACGCGCAGGAGTCACTCAGAACCCTTATTTGCGAAAGACGTCGCAAACAAATATATACTTGGAGGGATGAGGGCCATTGCTTCGCATGGCAAAACGAGGACCAGGTGGCTGCCCAGCCCATATCAAGTCTGAAATTTGCCGGAGGAGAGGTGAGTACCACTCTTCTCGAGGGCAAATTCTGGCCTCGGAAGTCACTAAAAGGTGCATTTATTATATTCTGAATACATTCCGATGATAATCTATGTATCTACTCATCACCTAACATCGTCCGAGACGCACTCGACGATGGGGACGAAAGGCGGGAAGTGCGGACCGGATTTCGGCTTTCCCCGAAATGCGATCAACCGCACCCGGTTGAGTTCGGGTTGTCACCTTCGTCTCTAACCATCCAGCCCCGCCACCCCCTTTCTTCTCCTCCCCCTGCTACTACATGGGTGTCCAAGCAAATCGGAAGGAGGTGAGGGGTGAGAAGACGCGAGGGGAGACCCTGGTAGAGGGAGACCCACCCGGTGCGCAACGAATCGAGTCATAAGACTCGATTCGTTTTCTGTTCTTCCTCTCCATCCCCTCACTTACCCGATCCACAGGCAAGATAACGAGGTGACGACGACGACCGTTGAAAGGTCGTCATCTCGGTCCTTATTCCTCTGGCGGCTCCGACAGGACAATACGGCGATGGCGACGAGATGGAAGCAGCAGCAGCAGGATGACCCTGCTACTGCTGGTATACGGATCCGGCTACGACGACGACGAGGGCGGCGTAGCAGCAGCGCGACCGCTACTGCTCGTATACGGATCCGACGACGACGACAAGAGTGGAGCAGCACCAGCACAACTGCTGCTGCTCCCATGCGGATCCGACGACAATGACGATGACGACGAGGGCGGCGCTGCTGCTGCTGGTATGCGAATATGACGACGATGACGAGGGCGGAGCAGCGGCAACAGCACGACCGCTGCTGCTCGTATACGGTGACGGTGACAAGGTGGGAGGAGTACGCCAACGACGGCGAGGCGGCGGCAGCGGCGGCAGAGCGACTGCTGCTGCTGCTTGTGCACGACAGCGATGAGGTGGACACTGCAGCAGCTGCACGATGGCAGCTGCTGCTCGTATACGGCAAGGGCAACGAGGCAGGAGCAGGAGCATCAGTGCCCACTGCTGCTGCTCAGATACGGCGACGACAATGGGGAGCAGCGACAGCATCATGACCGGTGCTGCTGCCCGGGTGCAGTGCCGATGAGCAGGAGCAGGAGCAGCACCCATTGCTACAGATACGGCGACGACGACGGGGTAGGAGCAGCACCAGCACGACTGCTGCTGCTCAGATACGGCAACGACGAGATCGAAGCAGCGGCATCGCCGCTCCTGCTGTTGCCCCGTTATGACGGCGACAACAAGGTGGGAGCAGCGGCAGCCGCGATACGACGACATGGAGGAGAACGAGAATAAGCAGCAGCAGGAGAGGCGACGACGTGCATTGCTCACGTCGACATGCCCCCTCCTTGTTCGCTTATCCTCATTCTTGTATTTTATGTTCTTTATTGTATGCCTTATGACTAGTAGTATCACTATTTCAAATATATTCAATGTTTTCTATTTATTCTTTTTTACCTGAGGTTTTCAAGCACAGAGAACCGTGTCTATTTTTGAACATGAGCGTGGGATTGATCAAAGGTATCTAATCAATAGATAACAGAGACAGTCGCCGAGGCACGAGCATCTACATCTAAAAATATCAGGCTAGGGCGCTTTCTGGCTATCTAATCTATAGATAACGAACAACAAGCGCTGGCATCTAAAAATATCACACCGAGGCGCTTTCCGTCTAATTTTAGACTGTCATCCAAAGTCATCCATCTCAATCCACCCATCCCCGCCCCCCGTGAGATGCGCAGAGGGCCGCAATGGGTAGCAATATATTATTGGACCCCATTGGATTTTTTTCCGCAGTCAAACTGCCCCACACGATGAGCGCAAGCAAAAATACAAGCCCGAGCATCATTTCCTGCATTGTTGACAGTTGTTTGATAGCAGCCCAGCCCCAAATAGGAACGTCATCCAAAGCCATTCTCCCGAGGTGCGCAAAGGGTGGGGGCTCAGAATATATTTATAGACCCCATTAGAATTTTTTTCCGTGCCCAAAAGCGCCCCCAACAATGAGCAGCCCCCAAAATACAGTCCCGGACATCATTTCTCGCATTGTTGACCCCATGTTTACCATCACCTGCCCCCAACAGTGACCATATGTCCTGTCCCCCAGCACACTGTATGTAGAAGAAGCGCATATATAATTCTAGCTTACAAGGCTGCAGTGGCGGCGGTGAAGGGAGGGTTGGCTGATTGGCTGAACCCGTCCAGTGATGGATGCTGATGTAATGACATACAGTTACGAGTCCTATTTATAGGAGTCGTTCTTTTTACCCAACCCTCCGCAGAAAAATGCGTTACGCTTGGAATACCGCAGGAACAACCTTCCTATTTCGGAATGATGGAGTGATGGCATCTTTATATTTATAATCAGTTTTGATGCTTTGTCCGATGTGTGTGCCTTTTCGGTGTTAATTGAAATTCCCATGGACGTGTGAAGGTCATGTGAAATGTCATGGTTATCATTATAATGTACATACTATAGTACATTTTTTTGGGCTTGTTACACATGAAATTATATAATTACAAAGTTTGCATGTGGTATCAATGGCGGGAGGATGCGTGCAGTTAGCAGGCAGGAGGGCAACGTGAAGGGATGGATGCGACGCGAATGATGGAGTGTATTTATTTTTAGATCCCCAACGTCATTAATCATTGCTCGGATGTGTTTCGTTGCTGGCAATTACCTCGGCAAATGCCGGAGGAGCCATCAACAACGCCCAACAGTTGTTGGTTCAACCACCATACACTCGCCCATGCCTCCTCCGCCTCTCAGAAAGCTCAAGAAACGGTAAGTATTGTATTTATTTTATTTAAATCTTTAATTTCTAATACTTTTTAGATAACTACGATATGGGCTCGAATGAATCGCCACATCACCAGCCCCCCCTTGCCCCTCCCCTCATCTGAGGATGTCGGTTAGTTTTCTGATGAGATCTGAAGGTGTAGAAAGCCACAGAGGGCCCCCAAGGATTGGGAGGCCCACAAGGTGCGTCGCAAATGCGATTGTGTTTGTTTTTATCTTTTACTTCTTCGAACACTTACTAACCTACCTTTCTGCAGGTTGTAGATGATGCAGAGGCGACTTGCCATTGCCTTTCAATGTCGCCACCACGTCTCCACCTCCCTTGTATGCAAGAGCGAGCTGGAGGTGGATTCGTTTTGTTCAACACTACCACCGCATCGTCCACTCCCTCGCATTCAAGAGCGAGATGGAGGTGGACTCTTTTCGCCTTTCAATGCCGCCACTGCCTCTCCACCTTCCCCGCACTCAAGAGCGAGATGGAGGTGGATTCCTTTTTGCCTTTCGACGCTGGCACCACCTCTCTACCTCCCTCGCACTCAAGAGCGAGCCAGAGGTGGATTGCTTTCGATGCTCGATGCCAGCACCACCTCACCACTTCACCACCTCCTTCGCGGCCGCCGCTGTATGTGCATGAGCAAACAAAAGGATGCCGCCGAGGCCTCCTCCAACTATTACGACGATGCCGCCACTTGCTGAACGCCACGCAGTGACGCCGTACTCACCTTTTTCACCACCGCATCTGCCTTCCCACATCATCACCACGTGGCGCCCAAAGTGCCGCTGGTGGCACCACCGCTTGCCCTTTCCTCTTCCCCACTGAAGCCCTGAGGCCTGATGTCTCTCGGCTCGCTCAGACTCTTATGTAGTTTAAATATCATAATATATTTATTTATTTATTTCTACTCTACGTCCCGTGTGGGATACCCGTACCCGCCGTAACCCACAATATCCAGTCACCTCTAACCCGCAGCTCAGCCAGTATATGCCCTGGTAAGGGTACGGGCTATAAAATGATGGTGAAAGCAAGTCGGAACAATACGTGATATAACAAAAGGACTCGTAACGCCGGGCACAGCCTCGGCCCACACAACCAAGTCATCATGTTCAGTCCAGTACATGCTGATGCAATGACATACAGTCATCATGTCCAGTCCAGTACATGCTGACTGATAGAAATCACATCAGCATACCCGCATTCTTACCCACATTTTGTCCTGACAGTTGGCCTACCACTGACAAGGATCCTTTGTCCTGGACTGTCTTATCTCTTGTCAGGCCTTGTATGACAGTGAAACTACACATTTATTCAAATAAGCTGCACTAATCTTGCGACGCACTTTTAAGGTATTTTTGTACTTTCCAACACACATTTAGGTAGATCTTATTGTGAGTCAACTAATTCTCATTTGCACGCACATGTTAAGCTTGCCAGCTGAGCCACTTTCTAATGGAAGCCACCTTTTTCTTTAATAGTGCACTACATTACTTGACCAAGGGACCCAAATTATATTACACAAGCTATATACTAGAAAAGTGAGCCTATTTTCTAAATGTGAGTTTATTTTCTAAGCGCAAGCCTACTTTCCAAATGTGAGCCTACTTTCGGACTAGCTAGCCCTGGTAGCTGGGTAAAGGCAATGTCAGATAATGACAAAGAATGTCCAAATGTGGGAAATGTCTACAGTAATTCCCAAATTTCACATAGGAGGGTCTTTTACTAAGCTCCAAAATTATGATAAATGAATTCTACTCATCAATAGCTTTTGATTGAGCCCAAGATCTCCATCGTCCGAGCAATACTGCAGTCTTTGCATATTTTTGTGAAAGTTTCTGCACGTGGTTATGTGCTGATGGTGCCTCTGCTATTACTAGTTGCTAAATATACTCAGCAGATTCAGTGAATGGTCAGCGCTTCCCAATCTCTCATTCAGATTCCCCTCACTTTGATAGTTTTAAAGTGATAATATGCCTATCAAATTTAGTTGGCTCCTTGTGGCCTCTCAATTGCATAGATCATCCCAGTAAAGAAGTGAAAGAACATTTATTCATACTAGCAATAAGTGCCGCTTGTCGCCAACCTGCAGTTGGCTCCTCGTGGTGGGGACTGAGCATCCCACTTCCTGAACACACCGAAATTGACTATAGATAAGATAAACATAGCCATCAAACAAACATGTACAAAATTTCCCTCAGTTTTGATGCCAAAGGGTCCTCTTTGCAGAGGTCCGGGTTATAAAAGAATTTGTACGCCGCTACTTTGCAAGGCTGACAAATATCACGTGTTAATGCTCATGTGACTATAGATAAGATAAACCTGTCCATCAAACAAACATGTACAAAATTTCCCTCAGTTTTGATGCCAAAGGGTCCTCCTGCAGAAGTCGGGTTAAAAACGAAGCCCCTAAAGGGTCCTCGTAACCAATCCCAATTAGGAACTTACTTCCTCTTCAACTCGAAACTCAGTCACTGTCCAACTTGACTCACCTGCATTGGCATTCTCAAGCTTTATCCTTAAAGAAAGCAAATTGAATATTCATTAAGTTGCAAAGCAAACGTTCATCTTCTATAGGTCCTGCAGCATGCTCAACGATCTTTTTAATGAAGGCCATGACTTCAAAACCATGATGCTTTGTGCGAGGCACTGGGAGCCATGAACAAAATTATGTCAAACAAATTTGACTTCGCGAGACTTGTAATTAAATTTGAATCAATAAGAATTACCAATAGCGCTTAATGTGATAAATATTATCCAAGGAGAGCATTAAGCATCAAAAGCAGGTCCTGCAATAAACCCATACGAAAAGCAAATTACTTCAATTCCGTCAACTTCCCACCCGCGGCCTTCTCCACCCCAGTATACATCTTCTTCATCAGCTCCTCCTGTCGTGCCCTACTCGCCCCCCAGCACCACCCTCGTCCTCCGCATCCACGTTGCCAACCATGAACTCGGCGACGAATTTGGCTACGAGCTCTTCGCCGACCTCGCAGAACGCCCTCGGACCCCAACGCCACTCGTAAGTGCGGCCTTCCTCGAGGTCCTCGGCTTGGGTGCGGAGCCGCTTGATACCACCCGCCTTCTTACCTTTCTTCCCCACGGCGTCGCCGCCGACCTGCTGCCGATCAACATAGCCATGCTTGAGCAGGTTGGTGAGGTGTGCATCGAGGTTCAGAGAGCGCGTCGTGGAAGATGCTGTATGGTGGACTGGATGAACACCAGGATTACTGGGCAAATGAAGTGCTTTCAGATGGCGACGGAGGTCAACTACGAATCAATGAGCCAAGGTGTCGCCAGGAAAACGAGGTCGCTCACCATCTGAAACCACTCTGCCGCTCACTAATATGAGGGCTAGAATCACGTAAAGAATTCCTATGGAGCCCAGTTGGTCCGACTTGCTCCAGGATATAATACTCCCATAGTATTTCGCCGGGCGTTCTGCTTCGTCATCCGAGTCGTCGCCTTCATCATCTGAGAAGCTTTGGGAGGGGAACATAAGGACCTGATCTCCTGCCTCTTCTTCCAGGATCTCTTCTTCTGTTTGTGCTGCGTGCTCGACGAGAACGGGATCCAGTGTCGAACGCAGTATATAAGTCTTGGATCCAAGTGCGTTTGCTGTCGTGCAAGAATCGTAAGTCGCTATCGCCAACCACAAGTTTGTCACCGACTCACTGACCTTTCTTCTTCATTCCAGTAGCAATACGTGCTTCGTTCGGCTCCTCCTCGGCCCCGTCTTTCTCCAATCCGGCACGCGATGGAAGTTCGACGAGTTCCATGCCAAATGTATCTCGCAATTTGTTCTGCGCCATCTCAAATACTTGATTGAAGGCGCGTGAACTTGAACCCATAACTAGATAATATTGAGTAAGTTTGGCGGTATGGCGGCCCAGAAGACGTGAGTGACAAACCTTTCTTGTTGATTTCTTCTCGGCGTAGAACCGTTCGTTTATGCTCCGTAAAAAGTGCAAGTCGAACGAGGTCATTCGCTTTACGCGTCACATCCTATAAAATTTTATTTTTCAGACCGCATTCCGTGTTTTCGAGCAATTCCAAGAACTCACCGAGTCACCACCATCCACATTCATGCCATCTGCTCCCTCCTCTTCCTCCTCTTCCTCCTCTTCCTCAGGCACCTCTTCCACTGGAGCGCGACGTCCGCCACGCGCCCTTTGTGTTTGGGTGGGTCTTTGAGACTGAGATGGACCTGGTCTTGCACTCGAACGGCCCATAATGAATGCGTGTGGTAAAAGATAAGAGGTGAAGGCAAAAGAGAAAGAGCGTGACACTAAATGTTACAGAACGTGACGAGACGCGAAAATCTTGCACGTGCACTAATTACATTTGCCACATATGGAGCGAACAGAAAAAAATACAATGTCCGGCACCGATATCTATGTAAATCTCTATAATTATACAGAAAATTGTTCTACTGTCTTTGTAACTCTTATACCTCCCAAACTGTATGAACTCTGTCCGTCTTGAGCTGAGAGGGCGAGTATAACCTTAGCTTTTCTGGCATTCTCTTCGTCAAGTTTGCGGACTTGAGAAGAAATATATACTCTGCACGCCACGATGTTCATGACTGCTAGATTTAACGGTAATAGTACGATTCTTGCAGTAATTGACGTGCCCAAAAGGAACAGAATCAAGGATGTTAGCTGAAGCAGTACCGTTAATCTTATAAACGATTGAAGTCAGCAGCGAAACCAACGCGAGTCAATGACAGAAAACTTGCAGGTAGTACGTCTGCCCTTCTTGAAGTAAGCCTTGCCACAGCACCGAAATACAATCCACGAAAATGAATTTTCCCAGCCCATCCTTCGCACTAAAATCAATCCGGCACCGTTCCACCAGTCGAGCGGCGATAAAGATGAAGATAAGTGACGTATCGAGCAGTGGTCCGATCAGGAATGCCGACACGTAAGGCTCTATTAACGGGGAGATGGTGCAGTGCTTTGTCGATTGAATGTTCATTCCGGAGATTCCTGGGAAGACCGTCGTACAGCCGCCGACGACACATAACCCCAGGAATCCAAATACAGCTGAAATGAACCAGTCGTCCAGAAATACAGTGCGAAGTCGATAGTAGAACAGTAGGGTCGTGGATAGCACAGCGACGAAATATAGCGAGCTCGTTGCTTTTTTGACCTGACTGCAGTGAGCTCCCAGAGGCACCGCTGCTCGTGGGTGAACAAAGAAACTCACTGTGAATCCAGATCATGGGACTTACTTTGAAAGATGATTTCTGCAATAAGATATGAAAATGTCGAACATCTGACAGTCCAGGGTCTGTAAAAAAAAATTCCCCCATTGAATTACTTGGATTTACCTTGACAAGGTGTAGGCACAATTTCGAAATGATTGTCCCTTAAAAGAGCGCAGAACGCGAAAATCCTCTCGCGACCAGTTCAATAGTTCCCATAGCAAGGCCTAGAGAAATTGGAGCTCAGAAATTGAAGCGAAATATATATTTCGAGTTGCAGTGCAAACTTATAGAAAGAGCCCCGATGGCAAAACATGCTGGAATAGTACTTGTCATCTCCCCTGAAACTCCACGAGGCGAGGGGGAGGAGGTGCTATCCGCTATCATCGTCAAGATGTTCATGGGGGGTTGTGGAAGAGCTGATCGACTCATGCAGTGCTGCATATATATGTCATCCATTCGTTACGCAAAGGTAACTGGATCCCTTGATCCTTAAGTTCTCAGGCAACTAGAATCATGATTGAATCCACAAACGGGATGAACCCAGCTCAAATCACCCTGTCGACTTGTTGTGCTAAAAATAGCTCAGCTTCCTGTCGTGGAAGAGTGTCGTTCAAGGACAGAAATTTGATATCAACATCGAGTTATCGTTTTTAACTATTGACCGACAAGCCCTAGGCTTCAACTAGTGCAAGGGGGTTCGCGAACCAAAAAAAAATACCTAGGGTCGAATTATTTTTTTCGCCCATTTTCGCTGGACTAACTAACTATGTAATCAGGCACACATCCCGATATGGTAATATGACATCACCAGTGCATGCACTTTCCCACCTGAAGATCCCTCGCACGTCTCGCAAACCCATTTCTGAGGGATTTTCTCGAGGTTGATATGTTCTAGATAATACTATAGATGCATTAATACAATATTGTAATGAAATCTGATTTTTTGACTTTGAAATAAACCCGCCATGTTTTGTAAAAGATCTGAACACTTGCAGTTTACGGAAATCGTGAACAGATGGACCCGCTTAGTCATCCGGCAACTGCCACAAACTAATGCTTGTTTGTTCTATTCTCATTCTACATGCACTAACAGCCTATTTTAATGAGATTATCAGTGTAGAGAGTGATAAAACACCTTTGCATCACCCAAAATCACAAATTTCAGGGCACTTGTAGAGGGGTCTAAAAGTTTTTTTGGGCGGCCTATGGCCGGACTAACTAACCGACCCCCGGTCCGGCATTCTGGTTCCAGAACCCCCTTGAACTAGTGCTTCTTTCTCTCTGTTGTTCGTGAATCATGAGAGAGCATTGCACCTCGAATGAGTTGGATGGTGGGAGAGTATACTTATGCGTAGTGTTGATGACACCCTTGTTTAGTGGACTTATCTTTAGAGCGTCATGGAAGGTTGAGCAAGTATGTAGGTTGACATGTATTGACACTGTTACGGTCGTAGCGAAGTGTTACTAAAGATAGATGTGATCTATATTTAGTGAACGACTACACGACCGTGAAGTCAAGTTTCAGTGTTTTCAGAATACGTTCAGAATGCCGCTAGCGGTATTGTCTGAAGTAGAGCTCAGAGGTTTCAAGGTCCAGAGTAATCAAGTTAGATTCTCAAGATCAAGCTGGAGAAACTATCTACTACAAGTGCCTGGTTTTATAGTACTTAGGTATAGGGCATTGTTCCGAACGAGGAACAATGGTAAGAAGAAAGAAGCATTGTTCCGAAAGAGGAACAATGGCAAAGAAGAATAGAACATATCCAAGCAGACGATATAAGTACAATGGAGACCGTATCGGGAACAATGGAGGAAGCACACATTGTTAGAGAAGTAACAATGTAGAAAAGAGAGAATGTCCGTTTAAGGAAGCCAAGGTCGTAGTAGTGTGAGTACTACATAGAGAAGGTTCGAGAATATCAAGGAAGGTATGAATGGTGAAATGAAAATAGGTGGTCGTAACATTACCCCCGTTCTAGGCAACGATGCCTCATCGTTGAGAGTCCCATCTGCGTCCTGTAGTCAATTTCCGTAGGGTTCTTCTGTCGTGTTCGCGATTCCTTCCGGGTCCATGTCGTTCTCGTACCCATCTAGTGTTGGTGATGCCCGACTATCGTAATCTGAACGTGGTCGAACTGGTTGGCGGCTCGGACAGTCTCTGAGATAATGATGCGGCTGTAGTCGTCCGCAACCGGAACAGAGGTAAGTAGGGCACGAAAGTGCCCAGTGTCCATGTTGCCCACAGTTATTACATTCATTTCGTCGGCTTCGGTCATAGGCGGAGGTCGATGCTCTCGGTGGGCCGGTCGAGGTCGAGCCGGACGCTGTCGTCAGCGTTGAAGAGACCGCGAGCGGCTAGCTCTGAACGGAATACTATTCTCCTTACCTGAGCTATTTTTAGCACTTAGTAAAGCTTACAATGTAGTCTCAATGTTACAAGTCCGGACATTACAATAACAAGACTACTAAGGACTAGAGGAAACTATGCAAGATAACGAGGAACACGCGGTCAATTAAAGACATTATCATTAGTAACTATTGAGATACTAGTCAATACATCTAATGAAGTGTACGGAAATAGGCGCCTTTCAGTAATATCTTAACCATCCGGCCTATACAGCGAGGGCGCGGATCTCTAGATTAAAAGAACGGACATCTAGGCACACTACAGGACAGGTCGCGTGACATTGCTGAAGGCATCGAGGACAGTGGAGCAGCCGGGGTAAAGCAGACGCCCATAAACGCGCCTGTAGCAACGCCGATCAAAGCTCGGATCAGAGGGATACCTAATTGGGAACACATACCATATCGGGTAATAACTGGGTACAGGAAGATTTCCGGGGTGCATAACTCGACATAGCGAGATCCCAGATGCACGCCGAGGGTACCAGAGTATCGGGTACAGAGGACGAAGGGTTACAACCCTAATCACGAGCATTATCTCAGACAGAACGTGCGTGGATTGCCCGAGCGTCTCCGACGAGATGTAGGCGCGTCTATGCTCCGGTCAGTCTATAGCCAATGACAGGACAAGATACCAATGAAAACGAAGGTCACGAGCTTGTATACCACGCGGTCGAGGAGGATTAAGTCTTAGGTGCTTAAGTTAGCCGAACCGACGACGATCTGAGCTCCCGATCCAACCAAAAAGGCATGATTGAGCGGGTGAGCACGGAAACTGTACTCCACAAGGCCGCCGCTCGCGCACAAATGCCCATGAAATCTCTATATTCTCGTCATTGCGTCTATGTAATAATATATCGTCTCAGTAGTATATAAGCAGCCCTGTAACACCGTAGAAGACAAGCAATTTACCACCCACGAGATACAAGCGCTTAAGAGTTATATCTTAAGTGTTTCGCCTCTAAGTACTAGGTAGCTTCAAAGCGAGAGTCCCATAATATAAAAGAAACCAAGTAATGATATAAACGAACTGTTAAGAGAGAGAACAAGTGTCTAAGTGCGCTTCCAAGCCAAAGAAAGAGAGTTATAAGCCAAGGAACCTGTCTAAGTGACTTGTTCAAAACCTACCCTTTGTCAAAGGACATCTGGGGACCTGGACTGTAGTGTCGGTAGACGAAGCGTCTACGCGCCTCTGGCCATTGTTTAGGAACTGTAGTGTCAGCAGATAAGAAGTCTGCGCACCTCTTTCCACTAGTAGAGTTTTTGAGACAAGTAAAGACAAGTAAAGGGCATAGAGCCATCTTCTCAATTGGAGAACAAGTTAGAACGAGATCAGCTAGCAGTTTGTGCATAGAGCACTAGTTTCAGGCCACCAGTTACGAAATCACACAAGTCTATTGGACTTAAAATGACCTATTGACTATTAACGCGTCTAAGGCCTTGCCCCAGCCGTTACTTAGTTAGAAACCTTCTTTTATCGCAAACCTTTCATCAGGTATCGATACTATAAAACTATTATCCTCCCCTTGGACGAACTAAGTCAACTAAACATTGATTTGGGTGTTTGAAGTGTAGACTAGTAGTATTAAAAGTGAAGCAGATTAGATTTGATAGTGATCCTTTAATAGACATTACCGAGTCTATTAAACGCGACTACTTGATTATCTAGTAGTTCACACACACCCCGCACTAAGCATCTTTAGCGTGGTCATGGGGAATGGGTACGGAGAGGAGGTTCTGCCTCTTCCGGGATAGATGGGAGGTGGACTGTCTCGTACTGGTCGAGGACATTGTGAAGTCGGGTGTGGGGTTCTTGGGGATGGAGACGCTCCGTCGAGATGGATGGGGTTGTGGATCGAGGATCCGGGGGACTGTCGTCTGGTTCTGTGAGTAGTTCGGGGGCGTGCGGTAGGTGCAAACATTCTGCTTGCCGATCTGGCTCGATGTCTATGGTATTCGGTACGGGTTTCCCGGGTTCTGAGTTCGAGGTCGCCTCGCATGGCGAAATGGAAAATGTTGGACTGGGTCGTTTGGAGGACTCGTATGTCCTCTTCTAGTCGTCGTATGGTTCGTTGGACTTCGTGGAACGTGTCGAGCATGGCGCGCTCGACATTCCGTCCTTCATGAGCTCGCATGATAGAGGCGTAGTATAGGTCATTCGTCACGAGCTCGATGAATTCGAGCTGAGTCAGAGGGGGAAGAGGTTCAGAGGAAGAACCAGTAGTATGGGAGTTCGTTGCCGATGTCATCGTGGCGTAAATGAGGGGGAATGGTTCTGAAAGTGGGGATTACAAGTGTTCTTGTTGGGGAAGTGAGGACGGTTTTCAGGTGCTTGTATTTAAGGAGGTTGGCGAAGGGTAGGAGGTAGTTGGTGGAGAGTCGCTCACATTCGATCTGGGTCGTGGAGCTTTTTCGAAGCAGAGTCGAGTCGCCAAGAATAAGCTCACATTCTTCCAATCTTTCCCAATCCCCTCTCTTCCAGGCTTCTTCTCGTTCTAGTTCTTTCCTTATCATCCAATCGTTTATGTCGTCAAACGAGAGTAGGTGTAGACCGTCGAGGTCTTCCAAGTTCGGTATTCCCTTAATTAGAAGGCCTTGTTCTCGATTTATTACGATCGGCCTCATGTTGGTATCGTCGTTTTGGCTATTTTTAGCCTTGAAACAAGAGGAAAAGGTGGCAAAGAGGGCTCGGAGGGCGTTCATGGTGTTTAGAGTGGAGGAGAAAGTGGGAGTTTATGGCGACGCTGGTAGTCGTTCAGCGTTTCCAAGGAGTGTTCGAACGACGTCGAGGGTTCCCACGAGTCATCCGAGTCTGGACGACCCTTCCAGTGAATCAAGTAGAGTGGTTTTCCTCGCATTTTCTTGTGGGCTATAATAGCTTCAAGTTCCCATTCTTCTTCTCCATCGATAAGGTCAGGAGGGGGGAAAGTAAAGTTCGGTCCGTGGGCTTCAGTTTCTTTGAATGGTGTAAGAAGAGCGGCGTGGAATATGTCGTGAATCTTCCAAGTCCGCGGTAATTTCAGTCTGTAGTTTATGGGACCAGTCTGTTCTAGAATTTCAAATGGTCCATGTCGCTTTGGGGCTATCTTCTTAGTCTGATATGTGGTCTTCAGGTTTTTTGCTTCGAGCCAGACCTTCTGACCTTTCTTGAAGGGGATTGTGCCTCCTTTAGATCGCTCTATCATTCGGCGTCTTGCGAGTTCATGGGCTGCTAATGCTTCTTCTCTATCTCTGGTGAGTTGTTTGAGATGGGCTTCGACTTCTGGAAAGTTCGTTTTTTCGAAGGAAGTGGGAATGGTTCTAGGTGCGATGCCATTCATGAGTTCGAAAGAGGTTCTGGTCCTTTCCGCGTGTCTTCGGTCATTTAGCGTGAATTCCAGGGTTGCCGTTGCATCACTCCAGTCTTCTGGGTGTTGAGAACAATAGATTGAGAAATATGCTTCGATTTCTTGGTTGAAGCGCTCTGTTGAGCCATCAGATTGGGGGTGGTATGCTGATGAAAGGGATTGTTTAATGCCCATAAGCTTCAGATATTCCCAAAATCCCTTCGCATTGAAGCGTGGGTCTTGATCAGAAATCTCTTCATCTGGTAGTCCATAGCGTTTGTAAACATTGTTCCAGAGGAGTCGTCGAATTTCGTCCGAATTTGAGGTTTTTGTAGTAGGGATGATAATTACCCCCTTCGTATGTCCGTAGTCCACGACGGACAGTATACTATCAAAGCCTTTACTGATCGGCAGATCAGTTATTAGGTCATAAGAGATTTTGGCGAAGGGGCGCAGCGTTTTGGCGCCTTCAATTGCCATTAGTATTGGCTTCGTCGGCCGTTGGTTTATCTTGAATTGTTGACAGGATGCACATCCAGAGACATATTCTTTTATGAATCGTCTCAGTCCTGGCCACCAGTAGTATTCTCGTACTTTATTGAAAGTTTCCAGTTCTCCTGGGTGGCCTGCGGTGTCGCTATCGTGGTGTCGTTTTACTATTTCTCGTCGCAGTTCTATGTTGTTTGGAATATAATTCCGTCCTTTATAGAAGAGGAGGATGTTCCCGTTCGCTGTTTCTGTTGTCCAATCTTCCATATTCTGTCGTAATTCTGTTGGGCCTTCTTCCAGCAGCAATTTGATTGCTTCGGCTGCTTCGATATCAAGATTGTCAGATTCTGCAATCCTTTTCTGTAGTTCGAGATCGATCAGGTTGACGAAGAGGTTGTCCGGGAGCATGGTTATGTCTTCGTTGTCATTTTCATCCATGATCATGTCAGGGCGTCTGGAAAGAGCATCTGACTGTATCATTTTTGATCCTGCTTGGTGTATGAGTTCCAGGTCGAATTCTGACAAATAAAGGTGCATCCTCATTTGGCGTCTATTCAGGTTTCGGGGTTGTCGATAGTACGTCAAATTCTTGTGATCCGAATAGACGCGTGTGGTAAATGGTGATCCGTAAATGTAATGACGCCATTCCTCCAGGGCCCGTTTGATCGCCAAGAGTTCTCGATCGTAGATCTCATAGTTGCGCTCTGCCGGAGTGAAGCTCTTTGAGATGAAGGATACAGGATGTCGGTTGCCATTGGAGTCGAGTTGCGTGAGGACAGCTCCAGTTGCATACTTTGATGCGTCACATTCAATCTGGAAGGATCGTGTCTGGTCTGGCATCATCAAAACTGGTTCTTCTGTGAATTTCTTTTTCAGGGTGTCAAACGCTTCTTGCGCTTCTGGTGTCCATTCGAATGTCAGGCGATCTTTCTTCAGGAGCATGTTCATGGCTTGGGCGATTTCAGAGTAGCTCCGAATAAACCGTCGATAGAAGTTTCCGAATCCTAGGAAACTCCTTACTTGCTTGACGGTTGTTGGGACAGGCCATTCCGATAGTCCCTTGAGCTTTGCCGGGTCCATCCTTACTTGTCCGTGCCCAATGATGAACCCTAGATATGCTGTTTCTGGTACGAAGAATTCGCATTTTTCGGGTTTCAAGTAAAGGTCATTTTCCCTGAGTCTTTGAAGAACTTTGCGAGTGCGATCTTCAAGCTCTTCAATGGTGTCGGCGAAGATCAAAATGTCGTCCATATATACAATCAGCCACAGGAGGAGGAGCATGTCTTTGAAGGTCGAGTTCATCATGGCTTGGAAGGTTGCTGGGGAGTTACACATTCCGAAGAACATGACCAATGGTTCATAGAGCCCTCGATTGGTTGTGAAAGCAGCCTTCCAGATGTCTTCTTTTGCAATTCTAACGTTGTTGTAACCCCAGCGGACGTCTAATTTGGTAAAATATTTTGCTCCTTTGATCTTATCCATGAGTTCTTGGATGAGGGGAAGTGGGTATTTATTCTTGATCGTCCATTCGTTTAAGAGTCGGTAGTCCTGGCAAGGTCGAAGTTTCCCATCTTTCTTTTCGACAAAGAAGAATGGAGAAGCCATGGAGGATTTCGACGGTCGGATATACCCTTTGTTGAGGTTATCCTTCAGGAATTCATCCAGTTTGATGTTTTCCGTGGGGTTCAGTGGATATGTCTTTGGTTTGAATTTCGTATTCAAGAATTCTTCGAAGCCTGGTTTGGTGTCAATATGGTGGTCCCAGGGTCGAGATTCTGGGAAACGATCCGCCACCTTTTGGTCGAATAGGTCCAAATAGTCATGAAAAGAGAGAGGGATCATTTCTTCAAGGGACTTTTTTGGTTTTTCTGCTTCGACCTCTTGGGCGAGGGTTTGGGACGTCGTGTGTTTTGCATTTATCCATATGTCCCTGGTTTCTTCATCAAATCCATGTTCCATGTATGCCAATAGAAGGTCATCGTCGTATTCCTCTTCCATTTCCAAGAAGGCCATGTCATAGCCTTCGAGGTTATCGTCCAAGGTATCCGGGTCCGGGGTGGGTTCCATTGCTTCATTGAAAGCTAGAGGGAGATCCGCTACCGATATGGGAGTAAACTCCTCATATGGCAAACTCATGTCCAATTCAGATTGTGTTGACTTGATTAAGTCAAGAGGGAGGTCCAGTTCTTGTGGTTCTGCCTGGTCTACTGGTTTGGGTCTCGCTAGTCTTGACAAGGCTTTCTTAAAAAACCTTTTGATTAGCGAGCCACGAGTGATACCCATGACTGCTTTTCGCCAGGTTAGGGTGTCTTTTCGCCAGTTTACATCCGGGTCATTTTTTCTGAACCATGGCAGACCAAGGATGATTTTTTGTCTTCCTAGTCCTGTGATCATGAAGATTGTCCGTTCTGTTCGTCCGTTTACCGTGAGATCCATTTCGACATAGTGGGTAATGGATCCCTTTTTGTTCAGGGTTCCATCTACATTTTTCACTGGGATGGGTTTATCGAGTTTTTTGAGTTTCAGACCGTTATTCTGGGCATGGTTGTGATCCATGAAGATTCCACCTGCTCCAGTGTCAAGGAGGGCGGAGGTTTCAACGATTCTCTTATTCTGATTTTCACTCGTGAGGGAAACAGGAATGTGCATGGATTGTTTCTCTACATGGGCTACTAATACAGAATGTAAAGAGAGAATGGGCGAGGCATACGTTGGGATGAATCGCCGTCTCAAAAATCCTTCAACTCTTTGTCCTCCTTTGTGTCCTCTTCGTCATAGTCGGCTAATTCTTTCAACTCGTCCTGGCTAAACTGCGCTGTCAAAGCGCGGATTTGGTTGTATGCCTCTCTGGTAGAGGGCTTTCGGCTTGTGGATCTATCCTTGTCGTAGGATTTGTTGTACCCGGAGGTTTGTTTGCCTTTCTTTTTTGGGCAATCGCGGGATATGTGTCCATTCTGTTTGCAGAAAAAGCAAGCTCCTCGGCGCATAAGGTCGTTGCGCTCATCTACTGTCATCGCATCTACGTCCATCGCATTTGGGTCATGGGTTGGTGCGGGGGCTTGGTAGCGGGGTACGTAAGTGTTCCTTCTCCAGGGTTTGTCTGCTTTCTTTGTTTGGGCTTGTGGTTGCCCTTCTTTGCGGGTACTGAACTTCTTCAAGAAGCGATTGAAGTTGTTGTCCAGTTTTACCGCTTTATCGTACCATCCTATCATGGTCTCGGGGACATTTTCGCTTTTTAGAATACTAGCCAGGAGTCCTTGGTTTAGACAGTCCTGGTAGTAGTCGATTTGGGCGACATCGCCCGTGATCCCTGTCTTTGCAAGGAGGATCTTGAATTTCGCATTGAGTTCGTCCGCAGATAGTTTTCCTTGTCTCAGCCTTTTGAGCTGGTCTAAGGAGTCCCCTTTTTCATCAATTGGAGTGAAGGCCTTGGCCAATTCCTTTGTGAAGTTCGCCCAGCTCCCAAAGAGCAGGGTTCCAGCTACAGTCCGGTCTTCGATCCAGGCTTGTCTCCATGCTGCTGCATCTTTTTCCGAGAGGAAAGACAAGGCATAGGAGATTTTCTTCTTATCCGTGTCATAGGTGTCATCATTGACCCCAAGGTACACGGTAAGTGAATGCTGGAAAGTTTTGAACTTGCTTCGGGTTCCGTCGAATGCGGCAGGGGGGTTAATGCGTAATTCCTTTATAGAGGAGTTCCCAAGCCTTTCATGCAAGGGTGGCACAGGGGCAAATGCTGGATTTGGTCGGGAGGGTCGTTCTTCGGATTGGGATCGAGACGGCATCTCGTAGTCTCGTTCAGGTTCAGTTGTGTCGACAAAGTGTGGGTCTAGGTCCTCGAATGCTTGAGTGACTTGTTCGATGGCTGGGTCGTTTGTAGTGGCTGGTGGGATTGAGACGTCCAGTGTGGACCCTTGTATTGTTTCAGGGGTTTCGTTCGGGGTATAGTCGGAGTATTCCGACGTTGTGGTCCGGGGAGTTAAAGATGTTGTGCTATTGACTTCCGGTGCTGATCAGGATCTTTCACCTTGTACAGCAGTCGTTCGGGGTCTTCTTGTTTGAGTAAATTCTCAACGTCATCTTGAATTGAGATTAAAGGTCTATGCCTTTATCTTGAGGATCCAGACGAACTTCGGGGGTCTGGTTTCGGGTTTCGTGGGTTCGGAGTGCACCTAGCTGAATAGAAGGTGCAGGGTGGTTTGACAAGCTTGATCTTTTGTTACGGTCGTAGCGAAGTGTTACTAAAGATAGATGTGATCTATATTTAGTGAACGACTACACGACCGTGAAGTCAAGTTTCAGTGTTTTCAGAATACGTTCAGAATGCCGCTAGCGGTATTGTCTGAAGTAGAGCTCAGAGGTTTCAAGGTCCAGAGTAATCAAGTTAGATTCTCAAGATCAAGCTGGAGAAACTATCTACTACAAGTGCCTGGTTTTATAGTACTTAGGTATAGGGCATTGTTCCGAACGAGGAACAATGGTAAGAAGAAAGAAGCATTGTTCCGAAAGAGAAACAATGGCAAAGAAGAATAGAACGTATCCAAGCAGACGATATAAGTACAATGGAGACCGTATCGGGAACAATGGAGGAAGCACACATTGTTAGAGAAGTAACAATGTAGAAAAGAGAGAATGTCCGTTTAAGGAAGCCAAGGTCGTAGTAGTGTGAGTACTACATAGAGAAGGTTCGAGAATATCAAGGAAGGTATGAATGGTGAAATGAAAATAGGTGGTCGTAACAGACACAGAACAGTTCCCTCTGTTACTGGCTTCCATGTTCGAGGTCATTCTTAAATTGCTATTGGTGCAGTCGGGTCTCACGGGGCTATGGAGGGAGTGCTCGCAACTTGCCAGAAAAATTAGCCTTGCAGAGAGATTAAATAATAGCTGAGGCTATGAGGGTCATATCCGAACTGTAATATACATACTGTATATACTAACTCAGTTGAGCACATTCGACGTCCACTGTCTCTTTGGAACATACTTTAGGTCACGTTCAGTACTACTGTACTATTTCGACCAAGTGTTCACGATTTTGGGAATTTTGCCTCCCCGAGGAGGCCGATAATTTTTCTTTTGATTTAAGGCGAATAAAAAAAAGGTCTTTTTTTCCCGGTGTGATGCGTGACGTGAACACTTGGTCGAAATGGTACAGTAGTTCTGGGCCGAGATTTGTGCTTAATTACATCATGATACTATGTACTTGGTAATTATCTCCCTCGTTGTTGATTATAAGAGTCACTAATACAGATTTCTCCGTCAAAACGTAAGTTACGGTCCACGGAGGAGTCTGGAGGAGTGCATCGCCACACGAGCCAAGATTATCTCGGCAAACTCCGGCTGGATATGTTTCAACAGACACGCGACTACTTTGGTTCCCACGACCGTCATCGACAATGTCGTGAGGCGGTGTTGGATTGGCATCGCTGTTCTTTCCTTCCAACTACAACCTTAACCCATTCCCTGTTTACTTGTAACCTTCGGCACGGCCTACACCAACATTTAGCGCTCGTTGATACCACAAAAACTCTTCCACTTACTGTAAATAACCCCACCAACCGCCGACTGCGTCATCGTGATCCGTTATGGCCTGGTAATTCATTTCTTCCAACTTGCTGCATTTTACGAAATGTGGGTGATTGATACTTTTAAAATAGGCTGGATCTGTTCTCTCTCCTTGCGGTTGGTTCCTCTTTCTATTATATAGTACTGGAATAACTCATGCGACGTTGACAGACAATTGGCGTGTTCGCAGGTGTAATTTATGCAATTATATTCGTGACGAAGACAATCAACGAGGGCGTTGCGTCAACCCAAGAGTCGTGAGTGCTGGTCTTGTGCACATGTAGATCCTTGCTCACAGAACTTCCCCCACCTTCTGCCAGCCTTAAATCCAAAGGCTTACATGTTACGTCTTCGGGAGTGTCCATAAAGACGTCAAAGCGATTTGACCGCGAGGATTATGTCGACGCGACACAACGGTGCGTTACTTCTACAACAACCCATCCTCTTGGTGACACCTTTTTTGCTATGATTATCCAGCGGCGTTGTGAAAGCTATGCAATCGGCTTCAATCCGCCGAAACGATTCATCCAGCCCTGGCAAGAGTGTACTAGCGCATCCGATAGAGCGAGAGGTGTCAGGCTCAAGTGTGAAAAGTACATCCAGCGAGGAGAAGAAGAAAAAGAGGAGCATGTTTGGGTCAAAATCAAAGAAGTGAGGGTTGCGTCTGTGACCCGACAGGCGGACACCTTCGAATCCGAGTTTCCTTGTGAGTGGTAGAGTGGCAAGTTCGGTGGACGCCCGCTCTCTTGGGTAGATCAGTCGAGCTTGACGACGAAATCACGGAGTTATATTGGTTATCTCACCGTCTCACGTATCTGTAGAATATCAATTGTTCCTGCTGAGGTCCTGTACGGTACACCTCTACTGCTCTACTGTACACTATTTATTCACGCAACTTCCATCATTTCTCGACCATTTCGATCCCTCCTAAACGTCTTGTTCGTGAAGTTGTCGACAGTCTTGAGCCCTTCAATTCGAAGTTTTCTGCCAACCATCGACTGTGGGCGTCGTTGTTCGAACGGCGGCAAAGGAGAGTCTGGATGTACCTGACGAGCGCCAGGGGGGACTCGATCTCCGTTAGATTGCAAGCGACGAAGTATCCACTTCACCGGACCCGTTGACCATTTCCCTCTCACAACCAGGAAATACTGTTGAAAACGATGCTCAGACGCAAGCCGCCGTCCACCAGGTCAACAAATTTCTTCTCGATTCCGGGTGTGAGGGGATACTCGTACTTGATCTCTGTCTTGACATCGAAAGACGACAGACGTCCAGGCAAGGGTTCTGCAAGCCCGTCCGCGGCTGATGTCGTCGAGTTCCGCCGTAGTTGGAGAACCTGGAGTAGAGCCTCGTCAAATCCCTCTTTATTGGGAACGATTGGTCCAGAGAACGTGAACTGCTTCAACTTCGGTAGGAAATACACTGGGATTGGTGCCTCCTTCTCATTGTCAACGGGCAATTGGGGCTTGAGAAGATCAAGAAAGAAATTACAGACGGGAACGCTGGAAGCTTTCAAATCAAGTTCCAGTACTGTGAGGGAAGGGATATTGCGGAGGCAGTCAATCATGCCAGCCTCTTCCTCATTGAACTGGAGTTCATTCAGCTTCAATGTCTGGAGCTGACATCCTAAACCAAGGAGTAGCGCCGGTATACTCGTGACTACTAAGTCGTCTTGTGGGGAGGAGAACTCCAAAGTATGCAACGCGGGGAGGGACATATGCGAGAACAGTCGTGTCGTGTCGTCCCAAATCGCACTATAAATGATAAGTTGCTCCAAAAATAGTAACTTGATAGAAATGTCCTGGACGCTCCGACCGACGTCGTTTTCGAGGATAGTGTAGATCCGGCAAAATTTGACATTAGGTGTTTTCGATAGGGCCAAGAAGCACTCGTCGAGGTAGACGTGCTGCAGAGTGAACAGCGTTAGCTGTTTCCAGGGTACATTAACGTCTGAGAGGTAGTACCCATTCAGGTGGAGGTCGCGGAGAACAGGGGCAGATTCGAAGAGGGTGAGTCGCCTGCGCTTCGATGGCGAGAGGCCGCAGTCGGACCACAGTGGCTGTGTGGACACCTTCATCAGGAGGGGGAATTTGTCCTTTATTTCGTCCAGTATCGTGTACCACGATTCCGGAAGCACGAAATTGATGATGCGCCAGCGATGGGAGACGGAAATGAGCAGTTGTATGAGTTCCATGGGTATCCTGTCCGACCATTCTGACTCCTCCTGAAATAATAGGTTTATGACCAAGGGGCAGACTCCAGACCGAGATAACCAATCCCGGAGAAGTTCTGTTTGCGTATCGTATCTCGACGATGATAGGACCAGAGGGACGTGGCTCCAAATATGAGGCGTCGACCAAACGAGTTCCCGCCACTCTCGACAGACGCTCCCCAGTATGAGAGGCGTCGTCCTCTTATGTCTACGCGTGTCTGCTTGGAACTTGTAAGACGTTGCATGGCAAGTTATTGCGAAGATCTCGGCCACGATTTCTGGCGGGAGCTGGAAAGTCATCTCGGGTAACGCTGTTGGCTGTCCTGGGTCAGAGTTAGACGGATTCGGCGAGCATGGGTGCTTCTCGTCGATTCTGAGTTCCTGGATCCTTGTTTGCAATGATTCCATGACTGGGCGCGGAGTAGCTGGTTGGATAGGGGGAGGCATAGGGTCCGGGTCTGCGGGCATTATTATCTTCGAAGTTGGGTTACACATCTTGAGGAGAGCTTTCTGCAACAATCCTAACATCCTGTCTCCTTTTGTCCAAGTTAACTACTTCCCATTCCATGATTAGAATTGGCATTCTAACGATAGGTCAACGATGTGCCTCACCTGATCCTTCGATGATGGGCAATGCGTATAGTCCTACGTCGGCGACGATGCTGGCTCTTGAGGTGGATGCGGATGCTGCTTCGGGAGGACGTCCGCGTTGGTCGCTGTGACTCCGCCACTCTTGGCATGACCGACCCCCGCAGCAAGAAACCATGACCGGAACAATAGCCGCAGGTGCCGAACTTCCGGAACTATTTACTTCAGTCACTCCAGTCAAACACGATCCTGGGGTTGCCAAGTTTTTGCCTGAGTTGCATTTTGGCTTCGCCTCAGGCCCTCAGCGCTCCGTGTCGCCTTCATATTCTCACCAAATGGTCACCGTGTTCATTATTTTAAGAGACCTCAATAACATCTCAAGATGTCATGCATTGCTGCTGAAAGCTTAGTGCTCACTGCTTTTGGATCCGGACATTCAACAACTTGTTGTGGACTCACCTCTCACATCTTCTACAGTCTTCTACCATCTTCGTAAATCGTAGTCTAACCACCTGGAATGTCGGGCGCATCCAAGGAAAACACTCTCTGGGTTGTTGTAGACGATACCGATCCTGCTATCACTTATGACGGCCATTGGTTTGTCGCTCCGGGCCTTCAAGTCCAAGGCAATTCCAAACCAATCTCGGGACCCCATACCGAAGTATGCTACATGGGATCAACTCAAATGGAAGTCTTATCTATGCATTTACTGGTGCGTCTTTCTCCGTGCACTTGATTCGAGTTGTTGAATGAACGATAGATACAGGATCAAAATACGAATTTATGAGTCAAACAATCTTCGCAACACGTCCGGAGTGCTAGACCCTTCCTGGGAGTGCTTCATCGACAATATCAACATTGGTGCAAGTACACCTTTTGGTCCGCGGGAAAACAATTGGTTATTCTGCGAGCAGGGTTGACGGGCCGCATGTGATCACGATGAATGCGACCGTTATCACTGGACAGACATTCTTGTTTCAAAGACTCGATCCCATATGTTCCTTTTGCAAACGCTCCTCTTGACCAGCTCTCCATCCTGATCAATTCACCCGATCCATTGGTTCAGTCCGCCTTCGGATCAGGATGGGGAGCTCTTAATAGCCTGGCCAATGCGATGAGCCAGAACGGTGCAACGTTCATGTTCAATTTCACCGGTACGCGGATTAATTCTTGTGTTTCCTGACAAGCAAGGTAGTCACCGAATTTTCTTTCTTTTCTAGTTGCCGCCTCTCCAACTTCTTTCCTTATTTTCTGGACAATTAATTTAAGGTTTATAGGAATTCGTTGCCAGTATTAATGCACCATGAAGCCCTGGATTAGTAATATATAAATGAAGTATTGGTAAAGGCATTTCCTTCGGGCCACGAATTGTGAGTCCTGCATCGATATCAAAATGCCTTCTGAGATATCGCAGTGGCCGCATCACCAACAATTTACTCACCATCGCCGAGTCACAATGGGCGTTCCAGCATTCACCTGCACATCGATCTTATGGATGCCAATGAAACCTTCGTTATTCCTGACATATGATAGCCAAAAGGCCGCTCGGAGCAAGCATGCAGACTGTATCAATCATAATGTCCTTGATTGATCAATCCAACAAGATGACAGAATGAAGAAGACACAAGAAAAGTAGTTGCCGGATATCAAGAAACACAGGTATTGGTGGACCTCGGGAAGAGATAATCAAAGCAAGATTGTTTCATTTTTAGGGCACACTCGAGAATCAGAGTCCGTGCATAGGATGAAAATCAGTATCATGATCCGTGACGATCACACAGCGCTTCAAGCTACGAGAATCAGCGCTCAGCGCTCAGCTCTCTTCCACTTTGAACCATCTCTTGATAACCAAAAATAGAGCTGTGGGTGTTTGTCATTTTTAAATGGTGTCTGGCTACCACTGGCCGCCGTTAGACGAACTAGTGTCCTCTATAAGGCAAATATATTTAATGGGGACACTGCAGCTGCCCTCATAATATTTCCCCAAATCACGACGGCTCCCTGGCGTCTTGTTCACTACATTGCGAGTATGGAAAACGCGACAGACTGGATGAGTGTAACACTGCCGCCAACGACCTTCCTACCTCCAATCTCTGCCTCGAGATATAACATCGCAACCTATGTTACCGTTGGATCGTTGAGCGTTCGTCAGCTCAACTCGCTGAATGATATATTGAATAATATTCACTTCTAGGTTTTCATTTGGGATATCGGGTCTAACATGGGGCATGACTATCAGCTTGTCCGGAACCATGGAATGAGACCTCTTTCTCTTATATATTCCCTCTCCAGGTAGCTACTGTCTCGCCCACTGCTTTCAAAGCAGCTCACTTATTTTTGCACAAGAATGGCGACGTTGTGTTGCGCAATATTGGAGACGGTTTGTTACGAGTCCTATTTATAGGAGTCGTTCTTTTTACCCAACCCTCCGCAGAAAAATGCGTTACGCTTGGAATACCGCAGGAACAACCTTCCTATTTCGGAATGATGGAGTGATGGCATCTTTATATTTATAATCAGTTTTGATGCTTTGTCCGATGTGTGTGCCTTTTCGGTGTTAATTGAAATTCCCATGGACGTGTGAAGGTCATGTGAAATGTCATGGTTATCATTATAATGTACATACTATAGTACATTTTTTTGGGCTTGTTACACATGAAATTATATAATTACAAAGTTTGCATGTGGTATCAATGGCGGGAGGATGCGTGCAGTTAGCAGGCAGGAGGGCAACGTGAAGGGATGGATGCGACGCGAATGATGGAGTGTATTTATTTTTAGATCCCCAACGTCATTAATCATTGCTCGGATGTGTTTCGTTGCTGGCAATTACCTCGGCAAATGCCGGAGGAGCCATCAACAACGCCCAACAGTTGTTGGTTCAACCACCATACACTCGCCCATGCCTCCTCCGCCTCTCAGAAAGCTCAAGAAACGGTAAGTATTGTATTTATTTTATTTAAATCTTTAATTTCTAATACTTTTTAGATAACTACGATATGGGCTCGAATGAATCGCCACATCACCAGCCCCCCCTTGCCCCTCCCCTCATCTGAGGATGTCGGTTAGTTTTCTGATGAGATCTGAAGGTGTAGAAAGCCACAGAGGGCCCCCAAGGATTGGGAGGCCCACAAGGTGCGTCGCAAATGCGATTGTGTTTGTTTTTATCTTTTACTTCTTCGAACACTTACTAACCTACCTTTCTGCAGGTTGTAGATGATGCAGAGGCGACTTGCCATTGCCTTTCAATGTCGCCACCACGTCTCCACCTCCCTTGTATGCAAGAGCGAGCTGGAGGTGGATTCGTTTTGTTCAACACTACCACCGCATCGTCCACTCCCTCGCATTCAAGAGCGAGATGGAGGTGGACTCTTTTCGCCTTTCAATGCCGCCACTGCCTCTCCACCTTCCCCGCACTCAAGAGCGAGATGGAGGTGGATTCCTTTTTGCCTTTCGACGCTGGCACCACCTCTCTACCTCCCTCGCACTCAAGAGCGAGCCAGAGGTGGATTGCTTTCGATGCTCGATGCCAGCACCACCTCGCCACTTCACCACCTCCTTCGCGGCCGCCGCTGTATGTGCATGAGCAAACAAAAGGATGCCGCCGAGGCCTCCTCCAACTATTACGACGATGCCGCCACTTGCTGAACGCCACGCAGTGACGCCGTACTCACCTTTTTCACCACCGCATCTGCCTTCCCACATCATCACCACGTGGCGCCCAAAGTGCCGCTGGTGGCACCACCGCTTGCCCTTTCCTCTTCCCCACTGAAGCCCTGAGGCCTGATGTCTCTCGGCTCGCTCAGACTCTTATGTAGTTTAAATATCATAATATATTTATTTATTTATTTCTACTCTACGTCCCGTGTGGGATACCCGTACCCGCCGTAACCCACAATATCCAGTCACCTCTAACCCGCAGCTCAGCCAGTATATGCCCTGGTAAGGGTACGGGCTATAAAATGATGGTGAAAGCAAGTCGGAACAATACGTGATATAACAAAAGGACTCGTAACGCCGGGCACAGCCTCGGCCCACACAACCAAGTCTAAGTGAGTACCCTTCGTCGTCAAATTATTCCATGACCTCATAGGGTTATTTCAATTTGAAACTAGCCATCCCGATCCACAACTGCCGAGGATATATATACGGGGTGGTATTCCTATACAGTCTGACTGCGGGTTCCACGATGCTCCTGTCGTACGTCCGTGTCTGCGCAGTGTGGGGCAAGAACCGATTGGTAGTCATTATCTTTGGCTTGCTCTGGTTGGCAGCATTTGGAGGCAGTCTTACATCCACAGCCGGCATCGTACCTTTACAAGTTCCCGGCTCACCTTACTGCAACGTAAAAGTCCAACATGAATTCCTCGGAGTCACCATCATTGGGCCCATGGTAAACCACATTTGTGTTTTTTTGGCCATCACATATGGTGTTTGCAAGAACTACCCGGAGACCCATGAGAAAACATCCGTGCAGGCGAAGTATCGGAGATTCATACTTGGAGAATCGCTTCCGACATTTTCGAAAGCTCTCCTACAAAGTTGCCAAATCTGTTACCTGTAAGTATTTCTTTCCACTCATTTCGGCGTCCTATTCGCAGTTTACGATTCAGATAAACTTTAGAATCGCCACTCTTTCCTGTATCGCAGCCGTTGTCTGGTTTGACGTCTACGCCTCAGATTCTACCTTCCGACTCGCAATGATCCTGCCGAATGCCGTCATAGCGAACATCATGTTTAGCTGGGTATTTCGAAAAACCAAGCTGGGATTGAGCACAGTAGTCACCACGTCCGCTTCGAATGCCCAGTGCCGCCAGACAACCCTCGTAGCCCCCAAAAACCAAATGATCCTGGGGCCACAGATGACCCGCAGCTGCGAGAATGGTCCTGAGGGCTTTCATGCCTTCCAAGGTCCGGTGGAAGTCACTATCACGGAA
>JADNRV010000181.1:0-101823 GCA_015499995.1 Flammula alnicola | reverse complement strand
TTTTTTCAAGCTCAACAGCTGCCAACATTTTTTCTGCACCGAAAGAACAACCCACATTAGTAAAACGAAGGCACGGACAATTGAAAGTGGGAGTCATACTTCGCCGGATTGCCACGTCATAGATGGCTATCCATACGTCGATGTTGTCAGCTGCGAGGGTTTTCAGCGGGTGCAAGAGCTTGGAGGCTTGTTCGAGAGGATCTGAGCTCCCAAGCAACTTCAAACCGTCTGGGTCGTCGTCTTTCGGCGGGGCGGCTTCGAGGTCTTTGTTGTCATTGGTGGCTTGTGCAGCTACAGATTGAGATTGAGCAAAATGCACCAAGAAATAAAACGTTGATCACACTTTTTTTGTCCTCCTGCACCTTTTGTGCAGCTTTCTTTGCCTTTTTCTTCGCTTTCTTCTCTGCGTCCGTCAATTGACCTGTAACAAGAATGATTATCATCGGCAATGATTTCCATTTGTGCAGCAAAAGACTGACTTGTTGACGATAAAGCAGTGACAATGGTCGGATCATCTGAAACCGAAACGAAAATCTAGTAAAAATCTGGGCTTAGTCAGGCTCTTGGGCTGCACACGCTAACAAGGAAGAACCTTGGTGGCTTCGATGGCTGCTTTGATGTACGCAGGGTGCGAGCGTAGTTGGTCTTCCCATTTTAGCAGCCTGGCGGTCAAAAAAGAACGAAGTTATTCAGCGCAATGTAATAAGAACGTAGTGGTAAAAACATACTTGATGTAGATGTTGATAGTGAATTTACGGAGGTTGTAGCCGTGGAAATCGAACTGATCATCCTCATAGTCGTCGAATACCTTCTTAACAGCCATATACCTCTTGAGGGCGAGGTTCGGTTTCCCATTCCCTCGGTACGCGTCTGCTTCTTCTAGGAGGAAAAGGAGGGATTGCATGTCTTCGAGATCAGCCGCAGGACTCGGGGCGTCTTTCTATAAAAACAAAGATATTCCAACACTCATTGACAATCAAAGCCAGAGGAACGCACCTTTGTAAACATCCCAAATATCGTGTTGGCCTCGTCGACCATGCCCGCTCGCAACAGGTACTTCCCGCACTTGGTATTCAGGAACCGATCTTGGCCATCCAAAAGCCGTGCATCGTTCAAGCACCTCGCCGCGCCCAGCGGATCGCCTGTCCTTTTCAATACACGGGCCTTGCACATGTGCAGCTCCGGAAGCGTGGGTGTGTGTTTCAGCGCCGTGTCTAGAAGCGACAGGGCTTTGGTTGGCTGTGACAAGTACGAATAGTGCTGTGCGAGGAAATAGAGCGTCCACAGGTATGTCGTAGGCTCAACATCGAGATCGGGTGAGGATGCTGCAGCGTATTCCTCGCGCAGCGACTCGACGAGACTCTCGATCGCTTGCTTCTTCTCTGAGTCTGCGTACAGTGACTTGAGGTCGGCGAACAGAGATGGGACGCCCTTCGTTAGCCGCGTGTGATGTAGGCTTTGACGAGGTCTTTGAATTGGTCTCCGGTGGCGACGTTCAGCTGAAGGCGGCGAGGAGCAGTCGCACGCGGTAGTTGGGTCGCGAATTCTTGTAATTTGGCGACTGCATCGGCGTTTGGTCGGTCTAGTGGTTTCGGTTAGTAAAGAAAGTCAGACAAGCACACTCAACTCACCGAGAGCAATGTCTTGGCTTGCCAGGTAGCCACGATACGATTCATAGCTGTCCGGATTATGCTCTATCAACGAGCGCCAGGCTTCTTCTGCTTCTGGGACTTTCTGTTTCGTGAGGATTCTCGCTGTGAACAAACTGTGAGATTAAAATTAGAATATCGGACCGGAGGAGACATACCTCTAATTTCAAGAATAGAGGTGCGATCTACGATAGATCGCGATTTCGAGCTTTTATCGAGGATGGAGAGAGCTTCCGAAAGGTCGCCGACCTCTTCAAGGATATTGACGTAGTAGATGAGGGTTTCTGAATGTTCGATGTCGTAGTCGGGCACATTCTAATCATGCTTTTCAGTATATTAAATAAGAAAGCAAGAAATCGGAGACCTTCAATGAGCGCTGGTAATGTTCCAAGACCTTCCGCGCCTCTACCGGGTTTCCGTTCAGATGATGAGCAACCGCCAATGCCACCCAGTTCTGCCGTTGATTGGGTCGCAGCTTCACGATGGTATGTCGGGTATCGACCAAAGTATCGAACAGACGAAGGTGGGTCTGAAGTTGGGCCGAATCTCGTAACAAATTCATATTCTCCTAAAACACATTGCCAGTGAGCGGTATTCTCGGTATAAGGTTTGTGCGTACCCTGTCGAACCTCAGGGCCTGCGTATACGATTTGAGGGCCTCCTCATAGTTTTTATCTGCCTTTTGGATCAGTCCGAAGACATGCCAGCAGATATGGGAGGTCAAGTCGAGTCGGACACCCTTCTTCACGAGATCAATGCCCTCCTCTCGT
Source organism: Flammula alnicola (assembly GCA_015499995.1). Lineage (NCBI taxonomy): Eukaryota > Fungi > Basidiomycota > Agaricomycetes > Agaricales > Strophariaceae > Flammula > Flammula alnicola. The sequence continues at coordinate 99,404 of JADNRV010000181.1, read as the reverse complement.
CTGCCCATATGTGTCAAGACCAGACCCTTCATGCATAGTGTTTCTAGTCCGAGATGAGTACGAGCACGCTAACCAAGCAGCCTGACAGACCTCCATGCTCAGGAAATTTCTTGAGGATTTGATCAGCTGTTTTGAGGCCCTTCTTGATCTGGCGAGTCTCGTATAGTGTGAGGAGCTCCTTGAAGAGGGTAGCCTCCTTTGAAGGGAGAGGAGTGCGTTTTCCAATGGCTTTTGACATTTGGAGGGGAAATGAGCCGGGCCTTGGTCGCAAATTGTTGTGGCCACGACCAAACAACGCGTGCACGGTATCAGGCCACACAGATCTCTAACCGCGCCCACCGCCTCCATGGCACCGAAGACCCGCCACGGTGTGCAGAGTCCAAAGAAGAGACTCACGTTCCACGAAAAGATTGCTGGCAAGGGCATTACGACCGATGCTTTGCTCAAGAAACTCAAAACACTGCACACTCAGCTCGCTGCACTCGATCAAGAAACCGTGGAAGTGAACTCGCTGAATACCGCGCGCTCAGAGCTCATACACACTTCGTTGCTGCTGCACAAGGACAGGGGCGTAAAGGCATACACTGCTTGCTGTCTCGCAGATATTTTGCGCCTTTACGCACCGGAGGCGCCATACACACAGCACGAACTCCGAGATATCTTCCAATTCTTCTTTCGACAACTCTCAGCTGGATTCAAAGGACCTGATGAGCCCTACTTTAATGAATATTTCCACCTTCTCGAATCGCTTTCGAGCGTCAAGAGTGTTGTCCTCGTGTGCGACCTTCCCTCGGCCGACGAACTTCTACACGAGATATTTCGAGACTTATTCACGATCGTCAAACGCGACTTCACCAAGAAAGTCGAAATTTACATGGCAGATATTCTGGTGGCATTGATTGACGAGTGTAATTCATTACCGACCGACGCATTGGAAATCATAATGGCCCAATTTATCGAGAAAAACGCGGTGAGTAATGTTCGTATCTATCCTTGTTCTACAGCCTCTAACGCGTATCATTCAGCGAATCGAGCAACCAGGCTACCGCCTGGCAGTCCAAGTCTGCAACGCCGCTGCAGATAAACTCCAACGCCATGTCTGCCAATACTTCGGCGACCTCGTTACATCCTCAACAGAAGAAGCCGGCGAGGAAGATCTTGATAACATTCGCACTAGCCACGAGCTTGTCAAGAGACTACACCATTCATGTCCTGCCGTGCTCCACAGCGTTATCCCCATCCTCGAGACCGAATTACGCGCAGACGGGCTGAACCCACGGATTATAGCAACGCAGACGCTGGGAGAGATGTATGCGGACAAAGGAGGCCCTGATCTGGTTAAGAAATACCCGACTACCTGGCAGACCTGGGTCAACAGAAAGGCGGATATTTCAGTTGCGGTCAGGCTAAAGTGCGTAGAAGCGATGCCGGCTCTCATCACGAACCTTCCTGATGCCCGCGAGACACTTGAAGGTGTGATTATTTCACGGGTAATTTTGGTGGCATTTGGACTGATTTTGCTTTCTCAGACTTGTTGAAGGCAAAGATCTTTGACCCAGATGAGAAAGTCAGAGCGGCTTCATGCAAGGTGTATTCCCATCTCGACTACGAAGGCGCCTTGCATCATGTTTCAGAAGAACAGCTGCGTGCAGTGGTAGGGCGTGGGCTAGACAAGAAGGTGTGTTACTGCCAATATGCAATGAAGTGTGCTGACTTTTCGTGTCCACAGCGAGTTGTGCGCACAGAAGCCCTAAACAGCATTGGAAAACTATACAGCCTCGCGTGGCCGGAAATGTACGTGTGTAATGCATACCTTCTGCTTGTCTAACTTTAAGTGCTTCTCATAGTGAAAATAACGAGCCATCTGCACTGAAGCAATTCGCATGGATCCCAGATGAGATTTTACAAATGACATTAGCCGGTCCCGAAATTAGGTCAGATCTAATCACTATATATCCCGCTTTCCTGTTTCCTGAGTCGCTATAATTTTAGGGCATTGGTCGAGCAAGTGCTGTTTGACTACATCCTCCCTCTACCCTCCATATCTACATCTTCGGCTTCAAAAGATAAGGAGGTCGATGAGGTTGCATGGACTGACCGATTGCTCAACACAATCAGATTCTTGAGCGAGAAATCGATTGCGGTGTTGATTACATTATCAGGGTTAAAATCGACGTGCGTTCATCTTCATCCTTGAAGCTTAGATGATAGGATCTAACTCTTCTTCTTTTTGGTATAGACGGCCGAATGTCTATGATATTTATTTGGATAGCTGTATCAAGAATAATGTTTGTTATCTCTCTTCTCCGTCAACCAAAGAAATAATCGACTAATTTCTATGTATAGGGTGGAATTATCGATGGCGATGAGGAAGCAACCGTTCAGCGGCTGAAAGCCACAACGCAACATCTTGCAGGTCTGGCTTCCGCATTCAATCCAGAGCACAATAATTAACTTTTTGAGGCAGCCACTTCCCCGATCCTGTCAAGGCCTCAGAGGATCTACAAACTTTCGCCAAACTCAACGAAAACCGACTATATAAATGGCTCAGAACTTGTATGGACCCGCAAACGGACCTGAAGAGCTTGATCAAGGCGCAGGTAAGGACTGTTGACTCAGGCCATACGTTGTCAAATTAAGCACCCATCAGCATGAGTTCATTAAACGAACTGAACAACTGTCCTCTGGCATCGTCGGCACCATGACCACCCTCCTGCGTCGTGCCAGCTACTGCATCGTCAATCAATCAGCTATACCCACTCTCCTGAAGCGCGTACAGAAGGGCCAGAGCTCCTCAAGTGAACGTGCACAGCAAAACGCTACCCACGCCGGTATACTGCTCTCGGTGGTGTCGAAGCACTCGCCGGCCCTGTTTAAATCCCATCTCGGCGAGCTGTGCAAGGCGACTGCAGATGAGAAGAAAGGGTTGCTCGTCGAGCTTGCCCTGATGGCGCTGGCAAATGTGGCGCGCTGGGATGAGAAACTGGGATCTGCGGTGGACAAGTACGTGTCCTGTGTTTTTTTGTTCGCGGTTCAAATTATAGAGGATATGCTTGCTTATATTTTTCGGCAAACAACTAGGAAGACGAACGAGCGCATTATCAAACTTGCACTTGGTCGGAATGGAGGCAGGCTAAGTTCGCGACGAGATATCTTGCTTTTCTAAGAACAAGACCACACTTTGCGCCGAACTAGTTGAGGTAAATTTACTTCTTGGTTGGCTTGTCGAGTAACTGATATAATTGTTCATCGCCAGTCAATATCAAATGACATGAGCGATAACAGCGAAGAACTGCCTGTTGCCCATGTGGCTGCTCTCGCGCAGCTAGCGAGGTTTGCCCCGGATGCCTTCGAGCAGAAGAGTGACGTCATCATGACTTACTTGATCAAGCGCGTCCTGATGGTGCCAAGTCCAATAGATCCTGTCAGTGTCTTTCTCAGCCTTTGGCATTTCTCTAACTGACTCTCGCCTCTTTTCATTCAGGAGGAAGAGGACAAGGAAGAAGAATGGATGGAGGATGACGCTGTCCCTGATGAGCTGCGGGCGAAGCTGTTCGCCCTGAAAGTCTGCCGGAATCGTTGTCTCGCCCACGCTGCAACAGAACAGGCATTGGAGATTGCCACTCCTGTCTTAAAGCTCCTTGCTACGTTGGTGGAACATGACGGTACTTTGAATCTCGAAGTCGAAGAAGAGTTTGTATTTGGTATTTTACTTTATCTGCGGCTTCTGATTTTTCTCTAGCCGAAAGCCAAATCGCGCATGCGTTTACAAGCCGCCGTCTCCTTACTTCATCTATCGACAGTCGAGATTTTTGCAACTGCAATTATGCCAAAGTTCTTGAGACTGGCGTGCGTTATTCAGGTTTGCTCTTGTCCTTTCATATCCAAGGAGGTCTGCTAAAAAAATTCTAGGACTCCTGTTTCAACGTTCGACAGATATTCCTAACTAAGTTGATCACTCTCCTGCAACCCCGCAAACTACCTCCTCGTTATAACATCATACCTTTCCTGAGTGTCATGGACCCAGAAACTGACGTTAAGAGCATTGTCAGTAATTTTTATTCCTTTCTCATTCACGACAATGCTAATAATTGTGCAGGCTGCTTCATATGTTACAAACGCCAAACACAGGATGACGCCAGGTAGCTGTTGCTTTAAAGTTCAAGTTCGTTCGCATCTCCTCATGAAGCTTTCGCAGCCCTTCGGGTGGAACATCTGGAAATTATATTCATCCGTATGCTGCATCTACTTGCCCACCATCCTGACTTTGGCACGGCACAAGACGAGTTACTGGATATGGCAACGTAAGTTTTAATGTCCATTATGACCAACGAAGCTGACGAGATATATGTTGGTCAGTTATATCCAGTTCTACCTCGACCTTATCGCTACTGCGGAGAACATCTCCTTACTGTATCACCTTGCGCACAAAGGCAAGACTGTGCGTGATCCTGAGTCGCATGCATCGAGCCAGGTATGATCGTCCCGTCTTCCGAGATTATGGAAGTTAGATTCACGCTTCTTTTTAGAATTTCTACGTCATGTGCGAACTGGCACAAGTCCTGATAAAGGCCCGAGCGCAGACACATTCATGGCTCCTTCCAAGCTACCCAGGGAAAGTCAGACTGCCTGCCGACATTCTGCGACCTTTGCCCAGCGCGGAGGCAACTAATGAAGTAAATTCCTGTGAAAAAAATCCTTGCAGCTTCCTAACGCTCGACTTAGATCCTCAAAACTGTATACTTACCTGCAGAAGCCAATGCATGGTTAACTGAGCGATTCAAGCTTCCTGGTTACAAGGTATGGATCTGACATTCGAATCTCTGTAACTTGCAGAACCTGATCCTGGTCCACTGTTTTAGCAGGAGAAGGAGAAGAAGGAAAAGAAAGAGAAGGTGCCTTCTAAGCGGAAGGCCTCGACAACAAAAACCAACGGTCATGCCAAGTATGTGTCCTGGCGACTCTCTACCCCTCCACACTAATTCTTGTTCATGACCATCTAGGCGCGCTCGCAGGAAACGTAACGGTGATGATGACGAGGACCTTGACGAAGAGGCATCTGGCGCAGAGGACAGCGATATGGAGATGGCAGACGCCCAGGCTCCTAGGCTAGGCAGACCACGGAAGAGCGATGTCTCACAGGAAGGCAAGCCCACTCGGGCGGAGCGTTTGAATGCTCGTACTCAAGCAAAGGTTTGTTCCGATTTTCCTTGGCTCCTCGAGGAGCAATGTGGCCTAGATCTGACTTCTAGCTCCGAACACAGGAGAGACTCTCGACTGGGAGCAAAAAAGCTGGAACGCTATCGTCCGATGACGGTGAATGATGAAAGGCCCCGGCCTGGCTTCCCGACACCCACGCTTTATACCTTATTCTCGTCATCCAAAATCTGATTCACTGCTCGTTCCTTCCTTCTGCTGCTTTCTGTAATGCTTTGTATGAAACACTGTATCGAATGTTTCTTTATCTCTTATATCTCTTGTGACCTCTGACGACCATTTACGATTTCTTACTACTTATACTCCTTCCTCGCATTGCCTGGTTAGTTGATTAAGATCTCGCTCCTTACCTTTTTACTTGCTTGTTCCTCGTCTTATTTTTCTATCTCCTTTGTTTCTCTCTAAGTTTCATGGCTGATATGGGTACTCGATCTTATTTGTATGCTCCGTGTGCTGTTAATGTCGAAGAATATTGTTATCTCTGAAAGATTTTTGGGATCCTCGACCTTACTTGAGCTCCCCACTGAAGGAGACGGCACGAGACTTAGAACGTCTCTGGAATGCGTCTTTGACCAATCCAGGGATACACACAAGTGTACAGCATTTCAAAATATTTCTATTGTCATGCCAGGGTGTAAATACAACAATGCAGACGCTATGTACGTGTTTCGTAAAATGTGCGTGTATGTGTGGTGTGGCGTGTTTGATCAAGTACAAGTGTATGGGGTGTGGGTTGTGGTAGGTATGCACGTGAATAATATGACAGATGTGTATGATATGAAAGCAATGCAAGATGAAGTGAAGTAATGAGAGAAACCCCAAATGAAGAAAAGAGATCCGAAGAAGAAAGAAAAAGAAAAACGAGGACTATGGCATAATGAGGAATGCCGTTTTGCGCTTGATAAATACATGGCCCAAGAAAAAAAATAGAGAGAATAGCGCGGCGGAATAATAAAGGGAAAAGAAATCACGAGGATGAGGAATTATGAAGACGACCAGGACGGATATCAACCAAAGCAGAGAGGGGGGTAAAGCAGGAGGAGCGCGAACAGAAGTGTTCGGCGGCATGGAAGAGTAGCAAGCAGAGCGAAGTCGAGTCGAGGTCAAGCAGAGGAGATCAAGAGCATAACATCACCATCAGTTTCGATCCGCCCCAAGCGCCGGGCCCCGACTCAGTTCCACCCCGAACTTCTGCACAAGTGACGCGCCCAACGGCTCCAGAGCCTCCTTCCACATCTGCTTCCTCCTGCGCCCATTGAATATCTCCTTTGACCGCTCGCCGGTCTCTCCCTCCGGGCCAAAGACGAACACCTTGTCTTCTCGCCAGGGCGCCTCCCCGTGTGCGAACGAGATCCAGCGCTCCTGCATCGCATCGCGCACGCGCGCGTACGAGTACTCGTCCACGACGGCCGTGAGCCACTCGTCTTCCTCGGGCGAAGACCGCCCCCCACCGCGCGAAGACAAATGCTGCTCGCATTTCTCAACGAAGCTGCTGTGGCTGAAGTTCGGCGCGTCTGCGCCTGAACACGCGCCGTGCTCCTCGACATCCGCGCCATGTGGGTGTGGGATGGCGTTGCTGGCCGCGACGAGGTCGCCCTCGTCGTACGAGACATCGGAGTAGGCATCTACATCCATATCGGCCGACGCCGCGAAGGCGCTCTCCGGCAAGGGCACCGTGTCGAAAAGGTACATCAGATCCGCCGCATGGTGCGGCATGCCCCGCGACGGGCCCTCCTGGTCAAACACATACCGCCACACGTTCCGCCCACCCCTCTCCCGCTTCGCCGAGTCCGCCACACATTGCGTCGGCCACGCCACGCGGGCATCATTCACCAGCTCCAACACCCTTTCCATAATCTCGTCGTCCGGGGTGTACGAGGAGATATCGTACGTCCTCAAAATCGCGCTGGTCTTGGACACGGACTGGCAGATGGCTTTGAGCCTTCGCGCAACGCCCGCGGCGGTCCACAACGAGATGGGCAGGGACCAGAGCAAAGAATCGGAGGAACAGTCACCGATGATGAGCGGCTGCTTCGTCTGGTCAGGCGCCCTGAACAGTGCATTCCGCGATGGCGAGCGCAGAGCACGCAGGGCGGACCGGCTCCGGCTTCGACTCTGCTGCCCGACGGGCGGGTGGAGGAAGGTATTGCTCGAGTTCGAGGTCGCCGAATGGTGGAGGTGCATAGCTGTCGCCGCAGCCGTCGCCATGATCCCCGCCAGCCCGAGCGGCCTGGACGTGCGTTCAATGTGTCGATGACCATGCCCGTTATGGCCATGTCCGTGAGGCGACGTTGGTGTCGTCACCATCGGTGTTGATGCCGACTCGTGGGTGAAATAATTTTGCCATCCATTGCGTAGGAACACACCGTCATCGACGGCTCGGAGGGTCTGGCCCAGTCCCAGAAGCTTCTCGACGTCGACCGAGCGGAATTTCTCGATGGTCGAGATCTGGAGGGCTGACATGACGCGTGAGAGGTGCCACCCGGCGCTGTTCACATCGGGCAAAATCGGCTCGAAGATGGCGCTCTGGACGATGGCGCGGTGGAAGAGCGGCTGCTGCTCCTCGTTCGCGCGGGACAGGAGGTGCAGGACGATGTCGGCCCCGCCTGAGCCGGCGCCAAAGAGAGTAATGTTGTTCGGGTCGCCGCCGAATTCGCCGATGTAGCTGTGCAGCCATTCCATGGCTCGACGTTGGTCTCGAAGGCCTAGATTCGGAGAAAGGTCGATTAAATTTCGACATCGTCATATGGAGGAGAATAGGGCATACCGTAGTTTCCTGTGCCTTCCTCGCCAGCAGCTTTGTTGTCGTCACGAATGAGAGGGTTGGTGGCGAAGCCTAATAGACCTATTCGAAAACTAAGAGAAACGTGTCAGTTCATGCTGTGCATGAAGGAGAGACAAAGCAGCATACTTGAACGTGACAACGATAACGGGCTTCTTGTACGCGAGACTTTTGCGCACGAGAGCACCACCATCATAGAACCATTCTGAGCCTGAGCCTCTGTCGCCGCCACTATAAGAGAAAAATACATGAGCAAGTCATAATACGATAGAACGAAGGGTATCTACCCGTGGACCCAGAGCATAACGGGCATCCGAGATCGCGAGTTGAGGCCACCAGGGCAAGTGATATTGAGGTTCAGACATTCAAATTCGTCCTGCTTAAAGTCCTCGACAGGAATCTCTTCCTGGGGTATACCGAACAGCATCTCTTCAGCCGACTTTGCGGCTTGTATTTGGGGGCATATCGGACTGTAGTAACGAAAAACTAAGTCAATAACCAGGGCCAGAAAGCTTTGTAATTTGCGTACCCATGTTCCGTGGCGTCAGTTATGGGCGGGTACGAGGTGCACAGTTGGGATTGGCGGAAACGAGCTGGCACCGAGGCGTATTTGATCCCGCGATACTGGTGTATAGGCGTATCTGGGGTCGATAGTGGGTGCTCGAGCCCGCAGAAAGTGGTACTGAGAGTCAAGTGATGGAGCCTAGGGGACGGCTGTTTAGATGGCTCTGGCACAGGCATTATCTTCGCAGAGAGTAAGTGGGATGAAAGAGTAAGAGAGTAAGTTGGTTTTGAAGAACGACTGTTGCATGACTGATCGATCGATGCACTTGCATTTCAGGAGGAGCACTCTGGAAAACTCCAATGCCTGTCCAAGATAGGAAGGTCGCCAAAGACAGCACGTGATTCGGCACAAGCCGAGACTCCCATCGCTATGATCGCTTGTCGTCCTTCGAGTTTCCTCCATGTCTTGACTCCAGCCCTGTTGCGAAATTTCTGACGTTCAGTCTGACGTCCCTAGCAATAACAAAAGGCAAAGCTGGGAGATTCAGTTGGGGTAATGGGTCCCGTGGACGTCCCAAGGGATTTTGTGAAGAGGATATAAAGGGATATAACCAGGATGTAACGTGGGGTTATCGACGTAATAGCACGGACCGACCAATGGCCATGGCCTCGTTTCTGGTTGATCATGGGTGCCTTCGAGATCCATTCCAATTGAGCGCTATCGCGTGATTGGTGATGCCATATTAGCCCTCTGTATTCACGCTATGCGGGGCTGGGTCATCTGCGACTCTGGAGTTGAGTGACGAGTCTGTTGGTCTGCGCAAGAAAAACTGTGGAGATATCCTCAACTGAATACGCCCAGAACAAAAAAGGGCAACCTGCCTTCCCAGGTCAAAAGCTTAAACAAGAAGTTTCTCGACGTCCCTTTTAATGACCGTCAGCCAGGGTTGTAAGGTAAGAAAGGATAAAAACATACGTCGCAAGCAAGTTTTGAACGAACTTAGGACTTGCATTAACGTTATCGTGAGGACTTCCTCCCTATGCACATCCGGCAGGGTAGCATAAACGGTCCGGTGCTGCGAGAATGTGTTGGAGGAAGCAGAAAGAGGTAATCTTGAGTCAAAAACACTTGAGGTGGGAAAGGATTATACTTCATCAGACAGCAGGACGGCTGTGGGCTGTCATTTGATTGCTGATGACTTGATCGCCGTTAAAAGCTGCATGTATGCGGTCAACTGTCAAAAAAAAAAAACATTCCTCAGAGCCGCGCCCAAGTCTGCGGTAGCGTATATACCGAGTGCAAATGCACATCGAGCGATACCATACCAATCCAAGGGTTCAGATGAATAACATCCTATGAATAACATCCTCGCACAACAGTGCATATATGCGTCGGGTCTTGCAATAATGGACAACATGCAATAACGCATAAGCATTTGTACGATTCAGAAACGACTTCGACATCGATGGTTACAACAAGTGGTTCGTGATCAAAAGGATTCAAAAACCGTCAATAATATGGTATAAACAAAGATAAAGGAGAGAAGGGTACTGAACTCCTATGAGATTGTGTCTTTTGGGTGTGGGGTTGTAGACCATCGTGATCGAGATGATCCGAGGCATGAGATGAGGAGTCCTCGCCCTGGGCGCAGTCGGACTCCCTCTGGCCTCGTCTTCGCAATCCACGATCGACAATCGCAGGCTGCCCTACGAACCAGCCACCGTCGCCGCCCCAAAAGACGTTTCTTGCGCTTAAGGGCGGCAAGAACTCTCTGTACAGTCATATATCCAGAGCACAGCAAAACAATGAGAGCAGATGAAAGGAGCGGTGGAGATGATACAGAATCGGGATGATGGTAAGAAGGAAAGAGATAGAGAAAGCCAAAATGGCTCAACGCCATAACGACCACGAATATTTCCGTTAAGAAAAACTTGTTTCCGTTGCGGCCACAGATAGCGCATCAAACCCACCCGATATCAGTTGCCAATCGTGGAAGGTCTTATCGATCGATCCGATGACGGCATTTGATTCCGGTCCTTAGCGAGTCGGCGATGGCCGCGATAACTCGCAATGGAGCGAATAACCGCGCATCTTTGTAATCATGGTTGTGGAGATTGTTCGAGAAGGCGACGTTATTGAAAAATAACAAAATTAAAGAAAGTCGGCACGGCCACACGGCTACTTGAATACCCGCACCACTACAGAGCTCCAGCGCCTTCCTCTCATCCGTCACTGTACGATGTTCACTGTACGATGTTCACTACTAGATTGTGATCTACCCCCCCTCCTTCTGTTTTTGTTCCCTGCGCTGGATTTGTGCTCCTAGATACCACCCCAGAGACTCTTTTCATGTCCTGCGGTGCCACCGTTTCTCTCAGAACTATTTTTACCTCTCGCACTGGTTCTCCTCTTTCCTTTTACCCTCACCTTAAATCGATTTACTTCCGTTCATTATTCTAACCTAATGGAACCAGATTTTTACCAAATTGCCACAACGCGGATACGGTAACGGAACGCACTTCTCTGGGCTGCGCTTGGGGTCAGCTACGTCGTGCGGTGCTCAGACGCCCGCGGGTACGTGGGGTGTGGCGTCGCCTGCTACTCCTTACGGCGGTGCACCGCTCACGCTGTTGTGTTTCTATTATCCATCGCCTTGTCTCTTGCGCCTGCTTCTTCACCAGCGCAGCCGCCTGGAATGCCATATGAGAGTTCATCTGGGCAGCCGATCATGGGTGGGTGGTTCAGTGCGGGCGCTAGCGCTGCTGGTGTTGCTACAGGTGGTGGTGGAGGTTGGGATTGGGATTGGGGATGAGGAGGACAGTGGCGAGATGGTATGTGCGTCTAGAAGAAGTTGTTTTCCTGGTACGTGTTTGGTAAACACATAGGCTTGAAGACTAGTATGATTTGTTTCCTTGATAGAACGCGAAGATCTTGATGAGGGACCGGTCGCAAAACGAATGGCTGAGATGATTGGAGCTGATATTAATATGGTGACACCCACAGAAGCGGATCTCATCGAGATTCGAGCAAGTCGTGTATCATATTGAGCAACCGGTCTATACTCTCCATGCTTGCGGCAAGCTTATTCTTTTGAGCACGTCCGAGACCAGGGCTACAAGGTGGGTTTTTCAAATTTTAATATGGGACGATTTTCCGATATTAAACGTGTGGTAGGTAACCCTGACGGGTGAAGGCGCGGGTGAGGTTTTGGGTGGATATTCCTTTCATGTTCTGGACTCCGTTCGTGCCCCCGATGCAGCTAGTTCGTCGTTCGGGCTGCCTCTTCCTTCTCCACCCGAGCTGGCGTTTATCCTGAAGATCATCGAGAGTATGCCTCCTCCTCAGGATCACACTTCCATTAGCGACATGTCCCTTACTGATAGCCAATTGGCTCGGTCGATGTTCGGCGGAATTAGCAGCACAAGAATGTGGGCTACCATGAGCGCCCCAGTGAAATTGTTCCATCCGCGGGCCTTGGAAACCTTTGGAGTACCTGACCATACGATGGCGATAGTGGAGGGTTTGCGGCCGGAGGCGAGAGCAAAAGCTATAAATGGGAGTTGGCATCCCTTGCATGCTGCCCTCGGTCGTGTTTGCCATTCGTTTTCTGCCCCTTTGCTAAGATAGCACACTTCCACCAATACAACACTCCCACTGCTGTTGAATCAAGTAGGCGATCGCCCCGAAATGGCCAACTCCGTTGAAGGACGTCAGCCATTCTTGGATCATAGATTTGTCGAGTATATGAACAACCTACCTCCGTACGCCTTTCCGTTAATCCATACAGCTTTCAGTCTATTAACGTCCCATCTCAGGTCATTGAAGATCACGCAACAAAAAACGCCCACTGGCCAATGAAGGTCGATGCACTGGGATTTATGAATTGGGAGAATATTAAGATGTTGTTGAATGATTATATTCAAAGTCTAGAATGTCCGATGGATGGTGGGTTGGACAAGAGGGCAAGGGTTTTGCTCTGCGTGGTGAGTTTCACGGTACTACAGGCAAGATTTAATGTACCTGCAGCTATATTTTGATCGTATAGCATCAGAAATCATTTTGTGTATTATCCGACTTGAACGATGCATATTAATGTAGAAGGTCGAGCAACTGGGTGGTACAACTTCGAAGCGATTGACAAGTCAACGACAAAGGTAGGCAAAGTCGGCGACCAACTGGTGTAGTCTTATTCCAAGATAGTTTGACTAGTAGCAGAGTTTCGTAGAGTCGGGAGCTGCCAAAAAATAGTGCATTTCTTCCGTTGTTTCAATAGCAATTAGGGACACAAGATTCGTTGAAAGGGGTCGTCGTCCTGGGCTTAATGATTAGCATTGTGCAAATTTAAAAAGATGGCCGAATCTCTCCCTCAAAACATGGAATAGAAAGACAACGATCTTTGTTTCCACAGTCAACAACACAAGGGTAGAGTACAAACATCAACTCATACACTTTCACCTTCTTGACTTACAGCAAAGCAGCGATTACAACTCCTACTAGCGAAGGCAGCAGCAACGCTCCGAGCGGGGTCCTTATCCTCTCACTCTCACCACCTTCCGTTTTCCTTTCGATGCCCCTCCAGGGGCACCGCTGCCCCCGGGTCCAGCACCGATCGCGTTTGCCTCCGTCGCGTTCATGCCTGCCTTGACGGTCTCGATCAGGACCCCGGTCGATATCGCAGGGGAATAAGACGACACCCTGCTCGCTAGCGGGGGGTGCGGTTCCGGAGGCACGGGAAGCTGACGTCCGGAAGTGTGGTGGGAAGGTGCTGCGGGGGATTTCGACTTGGTCGCGGCGGGCTGCTTGCCTTTGTTGGATGATGCGGAGGGGGTAGCAGGAGTAGCCGTTGCCGCCTTCGCCGATGTCGGAGGCACCGCGGTGCTAGGTGTATTTGTAGTGTTGTAGGGCGGTTTCGGCACATTCTCGGGTTTGAGATGTTGTAGCTGGAAGCATATCATCTCGAGTAGCTGTTTCTCTGTGGTGCGTAAACATAAATTGGGCCAATCAGCTCTGGGATCGTATGGACGACGACGAATGAAGAATAGGGACCGAGGTCCGGAGGATGGATAGAGCGAGGAAATAAAACTGACTGGTCTTAATGACGGGGTTGATGAGCTTGCCCTCTTTCTTCCACTGCACTCTCACTCTACCTGGGTTCTCCCAGTCTCGGGGATGTGCTTTATTGACCTCGTGCAGCGTTCCAAGGCCAAGTCTATTGGCAGCATCCGCGATATCCTTGCTGAGAGGCCACCATAAGCTCTTGGCGCGCTCAACCCGTCGTTGGCCTGTCCCATAAGGCCGCTTCGCATCGAGATAAATCGGGTAGATACATGTCCACCTGCGGAAAAATCAGAATCAGAATCCACACCCTTCATCCACAGGATGCACGTAAATTCAGGATAAAAACAAGATATAAAGAAAGAAGAAAGTGGAAGAGGTTCGACCAGTACGTACGATTTATATGGTGTGATGTCCGTCACTTGGCGATTTGGATCTGGCTGTGTGGGCCTCGAGCCTGACTCTGAACTATTCTGCGTCCCTTGCTGATACTGCTGTCTTGGAGGAGATGCAGGTCCTGCGCGAGGTGCCTCGAACTCGTCATCAGAGATATGCAGCTCCTCTAGTAGAGCGCCACGCGAGCCTGTGTTGGGTAAAGGATGCGACGGCAATGGAAGATCGGTGTCGTCGTCGAATTCTTCGACTATTGCTGCTCTGCGAGACATTTTGGGTGCGTTCGATGTGTGTTAACGGAATTCTTCTGTGGGAGACGATATACAACGTGCAGGCTCGTGTAGGGAGATTCTGAGCTGGACCCTGAATGAGTATGTTTATTCCCACGATGCTTGTAGCCCCGAACCTTGCACCGACAGCACAGCATCCGGGCAGGGCACTTTATATTCAACTTCGACGACGTTCATGCTGCTCAGATGTCCTCGTGCTCGCGACCGTGGGCCGTGGCCTCTACTTTATGTCTGTAAGTTGACCTAAATTCAAAGAACTTGTTGAATACTTCGACTGATCCTGTCTTTCATTTGCAGCATGATACTCACGTGGATTTCTCTTCTTCAACCTGTTGTTGCTGTACGCAGCGTGAACGAAGGATACATATCCAGGCAACCACCGCCACCCAAGAATAAGGATAATGATACTGGAAGCCATCTTCTCTGCACGCCATTTGGCGCATGCGAACCATGTCCACCTGAGGCCGTGAGTTTGCTCTTCACAGATTTTGGAATTAACGTCTCTGACCTCATTTTCTGTCTTCTTCCCTCGATCTGCAATGGCATACAGATGAGCGAACCCTTCTGCCAACCCTTTGGTAATCGCCGTCTCATGCACTGCATCAATAGCACCTTCATACCCGCCTCTCCGCCGCACCGACCGCCTATGAAGAGCGACAATCCACCAACAAACCACTTAACCACTCTTCATCCAGAGGGCGAAATACCCGCATGGGAATCCTGTGGTCGCATTGTTTCCAAGGAGCGCGCAGACTTTTACGAGTTCGTCGCATGCAATGTTGTTTTCGCAATAATAGCACTCGGAGTGCTTTTCTTCCGTTCAAGGAGGATGCAGATGAACCAGGCAAGGCAGCTCGCTGCGAGGATCGGGTTGATTAGAGGCGAGGGTGGGAGGGTTGTTAGACCTTGACCTTTAGTTGAATATCGCTAAGTGTGAGTCCTTGCGTTGTATGGATGTCGCTCTGCAAGTTAACCTTGCGTCCTCCCAGTATTGGGTTTCTTACTTATCACAGTTATTCCTGCACGTTTGCACTCCATGTATATCCAACCACGTAATCCTAATCAAGATTCAAGACTGCATTTCAATGGAAGTCAGAAAGCGTCAAGTTTGAGTCGAACATTTTTCATGAATCTAGGCCCATTTGGATATTAA
The DNA here is from genome assembly GCA_015499995.1 of Flammula alnicola. Taxonomy (NCBI): domain Eukaryota; kingdom Fungi; phylum Basidiomycota; class Agaricomycetes; order Agaricales; family Strophariaceae; genus Flammula; species Flammula alnicola. The sequence goes on along the minus strand of JADNRV010000181.1, from coordinate 84,009 downwards.
ACGGCTGCAACTTCAGTCAAAGGCCCCGTGAACTATGCCTTCCTATACGCTTCAGACATCGAAACAAACACACAGAGGAAGGAATCTCCTTTATGTTGATCGACTGGGTGGTGCGTAGTTGATATCTTTTGTATATGCACCACTGACAGGAGTTCCATGATTTAGTCCTTCATTGTCTTCGCAATTTTATTAAGCCTCATCGAAGATACAGGTTATTTGATTGGATAGGAGTCGTTCTGCTGTCGTTAATGCCGGCCCTATCACGAAGATTAAAGATCAGCGTTGAGTTTGTCCCGAGGCTCCTTCCTGGTACAAGGCCATTCGGACATCGACCACCCATCGAGGCTCCGTGTCTTTGCATACTCGTTAAATGAAGGTGTTAGACTTCCTCATGGCCAAGACCTCGAGCTAGACGTCCATTTTTGCCTGCGCATATAGCCGAGATACTGGCTACATTTCTCCGTTTTCCTACAAGGACGTGTCCTGGCCTTGTGCCGACGGCTCCGTAAGGGTTACGCCCACCGGGAAGGTCGCCTTTTGGTTCGAACCGTTGGTGAGTAGTCCTTATATTTTTTATGTCGCCTATTTATATGGATTTCCACAAAGTCATCTGACAAAAAAAATCCAGAAAGGCTGTCTTCCCATAGCAATTTCTTTACTTAAAATTATGATCGCTTCCATTCTGACAAAAAAGTTACAGCCATGAACTCTTCCCAGAAGGCGTCCTCTTACTCCATATCCGAACGATATCCTCGTGTTCTCCCAAAATCCTGATGAGGTATATTTTTCGCACACACACAACCGCTGTTGATGATATACACGTGTTGACTGCATGTTTTCAGAGCGTCTTGTTCTATTAGTAGCCTCAAGGTTCCAAATTTAGGAACAATAGATGAAAGGCTCATCTAATCTCATGGTCTCCGATTGCACTTCGGGCATGAGTCCGAATCGTGGTGATGCGAGACTGTAAAAATCTCACAACCGCCAGCCCTCTTCCTCGTGCCCCGACGGTCTTTACGAAGTAGGTCGTCAAGAATGCCCCACCTGACCTACAAGCGACCAACGGACGAACTAAGGACGCCGAGTCGAAGCGTTGATTGCAATCGTACGTCAACCGCGTTTTTTGCTGTATATATCGTCATGTTCCCCCACCTCCAGATCCTTTCTTCAAACAACCCCACTCTCAATCTTCATCCCGTTCCTTGTTTTGTTGCTCGGCAGGATGCACCGTGCCGAATCCTTCTTTAAATCTACGGCTATGCTGCTGGCGGCTCTGTCCTCCATATATACGCCTGTTTTCGTTGTTGCTGCCCCACGTTGTGGACTGGTCCCTCCGAAATCAGCTGCGGCTCTTGCTGTACAAGGGCCAACGCCTACCGTCACGCCTAGTTCTTCGAACGGCACTAATGACGTCGTCGCCACTGGGTGGTATCCTGGCTGGCTTGGAGCCGATCTCCCGCCCAGTCAGATTTCGTGGTCGAAGTACAGTGCTTTGACATTTGCTTTCGCGTACGTATCTTTGGTTATTTATTTTCCGATTCTGTGAGGATTTTGTGATGCTGATTTTGGGTTGTGCAGAACGACGACCCCGGATCCCTCTGTGATCGCTCTTGATGCCCAGAGTGCAGCGCTGCTGCCAACGTTTGTTTCTGAAGCTCATAACAATGTAAACAGGTTTTGCAACTCTTTTGGTTCTGCACGGAAATCTAACAGATCTTCTTATGATATACAGGGTGTCGGTGCCTTGCTGTCTATTGGAGGCTGGACGGGATCGATATACTACTCGAGTGCAGTTGACAGCGCTGAGAACCGGACGACATTCGTCAAGGCTGTAGTAGGGCTTGCAACTCAGTACGGCCTCGACGGCATTGACTTTGAGTGAGTCAGAAAGCACTCGGTATTCTAGAGCTAACCATAACCCGTAATAAAATGTAGTTGGGAGTACCCAAGCCGCCAAGGCATCGGATGTAACACCATCTCAGATAATGACTCTGCCAACTTCCTGTCCTTCCTGCAGGAGCTGAGACAAGATCCAGACGGTGCTCAATTGACGCTGACCGCTGCTGTGGGCTTGACGCCCTTCGCTGGTGCTGGTGGGACGCCCATGACAGATGTTTCGGGCTTCGCCTCGGTACTGGATCACATTGGTAGGTCGCATGTTCCCGGAACTTGGCTGAATATTCATTTTCTTTCGGTTGTTCCTCTTTGTAGCGGTCATGAACTATGATGTTTGGGGATCGTGGTCGCCTGATGTTGGTCCCAATGCACCTTTGGATGACTCGTGTGCTCCTGTCCAGGCTGGATCTGCCACCTCTGCACTCAAAGCCTGGACGGACGCTCAGTTCCCAGCTTCCAAGGTAATTGTAACCGTGCTATTCACTCGAGGAAGAATAGGCCTAATGCATAACGCGGAACTGTATTAGATTGCCCTGGGAGTGCCAGCGTACGGCCACAGCTTCCATGTCGCTGACAGCGCAGCTGTGGACAGTTCGGGCAATCTCATTCTTTACCCTCCATTTGATAAATCATTGCAGCCCCTCGGCGATAGTGACGTACCTGGTGCGAGTGCAAGTGAGTACTTTGTTATGAAGTGCCGTAGATTACCTGATCTTCTTACGACATCGTTAAACCCAGCTACTGACCAGTGCGGCAATCCGGTTGGGGTTAGCGGCACCTTCAATTTCAAGGGCATGATTGCTGCCGGATTCCTGGATTCTACTGGCGCTGCAGCCAGTGGGATTGATTACCGCTTTGATAATTGCAGTCAAACAGTAGGTACTACTCCCATTAAGCAATACATTGCCTCACAAGTGCTGTATTCCAGCCTTTTGTTTATGACGCGACCAACCAAACCATGATTTCTTTTGACGATGCTACAAGTTTTGGTACGTCGTAGCTCGTTGTTCGAGGACGGTTTATTCTCTACGCATCCTGACGTTGAACCTGCGTAGCCGCCAAAGGCAAATTCATTAGTGACAATGGGTTGGCCGGCTTTGCCGTTTGGCACGTCCTGGGCGACTCGAACGATATTCTCTTATCTGCGATCAGCGATGCGATGGGGATTGAACAAGTTTGCTCGTAGTTTAACGCTTGATATTAGATACAGATACTTATTCATAGATGCCGATGGGGTGCGCGGGCAGACACCCTTTCGCAACCTACTTTCTTAATTTTAATAATGTGCGAGTCGTTCATTTTTCTTCCGCAATACATTCCACTAAATATCCCGCATTCATTTCAATAGCCTTTATCATTTCTTAGAAATATTGCAATATATCTTCCAATTTATTCATGTAGAGTATCCCTATCCATGCGTTCGCCACATCATGGTCCTCAAGATCGCAATCCTGAAATATCTTCAACTTTGCCACGGGAACCAGCCGGATTGCCGTTGTGAAAGTTGCTGCGTATCTGGTATCGTGTCTGAGTGGGTCCATATCTACACTACCGTGGTAGAAATGTTACTGAGTCAGTGTTGGTAGCTGGGAATGCCCTCTCTAGGCAGGCAAGGCGGTGCTTCTAATCAGGTCTACTCTGTCGATTTCATGTTGTCCTTCGGAATCTAAGGCAATTATATCAGCGCTAAACTTGTCATTTCGGCACCGGGCGGGTGGCGCCTTTTATCGGAAACGACGGCCAGCTGACGTGGGTTACTTATATCACACTTTCGCTAAGGTCACCGACTTCATCAGTAAATCGAGTGGATTTATCCACAATCATGGCAGTCATGATATTTATTCTACAGAGACAACGCTAAACGATGTTTTAGGAGTTTTCTCATTTTGACGTCAATGCGCTTTGAACCTCACATCATTCTCTCCGTTTCATACAGTTCATCCAGTGAGGCCAGCAAGATGCTAGCTGACTTCTCGCCATTCGATGCAGCTGCAGGAAACGAGGAGAGGGGTAGTGGCAGTGAGTAACTCTATACACTTTCAGATACATTTATCGACTTACAGCTTGTTCTGCTGTTAGCGGCCTCTTCCATTTCGGTGGCTTGATTGAGGCTGGTAGCTGACAGAGCGGGGAAGCATTACTCGAGAGGTCAGTAGGCATCTACAAATTCGACTGTAACTCCGTTTCCTGCTCTCCGAAGGACGACTTAGATTCGCTCAGTTTCTGTATAGCCATAGGACTGCGCGTGCACGAGTACGCCGGCATACGATGCTTGCAATTCCCTGGACTCCCTCAAGCTGTAATTATATTCGCAAATTATAGTCCTGACCCATATGTATTCGCTATCATCATCGTGTGCGTATGTTCTCTACGTATGCTCTGCATTGGCTCTCAATAAATCGGATATCGCTCAGCACCCGATATTCGACGCTTAAACGCATTCGTAACCGAGTTGAAACGCCTTTCAAGGCCGGACATTATTTTCGCTCCTTCTTCCCTGTTTCATGGTTAAGGGGTCCCGCTTCAATGCAGACACGGGCAGGCAGTGTTCATAAGCACATTCAAGTTGGAAATTTAGGGGCACCTATTACTGCCTGAATCTCCGAATTGTTTACCGCACAATGTGCCTGGTGATATATTTTTATGTGCGCTATTTTGGCCTTCCGTTAATTTTTATCTATTATATCTTCAACGTTCATTCAACTCAAACATGCGGTCTTTTATTTGGATCCTTTCGTTCTTGCATCTTTTTTTGGGTCTTTATTTCATCCCAACATTTATGTTTTCAAACGCGATTATTGTCAGAGTAACACACTGCGCGTTGACCGCGCGCAAGCTTGAGGTGGTGTGTTGATCGCGTCTACACGTCACGTGCATCACGCGCTCAATTTAATTGGTTTGCATAAGCAATTTCAGGAGTCAACTCGCCTCCGACTCGCCTCGTCCTTTAGCTTCCCTCTCACCACACGGGCTTCCCTTTCAGACTCCAGTGGACGATAGAACCCATAATTCTTGTTTACTTGCTGTAAAAAATCGTTATGTCTCCACTGGGCTCGAAACATAACCCTTACAACGAGTCAGATTCTGACGAGGACGAGGACTACATTCCTCCGGAAGGCAGAGGTAACCCTTCGTGCAAACCATTTCATAACACGGCAACCATTCATATATATTACCGTAGATTCTGACTCCGAACAGTCAGAGCAAGAAGACAATGGCAAGAGCGCCGATGTGAGCGCCACCGAGAAACCGGTGGATGAGGGAGAACGAAAACGGCAAGTAGTTCATTGGCGTTATCTTCTATCATATGACGATCTTCACGTTCGAGTATCAGCGCACGCGAAGCTTTATGGTCCAGTTTTCAAGCATCAGCTGCGAATACTTCTAAGTCTCCAGATCAGCAGGCTCCACCACGAAAGATGATTCAGATACAACGAAGATATCTGTTCGCTGGAGACGAAGTTATGTGAGTGAGAAACATTTTTATCACCCTCTCTTGACCTTATCCATCTTTCAGAGATGTAGTTGAAGTACACGAAGATTCACCAGAGGCCAAGAAGTGGCCTTTGTGGAAGGATCCTGAGGTAGAATCAACAGCAACCCCGCCTTTCATATCGCAAAATGCCACAGTCACAATTACAGCGACGGCAACGGAAGGTGTACTACCAGGGAGTTCATCATCATTTGACCCCACTCGATCCACTCCTCCGGCATCGACGGCGAAGACTGCCTCTGCACCCACAAAGCCACCAAATAAACGACTTGGTCCTCGCAAACCCAAGATATCCCTTGCCCCTCTCCCCGGTGCCGCGAAAGCAAAAAAGCTAACCACCTTGGATAAATCCGCGATGGACTGGAGAACCCATCTGCAAGCGGAACAAGAGGCAGGCTCCTCCGTCAAGGATGAATTGGAGGCGAATCGTAGGGGAGGCGGGTATCTGGAGAAGGTGGAATTCCTCAAACGCGTGGAAGAACGCAAGGAGGAGAATTTGGACTCCCTGAAAAGTAATAAGCGGCGGAAGCTATAGGTACGTTCATGTTCCTATGCGTGACGATGGTCGCTTTGCTCACGATGCTTTCCAAGATTCCTTCACTTGTTTCCTCGTCTCATAGTACACGCGACTGCCCGTCTGGTTTTCGATTCCAAATGCCACACAACGTCCATAGCGTCAGGTGAATTATCACATATTGTATATTATCATCCGTGTTAATAATAAATGTAGAATACGTCTTTAGCACCTCCTCTGTAAGTTCAGTCCTTCGATTCAGACTCCAAGCTCCGGATTTCTCTGTTTTGGCTCTTCCGACGGTTGCCTTGCCTTTCTTGCCTCCGCCTATTGTCGTCTGCAACTCATCTGAGATCCATCGGTGGCTATCTCCCTTCCAAGCATCTTGCTCAAGGTCGCCAATCTACTCCCACTATTCTAAAATATTACTGCTTACTTCGGCATGCGTATATAACTCAGGGCCTATTGTCTGCGCGGTTCCTTCTGTTTCTTCGATTCAGATTCGAACGCTTCCCGAAGCTGGGCCTACATTGACCTATTACATCATGGGCACAGACATTCAGAAATGTATACTTCACGGACTTCGAGCGTTTCTAAAATACGTGATTTCTAGTGTTATTGATAACCCGGATGGTATTTACGAGATTGTATAAAATTGTTCCTGGTGCGTCAGCAGCTTGCGTCGTCGGAGGCTACATAAATGCAAGCGCACCATTCAGTCTTGCGTCAACAGTAAAGATGAAGTCAACCCACATGCAGAGGGATCGTACGGCGATGACAAATAATCGACTACATTTACTTTAACCTCGTCAGTCGCGCAGGAAATGTAACACAATCTTCCGGATACCGGGCAGAAGCTGGCCTGACGTTGATCAATGTGTTCTGCTTTCCGCAAGAGTGCCTTGCAATTGACTGCCTCTAAGGACGAGGTGCCTCCCGTATGCAGAAATATAGCAGTAGAATTGCACCATAAAAAGGAAATATCTTCGCCGCACACGCGATACGGGGTCCAATGTGTGTGTCGATAGTATGGGATGTGAAAGAAAGAGATCGATGTGATGAGGACCATGGGGAGGTGTATATCTGGGATATCGATTTTAAATCTGGTGAAATTGAAGGTGGACAACTCCTTTGCCGTGATGTCGAACCATAGCGGCTGCGGGCTGCCGGTATACCAATCGCAGATACCACTGCACTCAGACCTTGATGGTGATTTGAAGCCTTCAGGATATGAGAGTCTGAGGCGCGGTTGGGAGGGTTCGGACGGTTCTGTGCCCGTCTCGACAGAGTGAGCCTTCAGTGAGAGTAGGGGGATATCCCATAGGGAAAGGTCGGAGGGCGCAACCAATACCATTACCTCGTTTGTCATGAGAATCTGTGAGAATGAGATATAAATGCATTAAATAGATTTGAGACCAGCAAAGTCGTTGCGATACGCACCTGCCGGGAGGGGTGAGTCGTGTTCCAAGTTACCCAGCCATCAGTGACGAAATCCCAGATCTTAATTATTGGACCGTACACCATGACCATTCGATTTCCAGCTACCGATGTAAAATCCAAGTCGTGCATACTGTCCACCCATAGAGTTGCGAGTTGCACGAATTCAGTTTCAGGCTTCCATGGGAATATTTCATAGACATCGAAGTAGTGTCTATAGAAATGAGGACTAGTGCTCTTCATTGATAAAAAGTGCATTATTCACCTTACAAATGGGTCATCGAATACCCCCCTAAGAGCAACGACTCTGATAGCTGACCCATCAGGAGAAACGTGCACGGTGAACGATGTACCTCGGGTTGCAACTCGTGCAATTGGTCCTCGTGTGATGTCTAAGGGTCCAGTTCCGGAAGTGCGTAAATCCCATATAGATAAGTGCGACCTCAGCAGCGTCACTAAAAATCGTCCTCCTGGGATAAGATACAATTGATCTGGTGAATCGATGTTCTGTGGTGTTCGTGGATGTGGGGGCGTTAGAATGCGCGTCATATGCGAAGGAACTTCCTCTACGATCGAAGTATGTTTCCTGGCCAGACGCGCCCATCGTTCAGGAGCCATACAGGTGTATTCCAACTCCAGAAGACTCACTCCCTCCGTGGGGTATGAGTAGGAGTAGATGGTGTTTTCATCGCACATCCTCTGGAGAGCATCTATCCAGACGATGCGCTGCGTTGTGGCTTCTAACAAGGCTTTACATGTCTATTTTTTGTCCTTTGTTAGAAGAGAAACTATAGCAGCAATCATGCTCACCTTCCTCAATGCGATAATATCTGATGGAGATAGAAGCTCGAGGATCAGCGTATGTATATCCAAAGGCAGGTGTGCCAAATCTGGGCCTGGGGTTTGCTTGTCGCGATAGCTCTCGCTCGACATGTGCGAATAATATGGTAAAATAGAAAATGTTGATGATAGGCCTTCTGTATCACAAGAAATGCGGTGGTCGTCAACGCGCAATCGAAGTTGTTTGGAACAGAGAATAGTGACAAATAACATGAAATAATCAATGTTTCGGCATGTTTTCGACTTCTCCCGACCGCGACAAACTGGTACTGTGGTCTTCCAGACTTCGACTCCTTAAAAGACCCATCCAATTTGCGAATAAACCTTCTATAATTGCGAGCCTATGAATGCTGCATTCAAACTACATGAACACTCTCTACGACTTGAGCCACAATTCGCGGTTGGCTTGAAAGTATTCCAACAAAGTATGCTTGCCGATGAATTTCTCATCTTCACTCCTGTTGAAAAGTTCTTCCTCCCTGCCTTTTCCAGCATTTGCCTCCATGGAGGCAAGCATCTTGGCAAACTCAGGATTCATCCCAAACCCTTCAAAGATCTTCGCCGTTTCATCAGTCGAGAGCTTCTTGTGAGTGATTTCTCGTCCTAGGACCGATGATAGAAGCTTAGCGACCTATTGTCATCACGTTAGCATGTTATATTTTAGGATCGTCAGTGAAATTGACGCACTTCGTCGTATGTATACAGGTCGGGCCCAAAGACCAACAGATCTTTGTTGGGGCTTTTCTTAGCCGTTAAAGCTTCGAATGCTGCCTGTGCAATATCTTCGACCGAAACAAACGGGATGCGACCGTTCCCTGTACCCGAAAAAATCTCGTTGCGCTCTCGGATGCTGAGGTAGAAATTTCTCCCAAAGTTCTCTATAGCGAACGCGAAGGTTAGAAAGCACCGGTAAGCTAACTCAAGGATAGGACTTACGTTGGAACCAGGTCGGACGCAAAACAGTGTAATCGATACCAATGTCCAGCAGGTGCTTGTGAACCTTTCCGATGGGTATATCGTCTGGCTCCACCTGACTGGCGCTGACAAGAACGACGCGCTTGACGCCTTTGGAGACTGCGAGGTCGATGAATGGTTGGACAGCCGACAGCGCATCGAAAACAGATGGTATAACGAGGTAAACACGATCGATCCTTGGGTCGGCATTGAATGGATTCTCGAATGTTGTCTTGTCCAACCAGTCGAATTTCACGGCCTTGAAAGGCTCTGGGCCCTTCCCAGCGCGCGATGCGATGAGAACAGGGTAGTTGGCAGCATGGAGAAGTTTGGCAAGCGCAAGTCCTGTCCTCCCTGTTCCGCCTGTGATGAGAGTGGTCATGTTGTCCCTAAAGGTAATGTGGTAATGTACTGGTGTGGGGAAGTACGACGGCGTTGGTAAAAGTTGCTTGCTCTTATAGCCTCTTTTCGTCGGCTATATATTGCCATTTGTGAATGTCTTATAAAGCTGGATCCTGAACGTATTCCATAGATAGTGTAGAAACACAAATAGACGTACCAGGGCAGTTGCGTCAGCTGTGCCGATCGAATTCGTGCATCTATCAACGGATCCGTTTGTAGCGAACGCTCTCGAACGTAAGCCGTCTGCGCGTTCGGCACGTTTCAACGTCTGTAATTGTCCCGAGCGCTGGCGAGACGTCTCCAGAACATGTATTTCGTCTCTCTGCTTCGGTCAGAACGAGGTGTGCCAAATCTAGGTTTTGGAGGCCCTCTCGACAACATGTGCGAATAATACGAAACTTGACCACAAAATAGAGAATATTTATGACGGCTTGAGCCCAAGAACTGTCCCTATCGTGGTGGCTATCTGTGGTTTCGCGAGTCGCCGAGACCTTGAGGTTGGCTGTCGGTACCTTTCCACTCGACACCGACAATGAGCTCGAGGTTTCAGGCCCCTCACGCTTCAGTTCGATAGACTGCACAAACAGCCAATCCTTCGTTAATATGCCATCGATGGCAGCGGGTTCGTGAACATTTCTTCAACTTGTACCAACGCTATCTGAATCTACTTATGCCTTGATCCACAAATCGCGATTGGTTTGGAAGTATTCCAACAAGGTGTGCTTCCCGATGATTTTCTTGCCTGCACTGCCGTTGAAAAGTTCCTCCTCCTTTCCCTTCGCAATATTTGCTTCCAAGTTTGCGAGGAAGTTCACATACTCAGGACCCAGGCCCAATCCTGCGAACATCTTCGCCGTTTCTTCAGTCGAATTCTTCTTGTGAATGATTTCTCTTCCGAGGATCGATGACAAGAGCTTAGCAGCCTGTTCTCGTCATGTTAGCATTTCGACCTTGCAGAATCGTCTGCGGAATTGACGCACCTCATCATATGAGTACAGGTCGGGCCCAAAGACCAACAGATCTTTGTTGGGGCTTTTCTCAGCCGTCAAAGCTTCAAATGCGGCCTGTGCGATATCGGCAACCGCAACAAAAGGGATGCGACCCTCCCCAGTACCCGAGATAATCTGGTTGTGCTCTCGGATGCTGATTTCGAAGTTGACAGCGAAGTTCTCTATCTGGAGCGTCAACAAAGGAAAGTGAGTGCGAGGAGGAGACTTACCTTGAAACCAGGTTGGACGCAAGACGGCGTAATCGACCCCAATGTCCAAGAGGTACTGGTGAACCTTGCCGAGGGGGCCATCGCCTGGCTCTAACTGGCTGGTGCTCAAGAGGACAAACCGCTTGACGCCCTTGGACACCGCGAGGTCGATGAATGGCCCAAGGTATGACAGCACGTCAAAAATACCGGGTACGATGATGTAGACGCGATCGATCTTGGGGTCGGCGTTGAATGGGTTCTCGTATGTTGTCTTGTCCAACCAGTCGAATTTCACGGCCTTGAAAGGTTCGGGCGCCTTCCCGGCACGCGATGTGATGAGAACAGGTCGGTTGGCAGCATGGAGCAGTTTCGCCAGAGCAAGTCCTGTCTTTCCCGTTCCGCCTGTGATGAGAGTTGTCATGTTGTTCCTAGAGGTGGTGTGGTAGTGAAGTGGTAATGCGGTGGTATGCTGGTAGTGAAGTATGACGGCTTCTTTGAAAGTGGCTTGCTCTTATAGCCCCCTCTTTCATCGCTATCTTGTGAGGGTCTTACAAAGCTGAACTGTGGACATGTTCCAGGCAAGTAAACGCACTCAGAATTGTATATGTGCTGATTGAATTGGTCCAGTTGCTGATCAATCATGTTGAAGGGGAACAGCCGCCGAATATCATTGAATCGTAAGCTGCAGTCTTGACGTTGTCATGTTTTCGTCACAGTTCAACTTGACTCAGTGTGCGTTACTAACCTTGGTGTAATCCTGCTCGTTCAGCACCTCGCAATGCCTGTAATTGCGAGCAAAGCGAGCATCGTTCTCTAAGGGCTGGCGGCCCTGCCTGCCCAGGGCGCCCGGTGGACAAACACAGCCAAATCCATTTCCGAAACGTGGCTTTGTTCATTTCATATCTCCTCGTGGAGTCCAATCCATCGTATTCTATGGTTTTCTGCGCAAAAACTCCGCGTTTTTGGACCTGCTACTGTTTTTCAGTGTTTTATGACGGTGAGCTTATAACAGGATAACTTTCTTGTCGAAGGTGGAATCATCATGTTTCTGTTGAGTTTCGAAAATCATTGCAATTGTTTTAGTACTGTTTGGGTCTCAGAGGGCTCGCAAGCGGCAAATGTAGAAATGAATTCGAAATTCTGGGGTGGCCCAGCTACGCACGTAGATATCCTCGAAATATTTAATTTATAACTTCATTATTCTATTTGAAATTTGTACCCACCAATAGGATGGCGCAGCGAGCCTTCCCCCGCAGGAGCAGATCCTTCATAATTCATTGCGCCCAACAATGTCAAGATGATGTCGCAATCCACATTATCCAGAAGCTGTGTTACATACGAGTGCTGATCGAATCGCGTCTCTCCGCCCAATCTGAATCTTCTCGCAAAATCCTGTCCCCCATCTTGATCTTATCTTTCCACGACCAGCCACGACCAGCCACGACCAGCCACGATCCATTATTACGCTATCTCGCTAGGCGCGTTCGTCACCCCGAAAATGACTCGATGTCAGGAACATTGACCACCTGAGTCAACGTCGATTTACCCAGTGAACCCCTCCCGAACCCCTCCGGCTTCGAGTCATAAGGTGAAGGGCACTATCGACAATGACAAGTCTTCAAATGTTATATTAAATATGCACGTCTTGATCCACAACTCACGGTTGGCTTGAAAGTATTCCAGCAAAGTGTGCTTGCCAATGAATTTCTTGTCGTCACTCGCGTCGAAAAGCTCCTCGTCTTTCCTTTCCCGACATTCTCCTCCGCGGTGCCAAACAACCTGGCATACTCTGCACTCATGCCATACCCGGTGTACAGCTTTTCCTTAGGTTGTGCAGTACGAAGGCACCCAGGAAACCGGTCGCTCCAGGCGCAGTGAGGAGCCCATCTATTGGTGTAGCGGCAGGTGCCTTGTACGCGAGCCCAAGGTCGCCGGTTCGCAAAGCGTGAACGGCTTCGACAGGGCCAGTGATCGTAGGCTGCTCAAAGATCAGCCCCAGAGGCGCATCGACGACAAACAGCTTGCGGATTTCGAAGATAAGCCTGGTTGCCAGGATCGAGTGGCCGCCCAGATCGAAGAAGGTCTCGTCTGAGGGGATCGGCTTGGGTGCATTGGGGAGCGTGGTCGGATGTGTTGCATAGTGATTTCGGTGGTACTGATCCCAGGAGATAAGGGTACGAACACTAAAAGAGCATGTAAGATCGGGAAATATACGAGTCGACACGCTGTAGCTCGGAAGCCTCTTCTTGAGGTGCTCGCGCCGAATGTCCTTGATGAGTCGCCTGTACCTAGGTACCTCCTCATACCCTGTACCAGACCCTTGGCGTCCTCGTGGTCTCCCACAGCGCTGCCAAATTCGGATCATCCAGCGGCACGAAATAGCTAGCGAGGATCTCCTCCTGGTCTTTATCTCTCCTCACCAGCGTCACGTTCTCGTGCACAAGAGGATGCTGACTGAGATGCGTATCGATCTCGCCAAGCTTGATGTGGAATCCACGAATCTTGACTTGATCGTCCGCCCATCCTGTGCACTCCACGACGCTATCTGGAAGATAGCGTCCAAGATCTCGGGACCGGTACTACATGCGATCGCGAATGCCCTTCCAGAAACGCGACTCTGCACCCGCGAGATTCCCTTCTGGGTGCCCGTGCAAGATGGTATCCTTGTGAGGAGGTGACTTGGCAGAGAACCGGTTCGTCACGAATCTCTCGGCGCTCGCGTCTTGGTCGAGATACCCTTCCGCCAAACTTTCGCCTAACCGAACGTAGATCTCGCCGACCTCGCCCACAGCGCAAGGGATGTTCCTGTTGTTCCTGTTCACCACCAGGAGCTGCACGTCGATCATACCCTCTCCTGCGGGCATAATGTCCTTCTGTGTGGCAAGGAACGTGGAATCCTGCGCCACCGCTGGGATGGCGAAGTAAGAAACAGCGCGCTGGGTCTCGGTCGTTCCGTACATGTTGATTATTCGCACAGAACATGTTTGAACTTTGCATACACGCATTTTTTATGTTATCTGATGAGCGAATAGTAAGTGGTACGTATGCTTTGAGTATACTATTTTGTTTCTGCCAAATCTGGGCTTTGGAGGCCCTCTCTCGACAGCATGTGCGAATAGTACGGAACTCTATCACAAAATAGAGAATATTTATGACGGCTTTATCCCAAGAACTGTTGCTTATATCTGTGGTTATCGCGAGTCGCCAAAACCTTGTGGGCACAATTCAACTCGACACAGACAACAAGCTCGAGGTTTTAGGCCCTTCATGCTTCACTTCCATAGACCGCTCAAACAACCAATCCTTTGCGAATATGCCATCGATAGCAGCGGGTCCATGAACATTCCTTCAAATTGTAGCAACACTATCTGACTCTACTTAGGCCTTGATCCACAACTCGCGATTGGCTTTGAAGTAGTCCAACAAGCTGTGCTTCCCGATGAATTTCTTGTCCGCACTGCTGTTGAAAAGTTCCACCTCCTTTCCTTTTCCAGCATTTGCTTCCAAGTTTGCGAGGAAGTTCGCATACTCAGGAGCCAGGCCAAATCCTGCGTAGATCTTCGCCGTTTCTTCAGTCGAACTCTTCTTGTGAGTGATTTCTCTTCCGAGGATCGACGACAAGAGCTTAGCAGCCTGCGCTCGTCATGTTAGTATTTCGACCTTGCAGAATCGTCTGCAGAATTGACGCACCTCATCATATGAGTACAGGTCGGGCCCGAGGACGGCCAGATCTTTGTTGGGGCTTTTCTCAGCCGTCAAAGCTTCAAATGCGGCCTGTGCGATATCGGCGGCCGAAACAAATGCGATGCGACCCTCCCCAGTACCCGAGAAAACCTGGTTGTGCTCTCGGATGCTGATGTAGAAGTTGGAAGCGAAGTTCTCTATCGGAGCGTCAACAAAGGAAAGTGAGTGCGAGGAGGAGACTTACCTTGAAACCAGGTTGGACGCAAGACGGCGTAATCGACCCCAATGTCCAAGAGGTACTGGTGAACCTTTCCATGGGGTGCCTCGCCTGGCTCTAACAGGCTGACGCTCAAGAGGACAAACCGCTTGACGCCCTTGGACACGGCGAGGTCGATGAATGGCCCAACGTACGACAGCGTGTCAAAAACACCGGGTACGACGATGTAGACACGATCGATCTTGGGATCGGTGTTGAATGGGTTCTCGTATGTTGTCTTGTCCAACCAGTCAAATTTCACGGCCTTGAAAGGTTCGGGTGCCTTCCCGGCACGCGATGTGAGGAGAACAGGTCGGTTGGCAGCATGGAGCAGTTTCGCCAGAGCAAGTCCTGTCTTCCCCGTTCCGCCTGTGATGAGAGTTGTCATGTCGTTCCTAGAGGTGGTGTGGTAGTGAGATGGTAATGCGGTGGTGTGCTGGTAGTGAAGTAGGACAGCTTCTTTGAAAGTGGCTTGCTCTTATAGCCCCTCTTTCATCGCTATTGCCCTTTGTAAGGGTTTTACAAAGCTGAACTGTGGACATGTTCCAGGCAAGTAGACGCGATCAAATTGGTCCAGAGATCCATGTTTCTAATTCTTTTGCTGATCAATCATGTTGAAGGGGAACAGCCGCCGAATATCATTGAATCGTAAGCTGCACACGGTTGACTCAGTGTGCGTTACTAACCTTGGTGTAATCCTGCCTCGTTCAGCACCTCGCAACGCCTGTAATTGCGAACGAAGCGAGCATCATTTTCTAAGGGCTGGCCGCTGCCCTGCCTGCCCAGGGCGCCCGGTGGACAAACACAGCCAAATCCATTTCCGAAACGGATGCCTCTGGCTTTGTTCATTTCATATCACTCTCGTGGAGTCCAATCGATCGTATTCTATGGCTTTGTGCAAAAAAACTCCGCGTTTTTTTGGACCTGCTACATACTGTTTTTCAGTGTTTTATGACGGTGAGCTTATAACAGGATAACTTGCCGACGGTGGAATGATCATGTTTCTGTTGGATTTCGAAAATTATCATTTTGAACTTTTTAGTACTGTTTGGGTCTTAGGGGGTTCGCAAATGTAGAAATGAATTCGAAATTCTGGGGTGGCCCAACTACACGTACTACATCCTCGAAACATTTAATTTATAACTTTATTATTCCAGTACCCACCAACTAAGGATGGCGCAGCGAGTCTTCCCCCGCAGGAGCGGATCCTTAATAATTCATTGCGTCCAACGATGTCAAGATGTCGCAATCCACATTATCCAGAAGATGTGTTACATACGAGTGCTGATCTAACGCCTCTCTCCGCCCATTCTTCTCGCAAAATACTGCGCCCCATCTGGATCTTATCTTTCCACGACCGGCCACGATCCATTATTACACCATCTCGCTAGGCGCGTTCGTCAACCAAACCACCCCGAAAATGACTCCATGTCAGGAACATTGACCGCCTGAGTCAACGTCGGTTTACCTGAACCCCTCCCCCGGCTTCAAGTCATAAAGTGATTCTTTTCAAAGGCACTATCGACAATGACAAGTCTTCAAATGTTACATTCAAACTATGTCAACTATCTACGTCTTGGTCCACAACTCACGGTTGGCTTGAAAGTATTCCAACAAAGTGTGCTTTCCGGTGAATTTCTTGTCGTCACTCGCGTTGAAAAGCTCCTCCTCTTTGCCTTTTCCGACGTTCGCCTCCGCTGTGCCAAGCAAGCTGGCATACTCTGCACTCATGCCATACCCGGTATAGAGCTTTTCCAGTTCCTCAATCGAGAGCCTCTTGTGAGTGATTTCTCTTCCTAGGATCGATGACAGGAGTTTAGCGGCCTGTTTTCAGTATTTTAATATTTCTGCACGCCTTGATTATCTACGAGGTCGACACACCTCGTCATATGTATATAACTCAGGCCCGAAGACCATGAGATCCTTGTTGGGACTTTTATCTGCCGTCAACGCATCAAACGCTGCCTGTGCGATATCCTCGACTGAAACAAAAGCGAGCCGACCGTCGCCGGCACCCGAGAAAATCTCGTTGCCCTCTCGGATGCTGAAGTAGAAAAATACACCGAAGTTCTCTGTGGTGGGCATGAGCGTCAGAAAGAACGGGTAAGCGCGCTCAAGGATAGGACTTACGTTGGAACCAGGTCGGACGCAAGACGGTGTAATCGACCCCAATGTCCAAGAGGTGCTGGTGAACCTTGCCGAGGGGGCCATCGCCTGGCTCATCCTGGCTGCCGGTCAAGAGGACAAATCGCTTGACGCCCTTGGACACAGCGAGGTCGATGAATGGCCCAACGTACGACAGCATGTCGAAAATAGGGGGTACGGCGATGTAGACGCGATCGATCTTGGGATCGGCGTTGAATGGGATCTCATACGTCGTCTTGTCCAACCAGTCGAATTTCACGGCCTTGAAAGGCTCAGGCGCCTTCCCAGCACGCGATGTGAGGAGAATAGGATGTTTGGCAGCATGGAGAAGTTTGGCAAGGGCAAGTCCTGTCTTCCCTGTCCCACCTGTGATAAGAGTTGTCATGTTCCTAGTTGTGGTGATGGTGCGGTTGTGGCGTGGTGGGTGGTGAGTTATCGGGGGTTGTTGAAAGTTGCTTGCTCTTGTAACCGCCTTTCTTTAGCTATTTATTGCTGCTGAGCCAATAAACCGAAGGTACCGTCTGTGGGGGGAACCGAGTGTGAGCGGGGGGGCTATTTTAAGTTATGGTGCATTTGGCCAACCATAATGGGTAAGTGGTAGTCTTTTCCAGTGGACTGGCGTATATGTTTTTGATTGCAACATCTTCCCTTTGTCAGAAATAATTAAGTAAAGGCCTTGATTCACGCCGGGTGAGAATGAGTTGAGGCGGATTACCCCAAATTAGTAGACATATTGGGTCAATATTCAATCATGATGAACATCGGCTTACGCGTCCCAATGTGTCCTAGAGTGTTCGGTATAAACAGATCCGATTTGATTATTAAACGGATTAGAAGCAGATGGATGAATTCAACCGGGACGTCGACGCAGCAGCACGTCTAGCAGTGCGCCGATTTGCGTACTATGGAACAGGTTCACGAAAAATTCTCATTTTTAAAATAAGAAATTAGGATATTTAGTAATAAAGAGAGCTGAATAGATTCATTATTGTGTCTCTAGGTCGTGGCACGAACAGGAGACAAAAGGCACAAGAAGTTACGCGCGCTCTCGTTCGACGATGTTAGTACGCGACGCGCGCCCACGTGACCAACGCGTCCCCTCCAAATTTGACCATTCGAATCTATTCGGTAGCCTTGTTCCTGCTTTCATCATCACCAGTTCGTTTCCTCTTTATTCCTGACACTTTGCGACACCTCCAACCATAGCTTAACATTCGCCTACTATCACTGATTCTCCGAGACGGAGGAAGATGTCCTCCATCCCAGTAAGTTTATGCACTGTCTTTAATGAAACAAGTCTTGACTGGGCATCATATTTGTCTAGATGAGGAGGACGACGAGAGTGGCACGTTCTACCAAGGATAACGAAAATGCCAACACACGACCGTCGAGAATTGTCACCTCGCGCGCAAAATCGGTGTTGGGAGGTGGCACCACCCGCTTCCGCGACTACCCGTGCCACCGCGTCTACAGCGGCTTCGAAGGCCAAAATCGTAGAAACCGGGATGGATGAGAAGGAGACGGGTGTGAAGAGGAAGACGGAAGTGGAGGTGGAGGTTACTGGCTTGGTCGGCAACAACAATGCAAAGGCTGCTGTCGTAGCCGGCAAGTGCAAGGAGACGACAACGACGGAAAATTTGAAGGAAGCTGCAGCGGCAAAACAGAAAACGGTTGTTAAACCCCCGGCCAGACGCTTAGCCGGCATTGCTGCCTCCAGGCGTCTGGTGTTCAGGGCTCCGAGCGAGAGCACCACCGTGTCGAAGACGGAGACCCAGGTCACCACCGATGCTAAGCCCGCGATCGAGCCGCACAAAGACGAAGAAACGGGACGCGTGTTCAAGAGACGTCATGCCGACGAGAAGCCCGTCGTCCACGCAAAATGTATCGACGATTCTCAAGCAGAGGCAGACACTGAGGTTGCCTCGGAACTCGAGGCCGTCGAGCCTTCCTCGTCCAACGTGCAGCTGTGGGATGACTTGGACGCGGAGGACTGGGACGACCCACTGATGGTCAGCGAATTTGTCGCGGATGTCTGCGTGTACTTGAAGGAAATCGAGGTATATGTCTTCCATCACAATGCTTTCATTTTGACTCATATATGTCTAATTGGCTACGATGCCCAACCCAGACTACATGAAAGAGTACATCCGGTTTATACTTGCTCACACGGCTATATTGAGCTTGAGCGTTCCGTAAATGGGGAAATGGACCCTATGGTGCTGGTATCAATACAGCCAGATGACGACCACGAGTCACATATCACTCCTCGAGGCAGTTCCGATGACACTTATCTGTTCCCACTTCAGCCAACAGACGCCCACCAAGGCCCTTCCTTTCCCCACCCTCACCTATGCCCGAAACGATGCCTTTGGTCAAGCCTCCACCCAAGATCGCGGAAAGGAAATACATTACTCGGTGTCTAGTGAGCCAAGATGATAACATTGGCCTGCTGCAGTCGTATTTCAAGGAGATGCAGAAGACCACAGTCGAAACATCAAATCCGGAAGATTTCCTATCGTTTGCGTCCTGCGCCCATTTTTTTGGAGTCGTCATGCTTGAGACGACTACTACGCCAGTCGAGGAAGAAGAGCTGAGCGACGAGGATCCGGACGCCGAAGGAGAGCCTGAATCAGAGGACATATCAGAGTTGATATACCCTGCGTCCTCTCGAGCAACGGTAAGTAGATTTCGTATTAATCTTCAAATTTACAGCTGCTGATTCGTAAGTATAGAGCCCTCCGACCTCCAACATGTCCAGTGCAGCGAGTAATTCCTCTATGCGCGTCTGGGACCCATGCCCGTAGAAACATCGTCTAATTCTGGCTCCTCACATAATTCACCTCCGACTCAGTCAGAGCAAGAAAAGATTCTCCTATGGAGAGAAGCTTTCTTGGCCGAGCTAGAGAGCTAGAGGAAGATTCAGAGGAATCATTATTTCCTGCCCACGAAGAGGATGGTGTGCTACCTATCTACGCAAGCAAGGGTAAATTCCCGGAACCTCCTTCGCCTTTCCTCATTACTCATCGCCCGGAAAGCGGGCTATTCTCTTACGATCCCGCTGGTTCTCGCAAGGCTCACGAGGATCCCGTCGATTATCTCAATTGGCCTAATGAAGGATCCTCGAGTCATCTTCAGGAAAAACCATCTTCGTCAGCCGAACCCATGCTCTACGCGCCAATGGATATCCATTCCCAGACCGAACCTCCCGTGTTTGACAAAGAATTCGGACGCGAATACCTCGAGCTAGAGGTATATTCCACACCCCTCTGGGAACTCCCAGATTTGCCGACTGACCCGCAAGTCCAAGCCTTCATCTATGACTCTGCAATCAAATTCAGAGACGAACTGCGCGCAGAAAGGATCAGGGAATATCAAGCAACTAAGCGCAGAAAGGAGAAAAAAACCGGCGTCCTCCTGCTCCTCCGCCCTAGCCATGGAAGACTCTGGACCCGATTGGCCTTGTCTACCTCTGGACTTCACAAACCTTCCTTGACCTGCTTCATATGGGTGAATGCAGCATAGGAGTTGATATCATACCCGAGCATCGCGGTAAAGAGTGCCTCCTCGCGGCTGCCAATCAAGTGGTCGAAGAAGCTTTCAAGGATCCTGAATCCCATCGACTACAATCAATTATCGTCGAAAATCCCGATAAGCTCTACAACTTAGAACACCTGGCAGGAGCGTGCGTGCCTTTATATTTCCCATATTTAGTTGATGATAAATTGATGCACTCTTCCCAACCGACAGATGTTTCCGTAATGAAGGCATCCGACGTGACGACGTCGCGCGTTCCACAGCACGGTCGCCTGCGAATGGAAGGGTGTCACCTACTTCGCCATGCTCGCAAGGATGTCAAGTCGCCGCCGTCGCGTCTCAGGAGGGGCGTAGTATTGGAATTGTCCAACTCGGGAGACTTCGTGCTGGTGGGCAGGTCGTCGAGAACGAAATGCAGGAGAGGGAAGAGGGCGTTATCGCCCACCTCCATAACGTGCTGCTCAAGCTTGCGACGCCAGACAAGGTATTTGCACGATTCTTTCGGAAAACCGTATTGCACCAATGTCGACAGCATGCCATTGAAAGTGGTTAAAGGCCGTGCGGTGATGAAGAACGGAGAATGCGGCATAAGGTAAAGGCGAAACTGCTGCCAGAGAGGTGCAGCGGGCGACGTGGTCGACACCATGTTTATGGTGTTGTTGACATCGGGAACGAGTCCAAGTTGAACACATCCCTTGACCATACGCCGAATGAAATCATCGATATTCGTGACTAAAATTTTACATCAGGACACCATAACTCATGAAGAATCGACAAAGTTACACACCAGCAGTATGCGAATCACCAACAACGTAACCTGGACGTATTATGTGTCCTCGCAGGACCTGCTTGCCAGCTTCAAACAACAGTTTCTCAGAGACCCACTTGGATTATCTATATCCAGTCTTCAGGCCTCAATCCGAATCTGTTTGTACCGAACGCTCTCGAACGTAAGCCGTCTGCCCGTTCGGCACGTTTCAACATCTGTAATTGTGTTCAGTGCTGGCGAGACGTCTCCGGAACATGTTTGCATACGCGCAGTGCTTATGTTATTATCTGACGAGCGAATAGCAGTACGTATGCTTTGAGTATGCTATTTCGTTTCTCTGCCTCGGTCAGAACGAGGTGTACCAAATCTGGGCTTTGGCGGCCCTCTCTCCACGACATGTGCGAATAGTATGGGATTTTTCCACAAAATAGAGAATATTTATGACGACTTTATCCCAAGAATTGTGGTGGCTATCTGTGGTTACCGTGAGTCGATCGCCATGACCTCGCCAGTGGCTGTCGGCACACTTTCAACTCAACACAGACAACGAGCGCGATGTTTACGCCCTTCACGCTTCACTTCCATAGACCGCTCAAACAACCAATCCTTCGCGAATATGCAATCGATAGCAGCGGGTTCATGAACATTCCTTCAAATTGTATTAACGTTATCGAATCTACCTAGGCCTTGATCCACAACTCGCGATTGGCTTTGAAGTATTCCAACAAGGTGTGCTTCCCGATGAATTTCTTGTCTGCACTGCTGTTGAAAAGTTCCACCTCCTTTCCTTTCGCAGCATTTGCTTCCAAATCTGCGAGGACGTTCGCATACTCAGGACTCAGGCCAAATCCTGCATAGATCTTCGCTGTTTCTTCAGTCGAATTCTTCTTGTGAGTGATTTCTCTTCCAAGGATCGATGACAAGAGCTTAGCAACCTGCTCTCATGCGTCATGTTAGTATTTCGACCTTGCAGAATCATCCGCGGAATGGATGCACCTCATCGTATGAGTACAGATCGGGCCCGAGGACCACCAGATCTTTGTTTGGGCTTTTCTCAGCCGTCAAAGCCTCAAATGCGGCCTGTGCGATATCGGCGACCGAAACAAACGCGATGCAACCCTCCCCAGTACCCGAGGAAATCTGATTGTACTCTCGTATGCTGATGTAGAAATTGGTAGCGAAGTTCTCTATCAAGAGCGTTAACAAAGGAAAGTGGGTGCGAGGAGGAGACTTACCTTGAAACCAGGTTGGACGCAAGACGGTGTAATCGACCCCAATGTCCAATAAGTGCTTGTGAACCTTTCCGAGGGGGCCATCGCCTGGCTCTACCTGGCTGGCGCTCAAAAGGACAAATCGCTTGACGCCCTTGGACACGGCGAGGTCGATGAATGGCCCAACGTACGACAGCGTATCGATTATAGCGGGTATGACGATGTAGACACGATCGATCTTGGGATCGGTGTTGAATGGGTTCTCATATGTCGTCTTGTCCAACCAGTCGAATTTCACGGCCTTGAAAGGTTCTGGGCCCTTCCCAGCGCGCGATGTGAGGAGAACAGGTCGGTTGGCAGCATGGAGCAATTTCGCCAGAGCAAGTCCTGTCTTTCCCGTTCCGCCTGTGATGAGAGTTGTCATGTTGTTCCTAAAGGTGGTGTGATGGTGAGGTGGTAATGCAGTGGTGGTAATGTAGTGTGCTGGTGGTGAAGTACTACTTCGTTAAAAGCGGCTTGCTCTTATAGCCTTTCATCGCTATCTATTACCCTTTGTGAAGGGTCTTACAAAGCTGAATTGCGAACATGTTCTAGGCAAACAGACGTACTCAGCCGCGTCAAACTGTAAATGTGCCAGTGTCCATGCTTCTAAGTATGTTGCTGATCAATCCAGGTATGTTGAAGGGGGTACGCCCTAAAATACATTGAATTGTAATCATGGTTGACTCCGACAGTGTGCATTACTAACCTTGGTGTAATCCTGCCTCGTATCTTGCCCCTTCAGCACCTCGCATATCGATAGACCCACTTCGCAGATACAGCGCTGAGCGCCTTTGTTTAGTGGAACCTGATTTGGTTTGACCGCCTATGCAGAGTGAGATCTAGTGAGAGAGGGCAAACGGTCTTTCCGACTTCGAACGGCATCCCCGGCACTGTGCCAAATCAGGTCTATCGATAATTAATTAGCTGTAATTGCGCCCAACGATGTCAAGATGTCGCAATCCAGAAGATGTGTTACAAACGAGTGCTGATCTAACGTCCTGGGATATGTCCGATCCTTATGCGGACGGAAATGGCCTCAAAATCCTGCCTATGTTCGATCCTCATGCGGACGGAAACCGAAAAATTTGGCCGCATGTCCGATCCAAAGAGGGTCCGAAAGTGGCTGGTCGGCCCAGAGGTCTCATGCAAATTCGTACGTTCGTTGACCTCCCTGAGGAGCCCCTCTGGCATAAAACTTTTGAGGGCTAGTCGCCAGCAAGGTACGAGACCGCTATGCGGGCGGAAGTGGTACCCAAAGGGAGGTCGGGACCCAAGGTACCCGCCTGACTGTCAAAATTTTGAGGCCTTAGTCGCCAGCGATTATTTGGCGGACGGAAGTGGCCTCAAAAAGGTAGGTCGGATCCCTATGCGGTCGGAACCGGCCAAAAAAAGTCCGTATATAAGTGCCAAAATTTGGGCATTTTGGATCGGACATGCGTACGCTCGCAATTACACTATCTAGCTAGACGCGTTCGTCAACCAAACCACCCCGAAAACGATGTCAGGAATATTGAGTCAACGTCTGTTTACCTGAACCCTTCCCAAACCCCTCCGGCTTCGAGTCATAAAGTGATTCTTTTCAAACCCGGCGCCCACTATCGGCAATGACAACTTTCTTCGAATGTTACATTCAATATCTACGTCTTGATCCACAACTCACGGTTGGCTTGAAAGTACTCCAACAAAGTGTGCTTGCCGATGAATTTCTTGTCGTCACTGGTGTTGAAAAGCTCCTCCTCTTTGCTTTTTCCGACGTTCCCCTCCATGGCGCTAAGCAAACTGGCATACTCTGCACTCATGCCATACCCGGTGTAAAGCTTTCCCAGTTCCTCAATCGAGAGCCTCTTGTGAGTGATTTCTCTTCCAAGGATCGATGACAGGAGTTTGGCAGCCTGTTTTCAGTATTTTAATATTTCTGCACGCATGGATCATCTACGAGATGGACACACCTCGTCGTATGTATACAACTCAGGCCCGAAGACCATGAGATCCTTGTTGGGACTTTTATCTGCCGTCAACGCATCAAACGCTGCCTGTGCGATATCCTCGACTGAAACAAAAGCGATCCGACCGTTGCCGGCAGCCGAGAAAATCTCGTTGCGCTCTCGGATGCTGAAGTAGAAATTTTTACCGAAGTTCTCTATAGTGAGCATGATCGTCAGAAAGCACGGGTAAGCGAGCTCAAGGATAGGCCTTACGTTGGAACCAGGTCGGACGCAAGACGGTGTAATCGACCCCGATGTCCAATAGGTGCTGGTGAACCTTGCCGAGGGCGTCATCGCCTGGCTCCACCTGGCTGGCGCTCAAGAGGACAAATCGCTTGACGCCCTTGGACACGGCGAGGTCGATGAATGGCCCAACATATGACAGCATGTCGAAAATAGCGGGTACAAGCATGTAGACGCGATCGATCTTGGGGTCGGCGTTGACTGGGTTCTCGTATGTCGTCTTGTCCAACCAGTCGAATTTCACGGCCTTGAAAGGTTCGGGCGCCTTCCCGGCACGCGATGCGAGGAGAACAGGCCGGTTGGCAGCATGGAGAAGTTTGGCAAGGGCAAGTCCTGTCTTCCCTGTCCCACCTGTGATAAGAGTTGTCATGTTCCTAGTCGTGGCGGTGGTGCAGTTATGGCGTGGTGAATATGGTGAATTATCGGGGGATTGTTAAAAGTTGCTTGCTCTTGCAACCGCCTTTCCTGAGCTATTTATGGCCCTTTGTGAATTGTCTGGTAAAGCCGAATCTTTCGTGAACCTGTTCCATATAGGCAATGTCAGTGCACTAGACGCTACTGCGTCGACGTGCTGGTTGAGTTCATCCATCTGTTTCTAATCCGTTTGGTAATCAAATCGGATCCGTTTATACCGAACACCCTATTAGACAATGCATTGAGACGTAAGCTGATATTCATTATGATTGAATAGGGGAGCTCACGGTAGCGACCTAAGCGATGCTTACCTGCTTGTCTGGGTAAGCGGTTGTAGTGTTGCCGTTGAGGCAAGGCGAGGCGAGTCGAGGTGAACAACTCATCAACTCGAAATTTTGATGACTCTTTCTGGCAGGTAGCCGTGCAGCAGTTTCTTGACAAAGCGGTGTTTGCGGTGGAGCAGACCAATCCGGAACGTGGTGGACAGATGAGTGCATGGCACTACCGGAGATCGCCCTAATCTATGTTATGTAATCCCGTCCTATCGCTATCTCATCTGCACTGCCACAGCGGGATGATTCGTTTTAAAAGGTCAAGAAATATATTCAATAACATAATGTACATTAGCGGGTACGAATCGTGTACAACAAGTGGAAGGCGCTTGAATGGCTGGAACGCAACGAGACGTGTTCATGCCCAGGTCCGGTGGGTGTCAACTCGTCGAGGTACCTCGAGGCGACTCGTTGACTTAGGACTAGCAGATAGTGCAGTTCGCGCCGCGCGGTGCAGGTGTCTCTGTCAATCGGAAACGGCTGCCGGCTGGTGGACATTAACGAGTTGATACGAGTTGCCCTGATTTCGAGGCGAGTCGAATTCCAACTTGAGGTCAACTCGCCTCGACGGCAACAATATGTGATGGTGATAAACATTTAAAGCGTCACAGACACTCTGTTCTCCGCCCATTCATCTTGAAAATCTGCTACCAGTAACCGGAAGAATAGGACATTTGAGTAAACAATTCAAGCGAGGGACTTGCACCTGAAGAGTACGCACGATTTCTTATAGACTCACATCACTCTCTCATTAATATTATCCTTGAAAACCCTGAGAGATCCAGTGCATGTTCAGGTTAAGGAAAGTGTGCTGCGTAGTCAACCATAAATCTGATGACTTCCGGTCCATAGCGCTTGTTCCAGTAGTTCTCATACAACGAAATCATGTAGTTTGTGTCTTGATTTCCTGGCTCTGCCTTTTTCTTGAAAGTGATGAACCCAATGAACGAAGAATATCTTCCAAAAGCTCGATGATGCAGAACATATGTGGGCTTTCGACGAATTTCCTCGTCTCATCTTCCAAGGTGATGCGCAGAACAGGGAAATGCATGGTCGTTAAAGGTGTGAGGTATTGGTTGTTGGATATACCAAGGAGCGCATCCATGTCTGAGTTTCGATAGGTGCAAAATTGAAGTCTTTCTGTAACGAACATTGAAGGTGCAGTATTTTTGATCTTATCCTGCAACCGGCGAATTGCAGTTCACATAATGGTGAAATATCGATTAGAATCACAGTCTAACAATAGGAATTATATCCAACCACTAGTTTTACCTAATGGGTCAGAGATTGTTGATTATGCCTCCGTACTGCTGCGGCTGCGGGTAGCCTATCGTACTCAACTCTTTCACACAGGATAGATGGCACGAAGGTTGGTTGCACTGTCATAGTCTTTTGGTTCTTTGAAATGCCATCTGGCAGGGACGTAGTACGAAAATGGAATTCTGTAGGTGTAGATTCTCGTTTTTAAAATAAAAAATTAGGATACTTAGTAATAAAGAGAGCTGAACTTATTCATTATTATGTGTCTCCAGGATATACCTCATGGCACGAACAGGAGACAAGAGATGCAATTTCCAATTAATACGCGACGCGCGCCCACGTGATCAACGCGTCCCACTTATTTGCACTTGTATTTTTCTATCCAAATTTGACCATTCAAATTCATTTGCAAGCCTTGTTCCTGCTCTCATCATCACCTGGACATTTCCTCTCATTTCTGACACTCTGCGACACCTCCAACCATAGCTTAACATTCGCCTACTATTACTGATTCTCCGAGACGGAGGAAGATGTCCTCCATCCCAGTAAGTTTATGCACCGTCTTTAATGAAACAAGTCTTGACTGGGCATCGTATTTGTCTAGGTGAGGAGGACGACGAGGGTGGCACGTTCTACCAAGGATAACGAAAATGCCAACGCACGACCGTCGAGAATTGTCACCTCACGCGTAAAATCGGTGTTGGGAGGTGGCACCACGGCCACTTCCGCGACCACCCGTGCCACAGCATCTACAGCGGCTTCGAAGGCCAAAACCGTGGAGACCGGAAAGGATGAGAAGGAGACGGGTGTGAAGAGGAAGAGGGAAGTGTTGGTGGAGGTTACTGGGCTGGTCGGCAACAACAAGGCAAAGGCTGCTGTCCCTGCCGGCAAGGGCAAGGAGACGACGACGGAAAAGTTGAAGGAAGCCGCAGCGGCAAAACAGAAAACGGTTGTTAAACCCCCGGCCAGACGCTTGGCCGGCATTGCTGCCTCCAGGCGTCTGGTGGCCAGGGCTCCGAGCGAGAGCACCACCGTGTCCAAGACGGAGACAGAGGTCACCATCGATGCAAAGCCCACAATCGAGCATATACAAGAGAAGATGGAAGTCGACGAGCCGCACAAAGACGAAGAAACGGGACGCGTGTTCAAGAGACGTCATACCGACGAGAAGCCCGTCATCCACGCAAAATGTGTGGACGATTCTCAAGCAGAAGCAGACAAGGTTGCCTCGGAACTCGAGGCTGTCGAGCCTTCGTCGTCCAATGTCCAACTGTGGGATGACTTGGACGCGGAAGACTGGGACGACCCGCTCATGGTCAGCGAATACGTCGCGGATGTCTGCGTGTACTTGAAGGAAATCGAGGTACATGTCTTCCGTCACAATGCTTTCATTTTAACTCATATATGTCTAGTTGGCTACGATGCCCAATCCAGACTACATGAAAGACCAAGCGGAAATTACCTGGGAACACCGCGGTGTGCTGATCGACTGGCTCCTCCAGGTCCATGCCCGGTTCAACCTCCTATCCGAGTCGTTTTTCCTCTGTGTGAATATCCTCGACCGTTTCCTTGGTTCTCGTCCCATCTCCATCTCGAAGGTCCAGCTTGTCGGCCTCGCCTGCTTCTTTATTGCGACTAAATTTGAAGAGACCTACTCACCGTCCGTCAAAGAGATCGCGTACCTCGCCGCTGACCAGTATACCGTCGAGGAGATCCTCAAGGCCGAGAGGTACATCTTGAGAACCCTTGATTGGGATCTCCGGGCGCCTGGTCCAATGGGCTGGTTAAGGCGTGCTAGTAAGGCAGACGACTGCGAAGTCCATGCGCGAACCATTGCCAAGTATTTGCTTGAAGTGGCTTGTGTCGAGAGGCGCTTGATTGGTATGGTACCATCTTTGCTCTCAGCTGCTTCGATGTGGCTTGCCAGGTTGACCTTAGGCCGGGAGGAATGGGTGGGTGGACACATCCTGCTCCCTATATTGTGATGATTGACGCGCTATTGTTCTTCCTTCTTGATGATTCAGACTGCCAACCTCGAGCACTATACCACTTATGCGGAGAAGGAACTCATCCCAGTGGCCACCATTATGTTGGAGTACATCATCACCGATCCTGTTCAACACGAATCGCTGTACAAAAAGTACGCGCACAAGCGGTACTATAGGGTGAGCTTCCTTGCTCTTACTGACCTTAACGACTTCTGATATCGTCTTCATGGGATTGCAGTGCAGCACCTACATGCGCCAATGGAGCTTGGAACGCTGGCCCGAGAACGGGGACGTGAACCTCAAGAAAGACTTAATCGATATCAAGGATGAGATCCGGCATCATCGCGAACTCTCCGCGGCTAAACAAGCACAATCTAATGAGAAAGATGAAGGCAACGTCGAGGCCGCTAAACCATAATGCTATCGCGACACCACCGGTATCACCATCACAACTTTCACCAACCCCAACTGTGACAACAACTTGAAATTTGAAAACACTCACGTTCCTTCAACTTTCCCCGATTTCTTTTTTGCGCATCCATATCCATATCCGTATCCATATTCGTATTTATATTCGACGTCGGACTGCGAGCGAGGCTTGGCGATGTTATTTGATTTCATGCTGGTTACGAGATAGTAGATCTTTGCACTGGCAGTGTTGTCTAATTAGCACATTACTTGTGAATGTACGACACGGATATAGTATACTACTTACTGTCCACCAGAATTCCTTATTCATGACCGTTACTCCCATTCATGGTTAATTTATTTCCATATTGAGTTCATGCACTTGGAAAGTATTCAGCTCATGGCCATACATAACTGCACGTACCTCCCGTGTTAGAACTCGGTCCCAAGGTGCTCCCCATCTTGTCAGTCTCGAGGAAAACAGGGTATAGTCTTTGTTAGTATATCGGTTAGTACACGCGCCTGTCATATCACCAGAAAGACGTTAATGCTGACCGCGCGAAAGCTGGGTTCGACTCCCAGACAGAGAGAAGTTTTTTATGCTCAAAGAATACAGTTTGGATCTGCCTAGAACACAGCCTTTGAAATGTGCGTACTCGTAATGGAGAAAAGTTGGGTATTGCTCGTTCTTCTGTGGAACGAAGAATAATGCAAAAGTTTAAGGTCTCCCGAAGGTACAGGAGTCGAACACAGCGTATGGGCGTGCAATTTTTTTCAAGGTACATATGTTGGCGACAATGACGGGCGCTTGTACTAACTGATACAGGTTTATTTGCCCCGCCAGTCACTCCTAGGCGATAGCTCGTTTTCTTTCTTAAGTGCGATGCAATCGATGTTCCAGCGGAACAAGGACGTATACGTAGTCGTTTAAGAAAGACAGGAGGGGCATCCCATGGCCAGTTACAGCAGTGCGGACGCGTCAACGATCTACGACAAAAATAGACGTTGGATAATTCCTAAAGGCCTAAGCGTTTGCCTTGCTCCATCCCACAAGCTCCCGAATCTAGAGAGATAGTTGAGTCTGCGGTCGAGTCACATTGTGATTGTAATCAGTCTTCGGGCCACCGCAGCACCTCGGAAGATGAGACGAGGAAATTCGTCGAAAGCCCACATATGTTCTGCATCATCGAGTTCTTGGAAGATCCTGGATGGTAAAATTAGAAATTGAGTCCGTAGGTATCGGCTGATTTCAAGCCACTGACACTGTGTACACTGTTCTGGGGCAGATAATTTTGACCTACAGTAACTGCGTAGCGCGCAGCTATTAGAACCCCTCAAATACCCCCTTTCCGCAGCTTCGCCTTCATATTTTAACAAATCTCTGAAGAGGAGACCCCTCCAACAAGGTAAGCTCCATGTTCGTCACAGAACGACTCCGCCTTCGTGCCTGTCGCCCGTCCGACCTCGATAACCTACTTCGCCTGACGAATAACCGATATGTGGCGCCATTAATGAATTCACTATTCCCTGTCCCAAGGACAATGTCGGTAGAGTACGTGAATAAGGCCGTCGACAAAGCCATTATGTTTTGTATTGTCGAGCTCTTAGACGCCGACCCAGACTCGGCCTTCATTGGATTCATCAACTTCCAACAAAAGGAGGAGCCAGGAAATCGGGATACGAATGTGGGAATCGGGTTTCTTCCAGAGTATTGGAATAATGGCTATGGAACGGAAGTGATGAAGTTTATGGTGGACTATGCGTTCATCTCGCTCAATATGCACCGCGTATCCCTCATTGTACATGAGGAGAATGAACGAGCGGCAGCGGTCTACAAAAAAATGTACGTGCTTTCGATTTTAGTTCGATACTTTCCTGATGACTCGCATGCTGCATACTATAAAGTGGATTCGTTGAGGAAGTTCGATCGCGCAAAGCAAGGTGGACTAATGGCTCATGGCAGGACAACATCCACATGGGTGTTCTGCAAGAAGAATGGGCAGAGAGAAGAAGTTTGGAAGCTTAGAAATTCAGTAATCACCAAATTATGACATTGTATTCTTTTGGAAACCATTTTCTTTCGTCTTGAACGAGAGAAAACATTGAGCGTCAACTTGGTGATCTTGTTCGAACTTCGAAAATGAAACTGGCGCCCAGATGGAAAGAAGGTCGACTCTCTCTTCTTTTGCGCCATCTATGGCATATGAACATTGAGCAAGTTAAATACGATGTGCGCATGCACTAAATGTATATTTACATAGCTGCTGAGGATAGAGTGAGCAAAAGTGATGAGATGGTGTACTCAGTGGGCCTAGCCCAAGTGCTCCTGTGACGTCACAAACCGACTTTGCTCAAACCGAACTCTCAGTCTCCCACTTACCTCCTCCCTGCTTTTCTCCTTTCTACCACCACAATGACAGACTACATTCGCCGACTTGTATCAGGGAACAAGGCCAGATTCAAAGACCACAACCTCAACGTCGAGCTGGGTATGTGAATTGGATTTGGAGCTTTAGACAACTCTGACCGGTAGTGTAGATTTGGTCTATGTAACGGACCAAGTTATAATTATGGGCTATCCAGCCTCAGGAATTGAAGGCCTGTACCGCAATCGTAGGGAAGATGCCATCCGATTTCTCGAGCACCGACACGGGAAGAACTACTGGGTCTTCAACTTTTGTCCGATCAAGGAGAACTCGTACGACGCGGATGAATTTGAAGGGCGCGTCAGTCGATATCCGTTTCCGGATCATCAGTGAGTGCATATCAGGAGTTCACGAACGTATGTTGAACGATTTCCAGTGCGCCTCCACTTGCCATGATGCCGCTCGTCGCGAGGGAGATGGACGTCTGGCTAAAAGGCTCCCCAGATCGCGTGGCCGTCCTGCATTGCAAAGCTGGCAAGGGCCGTTCTGGAACGATGGCGTGCGCATACCTTCTCTCACTGGACGACAGCCCCATGCCTCCGCAACTCGAACGCAGCTACACAGCGAAGGAATGGGCGAAAAGGCGTATGGAAAGTACCATCGATGCTCTTCCCTCCGACGACGAGAACCAACTATCTGCCGGAATTTCCATTAATCCGCTGTCCGAGTCGCCCCTCTTCGAGAAACCCGTGCGGTCGGACACAGACGGTATTCTGGACGTCGACACCGGAGCCTCCTCACCTAGATCGACAACACCAAACCCCGAGAAATCGTTCACAGACGCACTGAAAGGCGTCCTGGATCTACATACGGCGCGTCGAATGAAGCCGCCCTCGGAGAAGGACCCTGCGAAGGCAGGCAAAGTGAAGCAAGGCGTGAGCATCCCAAGTCAGCGACGGTTTCTGTATTATTGGGCGTTGCTGCTCGCACATGAGGCACCGAAAGATATGTGGGCTGTGACACCGACCTCAACGACGCAGCTGGACCCAACGTTAACATTTAAGAGGAGCACGGAGCCGAGACCGAAGGTGCGCTTGACCCAGCTGAAGCTCCGGATGCGAGAGACGTCGGGCATGAAGATGGGTGTTGTCCGCGCGGCGAACATGGTCATTGAGAAGACGAGCATGGCCAAGGGACCGACTGCTGGCAGTGGTTCAAGTCCGACACCCCAGAGCCAGGTCTGGGCGTCACTAGCGCGGTACGACGACCGCCTCGTTGACCTCCTCGAAGAGTGGGAGGCGCACACACGCGATCCTGACGGCCACTTAGGGAAGAAGCGGCACGGGTCGGAACATCTGTCCCATGGAGAATCAACGGAAGAAGAGGTCCCGAGTCAGGCTTTCAATAGCGGCAAGTGGGATAAGGGAAAGATGGTGAGGAGTTTTGCAAGGCTGGGTGTTGTCAACGGGTCAGAGGAGATGGTTGTTGACGAAAAGGTTCGTAGTTATCTCTATCTCTTCTCCTTCCTTATTTTTTTTTGTGAGTTTCGTTCGACT
Organism: Flammula alnicola; assembly: GCA_015499995.1. Taxonomy (NCBI): domain Eukaryota; kingdom Fungi; phylum Basidiomycota; class Agaricomycetes; order Agaricales; family Strophariaceae; genus Flammula; species Flammula alnicola. The sequence goes on along the minus strand of JADNRV010000181.1, from coordinate 51,082 downwards.
CACCTTTCCATTTTTAGGGAGAAAAAATCCACGTATACACCCTCTGTCCACTATCAGAAGGACACTGGCAGGGGCTTAAGCATGAGCTGCATGCAAAGGCCGCAGATGCTCACCACGAACACCAGGAGACCCCCAAGGTGATTGCCCAACATGCGGACGCGACTGGCATGTCGCACTCCGAAGCAAATTCGATGAACGATGTCACCACGACTTCGCTGGATTTGAATATACCTGAAGATGCCCTTGTCGGTGCTAATTTGGATAAAGGTATCGTTTTGGATGCGGGGAGAGAGCTCAGGGTGAAACTTTATGTTGGACAGGTGGGTTTCTGAATTCATTTCTGTGTCAATTTCGTGGAAGCAAGTAACAATGATTCTCGATTCACTACAACAGGTGTTTATTGGATGGTTCTGGTTCATACCTATGTTCCACATGCTGCAACCGCCCCCTTCTCCTGCTCCCTCCCCTTCCAACATGACATCAACATCAACATCAACGTCCCCCTCGCCTGCCTCCCTAAAAACAACCTTCTCCCTTACCCGCAAAGACCTCGACTTCCCCCTTGGGCTTGGCAGTGCCATCATCGACGTCGACATCGACATGGAGTGGGTCGTACCCATGACGGACGTACCCATGACGGACGTACCGGTGGAGCTCGAGCCACCCCTAAGCGCACGCACAGAAGATTCAGTGGAGTCAGAGCCATTGCAGAGTGGACTGGCAGCAGCCGTGCAAGCTGTCGTAGGTGAAGGAGGGATAGGACAAGGGGGTCTGAGGGAGGCACTGGAAGCGAAGCAGGGTGCGGCAGATTAGGCTGAGATGGATTGCTTTATTATATAGAGTAGCTATAGCCAGACCCATGCGCCTGCTATAAGTCACGTCAGTTTCAAACTCAAACGATATTCTCAACAGTTAGAACTTCTAGTTTTATGCGTAAGACATGATATGTCTTTGTTAGTATATCGGTTAGTACACGCGCTTGTCATAATAACCGAGAGTACGCGCGAAAGCTGGGTTCGACTCCCAGACAGAGAGTTGTCCATGAATCACTTTTTTAAGCATTTTATTAATGCTAGATGAATCCCATTAAACAATTTTTTGCCAATATATAATGTCATTGAAAGAAAATTTATTTATAATAAAGCGACGATGAAAGAGAGATTTACATGAACAGAGTAGGTCGCCTCCGTTTTGAATGCTCGTTTTCATATTTGCTTGGTCATCCGAAGTTCTCACGTCTGGACATTCACCTCCAAGTTCAAGTTAGTATTACGGACGCGTCGGTCCTTTCTTTCTCGAGTCGTTAATTCTCCACTGGCACCCAGTGTTGGGCCCATGGGGTGCGTATTTCACAAGGCTACGGCTCTCATGGCTGTTTCATCAAATGATATGTGAGTGCACAGCGCGTAGATGCTGGGTGATCAAATGACCAAGATCTCAGGTTCTTCTACTTTGCTTTGGAATGCAGCCATCACTTGAATTCTTGAAGTAAACATTACTTCGGCGTACCGTCAGTAAATCTTTCGTTCAACTTCAGGCAAGACACCGCACTGGCAGCAGACTCCGTCTTCAAAAACGAAGTTATATAAGTTGCAGCTCGCGGGATTCAACCCCAATTCTCCCGTCGTCATCAGTCGTCATCCCATTTTTCCCTCCTCGGCAAATCACCACGCTATCTCATTTAAAGCGAGGCATAGTCGATTGACTTTCGCTATGTTCGAGCTCCCAGATATCGGCCTTTAAACCTGCCACCGATCTAGACAGCATAATCGCCCTTGAAAACGACGCAGATGTCGCGGCCGGGGCTTACGTTGCCTTCCCTGTTCCACAAGGAGAGAAAAGAAGGGAGCAATTTGGGAGCAATATAAGGAAAACCTCGACAAAAACGAGATGTGTTGCATCGTCGAGACGCTTCCTCCATCGGCCGCCTCCCAAACAACGAAATCCACTGAAGCTCCTAGCGAGACATCTTCCGGGTCATCCTCGGTGGCGGAGCCCGAGTTTGTTGGGTCCGCCATTTTGTGGGCAGGAGCGGAGCGCGGTCACTGACATTCGACCTAGTGCGCCATCACGCTCGCTAAAAAGTTCTGGAACAAGGGCTATGGGACGAAGATTACGCAGTTTATGGTCGACTACGCTTTCCTGAATATGCATCGTATATTCTTGGCGGTTAAAGACTCAGAGGGAAATGACGGGACGCTTGCTATATATAAACAACGGTGAGTTACGAGTACATTTTATCTATACGGATGCTGTCCATTATACTGGGTGGCGTTTATTTCTTCCGATAAAAATTACAGCGGTTTCATTGTCGAGGGAAGGCAACGCAAGGCGAACTGGCAGAACGGTGCGTGGAAGGACGCGATTTACATGGGGATGCTGGTAGACGATTGGAAGAATGAGGGAAGGAATAAATTGAATTGAATCCCTATGCCTTATTACTTGGGTCCATTTCGTTATACATTGGCCTGACCTCTGCGATTTGTATCTCCCAGCTGGTTGCCAGTGGCTGGATGTTCGTCCGAGCCAACCATATGCGTGCCAACCGGCTAACAGACCTTGCTATGAATAGACACATCAGAATCAACCTTTGGGGGTATTGGAGTCATTTCACAGTATGACTTGTCTTCCCGTAAAGTTCTGGGCATGACAGAAACGTAGCAACTCATGAGTGGATCTATGTCTATCCCAGGGAGTACCACGGTAGGGAGAAATGCTCTCAGATTCCTCAAGGAACTCATGAAATGGGGAGCATGAAAGGGATTTCGCGATCGTCAATCACACCGGTCGACCGCGTTCTTCCTACAAGGCACTAGGTTCGGGGCCGCTTAAGCTTCTTTGGCAACCTGGGTAGATTCTTTCCAGCTCCAATCCAAATCTTACAATTAGCAGTGCCGTCCGAGTCGCAAATGCGGTACTCTCGGTACTCTCGCTCGTTAAAGGGTTGAAACTGAAGCAGTGAATCGCCATCCTCCCTCTCTCGAATCCCTCTGAAGTCACCATGTTCGACCTTACCTGTGGCCTCCGCCTGCGCGCTTTCCAACCCCCACCTGCGAGCGACCTTGATAGCATCCTCGGCATTTACAACAATACCCAAGTTGCGCCTCTCATAACACATCGGTTTATTGTTCCACGAGGGGAGCAAATCAAAGAAGAATTCAAAGAAATCATAGATAAAAAGGCAGAAATGTTCTGCATCATCGAGACCATCCCATCACCCTCGCCCATCGCGGTCGGAGAAGCATCATCCTCAGACGCAAGAGAGATTACGACATCCAAGCCTCAATTTGTTGGCTTTACTGCATTGTGGGGAAATGCGGAGCGTGGCCACCGCCATTCGGATTACTCTATCGTATTAATGCCAGAATTTTGGAACAAGGGGTACGGGCAGGCGATCACGAAGTTTATGGTCGACTACGCGTTTCTGCATCTCAATATGCACCGCATTTCGCTCGTGGTCTATGAAGGAAATGAACGAGCCATTGCGGTCTACAAGAAAATGTCAGTCCATTTTCTGCGTCCTTATTCGGTCCAAAGAGAATCCCCGTTGATCGTTTATACGTAGTGGATTTATTGACGAAGGACGCCAGCGCAAGGCACGCTGGTGCAATGGCGCCTGGAGTGACATTATTCAGATGGGTATCCTTACGGAGGATTGGACGGAGATGAGGAGCACGGAGCGGTAGGGACTATGTATACTTCAAATTGTTGGGACTGCCACAGTGATCCGGGTTTTAAGCGCAAGGCACGCGGATTGGCCATCATCGATCATCCCGAAGCCTGAGCGCTAATTTCCATCAACAATACGTCCGGAGCTGCCAATTGATCGAACACTTCTTTCCGCTGTTATCAAATATTAAAAATACTAAATTCCATGTTCCAATCGGATTAAACGCCCAAAGGTGATATATTCCGGTCTCCGGTTTGCAGCCCCCTTCGAGGTCGACCCGAATATCAATAAAGTCTATCTCGTCCTGCCATCAGTGTTCGAGTCGCTTCCAATCGTGAAACCTTTCATCGACCTGGCTATTTCGAAGGGCGTTAAGCGATTCGTGATGAATGGCTCGAGTGTGACTGAGAAGGGAGGCATGGGATATGGCAAAGTACACGAGTACCTCGCTGATATTGGGGTGGACTACGCCATTATGCGCAACTCGTGGTTCATGGGTACGTTGTCCTTTGTATTTGAGGGTCTTCTATTTAAAGACGAATATCTCATCGACTGCCTTCTTTATAATGGAGAATTTTGGCTCCGCATATCTACAAAGCATTCGGGATAGGGACGAGATTTTCTCCGTTGGGGGAGATGGAAAGATACCTTTTGTTGCGGTAGACTATATCGCCAAGGCTTCCTATGACTCCCTGGTCGCTGAAAAGGGCCCAAACACCGATTTCTATGTAGTGGGTCCCCAGTTGTATAATACACCCATGACGAGGTCAGCGAAATCTTTGGGTCACAAAGCTAACCAACAAAACTTTGTCGGTAGGTAGCGGCTCTCTTGAGTGTGGTCCTTGGGAGCAAGACCACCCATAAAAGGATCTCCGATGAAGAATTCAGCAAAATATTCCAGAGCGTCGGAACGCAAGCAGAGTCTGCAGGACTGTTGGCGTGGGTTCAGACCAAGATTGCTACCGGGGAGGAAGAAGCATTGTTCTCAAGCAGCAAAGCAGTCATCCGCAATAAAAGCCTTTGTGACTATTTAGAGGCCAATAAGAAGCTGTGGGTCAAGGCTTAGGGATCTTCAAGAAATACTGTAAGCATGGAAGTTATTTACCTTGTAAATTTATATTAGGATGCCGACAACTGGGAGAGTGAATAAATTTTAGATTTGGTCAGTGAATACGACTTCAGGGGCACTGGTCCAACGGCATCCGGAGAGATATTATTTACTTGGGCATTGTTGTTGGAAAGGATCGTTCTACGATAGTTATTGTTTTCAAGCGCTCATCAAGTTGATTGGTCATCACCGTATTCAAATTGAGCGCTAAATTCCATCAACGATAACCAATTCTTTAATTATTAACCCGTAGGAGGTTCATGTTAAGGAGGAAGGGTTTAGCAGTGGGCCTTTCAGAGTGGCGGCAAATTACGCAGGATTGTTGGCCTATCTCCAAGCAAAGATTGCATTGCCATCAAGATTCAAACAACGAGGCTCTTTCAAAGTCAAGAGCAGCGATAGGAGGGTCCGAGTCAGCAGGAAACTGTTTGCAAGTACTTCTCAGTAAAAAGCCTGTCGTGGCTAAATCATGTATCCGTCAGGTTATGTGACCAATTCTATCCGATTCCGCGGGTCAAGGCATATCAAAATCAGTCGGCTCTGCGTCAATACACGACGTTTTGCTAAAAGCACCATACTTATCTTGGCCAAAGATCTGGTTCACTTCCTATTTTGAAACCTTCAAGTGACTGAATATCGACAAGAGATTGATACCTTACGACGCTTTGTGACGCTTGGTGGCCAGCAAAATATTTCTTCGGATTTGGCGAGCAATCTTTGACTAGGCGGTGACATCGCTCCTCGCTCATCGGCATGTCTAATAATAATGCCTGGACCCTGACCTTACAGATCCTCCTTGGCTTCGAAGTAATATGTTGCGTGACTGACTAAGCTATTCGATGTGAGTGGATCCTGAATAAGAACATGATCAAGCACGTACTTGGGCGTATAAAAACCGGCCGAAGACAGCTCGACACAAATCTAACCAGCGGTGGATTTACTCGACAGAACAGGAACTTCACTCCCCACCATTATCATGACAACTTTTATCACAGGCGGAACGGGAAAGACAGGCTTGGCCATTGCCAATCTCCTCCATGCTTCCAACTATCCAGTGCTCATTGCCTCGCGGTCCGGCGTCGCTCCCGAGCCATTCAATGCTGTCAAATTCAACTGGTTCGACGAGAAGACATTTGCAGCCCCCTTCGAGGTCGACGAGAATATTGAGAAAATCTATCTCGTTGGACCATCAGTGTTGGAGCCGTTCCCAATTGTGAAACCGTTCATCGACCTGGCGATTTCGAAGGGCGTCAAGAGATTCGTGCTTTGTGGCTCGAGTGTGATCGAGAAAGGAGGCGTGGCGACCGGCAAAATACACCAGTACTTCGCTGATATCGGGATAGGCTACGCCGTTATGCGTAACGCGTGGTTCATAGGTGTGTCTTTGAGGCTCTTCGATTTTAGTAACAACGACTCATCGTCGTCTTTCGTATCGTAGAGAATTTTGGCATCATGCCCGAATATCTCCAGAGTATTCGGGAGAGGGATGAAATCTTCTCCGCTGCGGGAGATGGAAAGGTGCCCTTCGTTGCAGTAGACGATATCGCCAAAGCTTCCTATGATGCCCTCGTGGCTGAAAAGAGCCCAAATACCGACTTCTGTGTAGTAGGGCCGCAGTTGTACTCCCATGACGAGGTCAGTGGAATTCTGGGGATATAAATACGCTGAAGCTAATCGAGGAAACCTTGTGAATAGGTAGCCGCTCTCTTGAGTGAAGTCCTTGGGAGGAAGATAATCCACAAACGGCTCTCGGAGGAGGAATTCAGCAAATTCTTCCAGAACTCTGGAGCGCAAGAAGACTATGCCAATGGAGTGTTGGCGTGGGCCCAAAACAAGATCGCTACCGGGGAAGAAGCAGCATGTTTCTCAAGCAGCAAAGCGGTTATCGGGAAGAAAACTCTTCGTGATTACCTCGAGGCCAATAAGAAGCTATGGGTCAAGGCTTAGAGACTTTGTAGAATTAAGTCTGTTTATTTACCTTGTAAACCATGTAGGATTTCGACAAATTGGACGTTGAACTGTTCTCGAAATTTAGATCGTAAAGTAAGCGAGTGCCCGTGGCCACTGTTGAAACCGAAGCCCTGGTATTTTAAAGCGCATCGGGGCGGAGCATTCTGGTTAAAATCACATCTAGCTTGTGGTTGCAGAAATCAAAAAACGTTGGACGGCCGACATGTAAAAACCTGGTGCTGATTTAGGTTCGGTTCAAGCCGCCTTCTCCGGACCGGTGTTTTGGCTGCGCAAACAGTCCTGCTTTTGGTAAGAGATTTGGGGCTCCGCAGGGCCGCAAGCGGCCGGAGCACGTGGGCTTGCTCCGAACCTAGTGCTGATTGTGCCACGTTAACTATCCAGGCCGTGGGAAAGAAATCCCGATATATTCAACGGCCAATGTACATGCCGGAAATTGTCCTCAGAAATTATATTGAGCAGGCTATGAGGCATGAGAGCATGAGATCTCAGGGCGGTATCGAGGAGATCAAGAATCCATTCTGAACGGAAAACACAGATTCTGTGCCTTTAGTACATAATTGCGGTTTCGAGTCATCTATCGTAATGTCGCATCCGGATTTGTGAGCGATGATGTAAGTTTCACAAAAGTGATTGCCCTCGTAATCTAATACCTTCATCGTCATTTCACTATTTTGCCATGGTCAAGGGCAATCCAAAATCCTCGGCGAGCTCTGGTACACGGAAAAAGCATCTGAAGAAGCATGCGCCAGCTGAAGACCCTCTTCCGAAGGATAAAAAGCCCAAGGGCAAGGGAGAAAAGGGAAAGAAGAAGGAGCCCCGGGTCAAGATGTACATTCCTCCAGTGAAACCTGGACCTGTTCAGCCGGATCCTTTGGAAACTACGGGTCTAGCGCATACACTGCCTGCGGATCTCCTGGTTGTGCTGAGGAATATCAGCAAAAAAGCTCAAGTGACCAAAACGAGGGCTTTGGAGGAATTACAGTCGGCCTGGGTCAATCAATGTATGAAGGAAGGCCGAGATAGCTCGTTGGTTTACACTCTAGTGGAGATGTTACCAGTGTGGGTGAGTCTCTGTGGTATAGATTACGCGTTACGAAGCCTGACGTCCCTGAATTTCGCCAAGCTTCACCATGTTTCGGCCCTGTTCGTCAATTCTTCGCGTCGTGTGCGACTCTTGGCCGCGTCCTTGCATTCTACTCTTCTTCAGATCCCTCCTGTGCGAGACCAAATCGTCTTCTTCCTCCGAGAGACTGCGTCCGAGTCTCAATTGGAGAGCATCCTGGGCACATGGTGCCTTGCAACACACGACGTCGATCGCCTAGTGTCGATAACCGCGTCGAAGGCCTGGAAGGAAACCATCCTAACAGATCCAAGCCAAGGATCATCGTCAACCAGCAATCTCTTACTCAACCAAAGTCTCCGTTCATCCCTAAATGCATTCGTCGAGAGAGCCGTACTGGATCCCAGTGGTGTCTATGCATATCTCAATCCTCTACCCCCTCCGTCCCAACCTGCACCTATGGCATCCCACAAAAGAGGAATTGGGAGGACATCAGCAATTTCTACACCCCGGAGAGATGATGGAGATGTGACACCACGTTCGAAAATGGACGAACAAGAAGAGAGCGAGCAAGATCGAAAGGCCAGGTTGCGTATTGGCGCGTTGGGTGCCATTCGCTGGATTCTTGGTAGGTTATCTGTGTTTTCACGTTTATCTCGACTCAGACGGCGTCCAGGATCTACGACAGATTTACCGGAAGATCTCCGAGAGTTTTACTCGAATCCAGCTTTATGGACAATTTTGCAATCTGCAGAATCTTGCCCATGGGTAGAGGTAGAAAGTTTCGGATTCGCACAACCGAATGTTCGTAAAGCAGGATGGAGTCTTGTGCAGACGCTGCTTAATACACAGAAAAGTAAGTTTATCACTCAAATGTTCGTATGACTCGACCTAACATTGCCTTTCAGCCCAATTAGAGGCTGTGATACCAACGATTGGCACTGCTATTCTACGATCGGCTTGGGTAGAAACGGATTCAACAGTGCAAGGAGTCATGTGGCAGCCTCTTCTCATGTTCCTCAAACGTAAGTTCCTGTTTGATTATAGTGAGCTCACAAATTGACTGGTTGTTTCAGAATTCCCTCAGTGTTGGACATTGGACGCAAACAACACGGATACGGAAGAAGATGAAGGAACGGAGTCTGACGCCGACGATCAAAATACACCAAAAAATGTCTCTGCTTCGTCCTCTACGGAGAAGCGACCGTCTAAAGCGTATCAAGAGTTCTTGCAATTCTTGCAATCGGCATGCTCAGGATCCCCTTTGCAGGGCTATCCGACGGTTGTCATCGTCGTTTCTACGATTCCATCCTCTGTAAGTCCTGTTAGCGAAGCCCTGTCCTCTAGTTTACTCATCTTCGAATACGCCTAGATTATAGCTTCCTCGGCATTAGCCGCATCATCTTCGCCGCTCTCGCAATTCTTCACCTCTTTCTGGGCAGCCATCGACGACCGCGCCCTCACATCACTCCATCGCATAGCGGCGTCAGCTGCATACCTTTCGTCCTTGCTAGAATGCACTGTTTTCCTCATCAAACGCATGCGGGCTGATGGGGGTCGCTCAGCTCAAGGCGGGCCAAAGTTGGAAGGCTCAACCTCGATCGAAACCGCCTCCGAGGCACTGGTGCAAAAGCAATTTTTGCGCGTGTGGGAAGAGCTGACGAGCAAGAAGTTGAAAGTCGAGGAGAGGGCTGCTGCGCGATTGCTGGCCCAGACACTTGAAAGTCTCTTCGATGTCGACCAGTCGCTCTTTGATTCTGCGTGGGATGCGCTCGTGCGAGCTGTCAAGGCGTCGACTTCGAAAGAAGACAATGAGCATTTGGTTTCGGCGCTGTTGAAGGTCTTCTATGATCGGTTCAAGGAGGGTACCTTGTTGAAGGAACGAGCCGAGAGTTTGGTGAAGGAGGTCTTGGAAGGCGATGTCGAGAGATGCGAGAAGGTTCTAAGCGAACAGAACCAAGTAGGAGAAGATGGTGATGGAGAAAAGAATGTTAGCTTCGCGCTGCTGGTTAGCATCCTTGACCAGTTTAGGGAAGGCTTGTTCTTTGATGATGTTTTTTCGAATGTGGGTATTCGTTCCCTATTCACAGTATTCACGATTTTGTTGCTTACTCGGATTTTTTGTGACCGCAGCGCTTGGACACATTGCTATCTCAACACGCGTTCCGCCTGCTCGATCTTTCGCCTTCGTTGCTCCTCTCTTACCTGCTACATCGCAAAAACGAACCCAAGGCTTTGGCCGTCTGGCATTCTTTGTTGTCAAGCATTTCCTCGAACTCCGAGACGGACCATGTTCCAGATCAAAAATCTATTGCAAGTCTCCTGGACGCGGCGCAGAAAGGACATTTGCCCAAGTACCTGCGACCACAAGCGGGAGAGTTGGATTCCTTGATTGGCGGGTTACTCGAAAAGGCGTTGGCTGGGCCCATGGGATCTGATGAACTTGTGCTCATGCGGCAGATTTTGGTGTCTTCTGGTTCGTCTGATCTTCTGAATCCCGGCGGGATGCCACATACTTATCTCAACCTTCATAGGCTACTTCATCTCAGACTCGAGTTTAAACACATGCCTGCAGGCTATCATCGCTACTTTTACTTCAAATATCAACCACGCCATCGAGGGCGAGGAACTTGACGCTCTCGTTTTCGATGTCTGCGTTCACCTCATCCAGGCTGTTTTCCCTAAACTCTTGGAAGGGCCCGAGTTGTTGGAGTCGTTGATGCTCGCTATCTTTTTGTTCTCGTACCTCCTTCCGGTGTCGGCGGGGACAGAGGGAGCTGAGATCGATGTCAGCCCTTCTCAAGTGACTGGGAAAACGTTATGGCAGGAGTGGCTCCAAGCAGCTTCAACTGAACACCAGATTTCGGTCGTGGATCATGTCAAGAGTAGATTGAAGGGTTTTATGGAAGATACTCACGTTCATCCAATGTGAGTTCCTACAAAATGGTTTCTCCTTGACACTTTTACTGAATAAGGTGTCTAGGCCGGAACATGTTCTCCATTTACTCGCGCAGAACCCCCCTGGCTTACGCGTTAATCTCCTGGAAGACATATTCCCTTCTGCTTCACATCTTGATGCTACGCTCGACAACCTTTCACCTGAGGCCATAGATCCGAGCATTGAGATCCTCGACGCCTTAATTCCTCCAGCGTCCGCAGCAACCTCGAAAGGAAAACGCACAACGCCGACATCCACCGATCGGCGCGGATTCTCCGCGTATGCGCGAATAGTCAACGCTTTGCTGGAGGCTTTCATTGAGGACAGACAGCTGGCGAAGCGCGGCCTATGGGCTTTACGCCATCTTCTTGCATTGTCAATATACGCCCAGGATCTTCAGAATGTGCCATTTGCGTCTTCGAGGAGTCCAGTTTTCGATGACAAAGTCACCCCAGCAGGACTGAACGACATCGTAGTGAAGGCCAAACAAGTTTCCGTCTATCTTCTGAACTCTCTCGCCGGCAAAAATGTCGATTCGTGGAGACAGATGGCTTTGGAACGACTTCTGAATGGGTTTGCGGGGAAAGAGCCCAAGGAAGGGTTAACTCAGCTGCAGGCGTTGTTGTTTGACGTGGTAATCTATGCGAAGAATGGCGACGGTGTCCGTGATGCTAGGGTGCTCAAGATAGTTCTAGACTCTCTGTTAAAAGATGGTATAGATGCCGCTGAGGCCGACCTATGGGTACAGTTGGCGAGGAAATACGAGAAAACAGGTTCGTTTCTTTCTCTTGGATTAGGAATGCGTACGGTCATTGCTAATCGCCCGTATCTCCAGCACCTCAGACGGCTATGACTATTATCTCGGTCATCACCGCCACTGGATCAGAACCTCCAAGGTTGGATAGATATCGAAACGAGTTGGCCGCTGGTCTTCTTGGTATTAAGCCGCGCAAAGCCAATACAGAAGGCTTGCTTACCTTGCGAAGGCTTACTGCATCTGCTCCGGACCCTGAAGGAGAAGTCGTATTCCTCCCACCTACTCGAGCTGTGAATGTGGTAAAAGCGTGTCAGGCATGGGTGCTTGCTGCGGATGACGATGAAGACGAGTTGGATGAAGAAGTGGAGAGCGCGATGTTGCCGATCTTCATGCACCTCGCTCCGATCTTGCAAAACGTGCCTGGAGGCCATTGGGCTTTTGTGTTTGATGTGCTGGAGGGTGTTCTAGAGCGGGCTTCTCCTTCCGATGAAAAAGAAGATATGGCCAGTGAGACCAGTGAAGGTTCGGGGTTGGTGGCACTTGCGAGAGCGTTGAGGCTGGTGGCTGTGCTTGAAGAACTCGCAAAGAGGAACAAGGCTCTCATGGCGGAGTGGGGAGAGAGGAGAATGGGCATCTTGACCATCATTCGCGATTTGAGTGTTCTTGGAAATGGTGAGCGTTTTTTTTACTAAAGCGTTCGTGTGTCCATTTTCGTTAATCCTTTTCTAGATTCTCAAGAATTGTCCTCAGTACCTCGTTCTGTATGCAGAGAACTTGTTCTGTCCGTTGTCCAGCATCTCCCTTCGTCGCTCATCGATCAAGATACTCTACCTAAGGTCTTTTGCCTATTACTTACTTCACTGTGAATTTTCATACTGAGCCATCACTCTTCCTAGATGTGTCACCTCATCGAGGATCCCTCGGTGCCAGTGCAGAAGATGGCTTATCAACTCCTTAAAGCTGCTGCCCAGAAGCGCACAGAGCATTTCGTGATCGAGGCCGGCGTGGATACAGAGGCTGTTGTACATGCTACTTTGCCCCCAGAGTTACTCGATATCTTGCGACGCGAGATGCAATTCGGGTATGATGCAGAAGTGGCTGAGGATGACCGTGGAGAGCAGGGCCAAAATTTATTTGGATATCTGCTTGGGTGGATGCTTGTATTTGATCTTTTCCAGGATGCGGTGAGTGCCGTCCATAGCCGTCTCTCTTGTCTTGAAATGCTGATGTCGTTAATCCATAGTCCTTCAAAGTGAAATCGAGCTATATCGAGCAACTCAGAAACCTGAACGTTGTTTTGGACCATTTCATACCCTGTTTCTTAGGTTTACTGCGACTCGATCAAGGCGGTCTTGTCAAAGCTTTCAAGTTGGACATATGGGCGGTGGATCAGTTCTACGTCGATCGTATGTTTTTTAAACTCTCTTATGCAATTGTCAACTGATGCGGCCATCATCTGTCAGTCTACGAGCCAGGCAACCCGCACACTATCCCCGTCCTGGCAGCACATGTATACTATCGAGCACTATTGACCATTCCCTCCTTAATCCATGCGTGGGTGCTCGACTGCAAAGATCGCCAGCTGACCAATGCTGTGACAACTTACACTTCGACCTACTTCTCGCCTGTCCTCATTCGAGCAGAGCTTGAGCACGTGCGCTCTCATGCCGCCAGCGATGGTCTTGCCGACGAACATTTGTCTGTCAAGGTAGCAAGTGCGGTGAACGAAGTAGTGGCTGCGTATTCCGTGGACGAACACCAGCTAGAAATCAAGTTACGAATACCTGGTGACTGGCCCCTGCATAAGATTGAGGTCCGGGACGTGAAACGCGTGGGAGTGGATGAGAATAGGTGGAGGGCCTGGGTTCTTGGTGTGCAGCAGACTATTTGGGCCCATGTATGTGTTCTTTTTCTTGCTCGTGTTTCTCTGTTTCGAGCCAAGACGTTTGATTGAATCTGACGATTACGCGATTCCAGAATGGTCGTATCGTCGACGGGCTTGGCCTCTTCAAAAAGAATGTGACCCTCCACTTCGAAGGCCAGGTTGAATGCGCAATCTGCTATTCGTGAGTTGAAGTACCATTTCTGTTGTCGTCGCTTCATTGAGTTTCTACGTTTCTAGTATCATCAGCGTCATGGACGGAACTCTACCCAAGAAACCGTGCAAAACGTGCAAAAATCGTTTCCATGCTGGGTGTTTGTATAAAGTGCGTGTGTTAATATTGTTCGGTTCTATCGAGCTCTGTGCTCTTTCGTCGCGTCCGCGATGCTGACTGTCACTTCTTCCAGTGGTTTAATACTAGTCATTCGTCAAGCTGTCCTTTGTGCCGGTCTGATATTATTTAAAAAGGATTCAGGCGCGCCGGATGCCCTAAAATCGCGCGTCCTCCTGGACAGAGTCCTGTAATTTAAACCAGACTTGGGACTTTTAGAATTAATAAAGTCATTATCAACGAGCTCGATTTTATCCTCGTGTTACTGTACTTAGCACTTGGAACAGTCTACGTTGGAGATGGATCATCCACAACAATGCCTAGCTTGGGGGCTATAATACTCCCTGAATGCCTCTGGACACTCACATCACCCGTTCCTGGTATGAAGACACCGTGAGTCCATGGCGCTAATTCTACTAAATTTAAATCGTTTACACCATGACCATGATAGATAGATCAATTTGATACTCAATTCCAAACTACCATCTGTGCACACAGAAAGATCGTTCTCGAAATCGATTCAACTACTCTAGAATCTTCACGATCGATGTTGTAGCTGCCAGAATGCTAGGGAAACCGGATTACTCGCGAATCGCGATAAATGCCTGAGTTATTCGTGACAGGCCTTTTTCTGGTAGGATATCTCCAGATATCTTTTTCTTTACCCCACGCTCGACGCTTACTCCCTGCCCAGAACATATTTATTCGGTTTATTGTAAAATGGAAACGGAGGAATACGCCACCGTCCGAGGACCTCACCAGACATGCAAATGCCCCAAGGGCAATTCTCTCTGATGACACTTGAGAGGCGAGAAGTCACTGATCATTTCCTCTGCCAATGCCTTTGACGTCCTTTAACATATGGAGAAGTCTTCAATTAAGAATCCCTGGTAAATCACAGGATAAGTGATGCACTTCTTAATGTTGGGATCCGCAAAGACGTGTTTATAGAATGCGAATTAGCTCGCGGCCGGGGCCCAACAAAGAACAGCTGGAATTTAGCTCTGCCCTTCGGTTTTTATGTTTTCTAGGATTGCTGACCGTAAATAAGTAGTCTTCTTTTATGACGATAAACTTATTGCCGGCCTCTCTCCTTCGTATTGGACCGGTTTCTCCCAGTGAATCCTGGCTTTGACATCATTGACATCGGGCCGGTCGAGATATTTTTAGATTGCTCTACGAACTTTTGGTGGTTTGTTGAGGAGGAGAAAGTCTCTCGTTATATCTTCCAAACAGTTAAACGGTTCCATTAGAAGCTTGTAGAAATTGGCTCAGCATCTGCATTCAATCCACCATTCCGACCGAGGGGATTTCACCGAAATCAACTTGTCAGCCTGGATTCACGCCTACAGAATCCTTACTGACATGTCAATCAGTGGTTCATGAGTGCAATTTACTTTAGAGAAAAATATCGGCCTCTGGGGGAGGTCCCCGACGGTGTAGCTCACAGCTTAAAGTAAACCTGACTTGCTACAGCCAATGGAAAGGCACACAGCTGTATCCGCCTTCGAGTCTTGGGAAGCAACGATAATATAACTACATCCAGCTCCCAGGATTGCATAATGTAATCTTCTGGCCGGAACTCCTTCGCCTCTGAGTCACCTGAAAATCCATCGGTAGCCTCAATATTAATAAATCAAGCAATGGCGAAACAAAACAGATGATATTTAGGAACGCTGATCACTGGTAAGCCTTTCTGAACGCAGTGACTCACCAAAACTTTCTGAAATATCAGCCGCTCTCGTTCCTCAGCAATATATACCCCCCACTTATAATTCAAAAGATGTAAGAATGGCAGTTACGTACTAATTTACCTCAGTTAAGACCTGCGTTGTTAATGCTGAGGTACGAAGCTCCCAAAGAATGACAATGGTTGAGAACCAGAAGATGAGGCTGCGAATATTGTTTGGACATTGTGTAATCAGTCGAAAGTCCCAGATCTAATCAAATTCAAGCTTTGGATTCATAAGATTCTTTTCGAATGACGTTGAGCTTCCCGAAGGTCGTGCTTTGTTCGGATAACTCCACGAATGCCGCCTCGCGGCCTCTCCCGTCATCACGGGTCCCGACTATGTCCTCATTTCGGTGCTTGCTGGGCTTCATGCAAAAACGAGGCAGAAAATAGCGTGGGTTAGGACAATGGTTATAGCCGACGTATCCCTGAAGATTCTGTTATGAACCGCTGGAGTACTCCTCCGGTCCCAAACACGTACACTTGATTCTTGACATCCTACTTGGAAGATGACCTTGAATTGTCTCGCCGTCGTAGGCTCGTCCAGTTTTGGATGATCTGGTGATCAGCGATCCGATTAAGGACCTGAGGCAGGAAGAATTAAGGGTGCTTGTTGGGTATGCCCCAGGTGTGGCTTGTAATTGGATAGGAATATTATCTGGATATCCATCGGTACGAGAAAACGTATAAAATAGGTTCGCCCTTTGACTCTAACCTCGCTCATCCCCCGAGTTACCTCGCTTACTTTTCAATCGCTCTCAAGCAATAGCGTCGCATCCAAAGATGAAATTCACCACCGGTTTTATTTCTCTTCTCGCCGCTGCCCAATCTGTCGTGGCCATTCCATTTGGGTCTTCAGGACCTGTGGTAGGTCCACGCATCCTCCATTCCTATCTCCATATTCATGTAGTACATTTTAGAACGATCTTGCTCCTGTTCCAGTCACCAAGCTCGTTTGCGACGGTGATACCTTCAAATGCACTGGAAACTTGGTATGCAAGTTTGATCTAATTTCAATGCATTAAATTTGAATTAACCACCTTTTCAGGACTTTGGCGATGGTAGGTGGGTCGCCCAGTGGGGTACTGCCGTATTCCACACTGGTCTCTTTGGACAGCCTGACCATAAAGCCATGGTACGCGTCGAGGTCTCGTCATTTTGCTCAATATCTACCTACGCTAATTTTTTTTTACAGAGCGAGATGGCCATGGCACCGGTCCCCGTCACCAAACTCGTCTGTGACGGCGATAGCTTTTTGTGCACGGCCAACTTGGTAAATGCATACAATCACTTAGATATCATGATCCCAGCTTAATTAATCTCGGTCTATAGGACTTCGGTGACGGACGCTGGGTTGCCCAGTGGAGCACCAACGTTTTCCACCAAGGCATGTTCGCATCTGGGGTAAGCCTTAGACAATTCCGTGAGGCCCTATTCTGTCTGATTCTAGAAAACATTTTACCCTTTTAGGCCACTGGGTCCATGGCTCCGGTCCCAGTTACCAACCTCGCTTGTGATGGCGACTCTTTCAAGTGCACTGCTAACTTGGTAAGAACAATGTGCAATCCCTCAAGCTGCTAAATTAATTTCTAACCTTCTTGTGTAGAATTTCGGTGACGGTCGCTGGGTTGCTCAGTGGAGTACCTCTGTCTTCCACACCGGCGCCTTCCTCGACCAGAACTGAGACTCGCAATCAGCGAGTCATTCAAGTCCCGACCCCCTGGCTCGGACGCGAGGCAAGGCAAGGAAATTGGTTGAGAATTTCAGAGTTTTCACAACGTAAAAATTTGTCCGATGAAGTCATGTATTCGAGTAGCCTCCTGCAATTACTGATTGAAATTTATTGAATGACAACCTTCACTGCCACTTTCAACCTTGGTCAATCAGTATATAGAAGTAAGTTAATTATATCTTGAGAGTTGGCTTCACTAACAACGGATGCTAATTGGACGCGAAATAGCAAATACAACATCATTTCCTCTGCTGTGTCAGTCGATTCCTGAAACCTATTCTGTTCAACGCTTTTAGCGACGTCGTTTAGTATTTAACTAAATGAATGTCTGACGTTTAAAGGGGATGCTTAATTATCGTCATCGCACGCAAAACGAGTTCCGAAATGCGGAGAACTACCCAAGAATCATGATCTTTTGGGGTTATGTCGCGGATAGAACGACCACCATCGATACGGACTTGATAATCGGGGAATCACACATGACAAATTTTGGATGCTCTTGTTCCTCCAGTCCTGATTTAATTCCGGGTCGGGCACTTCTAATAGTCATGTGAGGTATGGGGTGTAATCAGGTCACTAGTTCGAAGAACCGAGTCATGAAAGCAGCGTCTGCGGGGTACAGTATTAAGATTCCAAGTACTATGGGGACTGTTGATGAACATCAGTATTTGCTTTGTACTAAATGTGCTACCCTGACTGATTCACTCTGCAGACGACTTCTTGAGGGTGTACCTGACATTGTACAATGTAAAGTCTTCCCGGGCAACTTATGGCTGCTTTCCCAGATTTTAATTAGACGATGGGCAGACCGCGCTGCCGATCACGCTAAGATATTTTTGGATCACCTCCCCCACTGCCAATTGCAAGCGAGGGTGAACGGCCTGAATATTGAATCTTGCCGGGTACACTCTTTCACGAACGTTTGTTTCTGTACTAAGACGAGAAACCATTGAAAGTTAGAAAATGGCAAATACGTATATAAAAGCTCCTCAGAGAATCAGGCCTGAGTTCCTTAGAACCTAGATGGAGTCCAGCCTGCAGGAATGACTCATGGTCATTGTACTATGCCACTGCACTGATCTTCACAAGAAGTTGTTTTAACGGGAAAGCGCGCTTTTTGTTTGAACTCATTTTCGATAGCTATTGTTATGTGGATTTAGAATCGATGCATTCGCGCCCCGACTTCGCCGTGGACTGATGCCCGCATACCAAATCAAAGGAGGGTAGCGCAGTGGTAATGGGAATTATCACAGCTTTCTAGATTGTTCGTCGCCCTCACTCATATGAAATAATGGAAGTTATGTTTCCGATTGTTCCCCCCTGATACAATGCCAATAGACCTGAAGCTAATCCTGCTTACAAGGCGACTCATGCATCCCAGTGTTCTCAATACAACCTTGAAAGGATCCAAAACTTTAGTCGAGCGTTTTCCCCTGGTATTTTTTGGCAGTTCTATACACGGATGAAGACGAAAAAATGCGAGCATTCGAAAAGCTTTCGAGATTTCGGAGCTGGTTTCTCCCGGATGCCATTCAATTTTGGGATTGGAATTTGATTTCTTCGAGATTCCTGTCCATGACCCTTTCAATTCGCACCACTCCCGGGCCATCGGCATCACGGGTCATTAATTTAATCATTGCCCATACATGACACTACTCGGCTTCGTGTAATTCATGCTAGTTGGAATGTAGAATATTTGCTGTTCGATTGCTCCAAATTCACTGGGATGTTATTGGCTGGGACTCTGGAGCTCCGCAGGTCGTTCTACCGAAAATGAATCTAACGCTGCTTCGCCGAGATTAGAGGACATAAAAGTACATTAAGGGACGTTCTGTGCTGTGAGCGCGTGAACAATACCTATGCTGCTCATGAACGTGCAAGGGTATTCGATTGTTTAGTGGCAAACAGAAAACCTATAAGAAGGGACGCCTTTTCAGCTTCAATTTCACTCAGCCTCTTTTACAATCATCACTCTCAAGCGTTACAACTGCCTCTCAACATGAACTTCACCACTGCGTTTATCTCCCTCCTCGCTGCTGTCCAAGCTGTCGTAGCCGTTCCGTTCGGTTCCTCTGAAGCAGTAGGTCGCCGTGTGGCCTGTGTGCACCCAATGGCTCACTCGAATTCTTCCCTTTAGGCCCAGGTTGCGCCTGTCCCTGTCACCAAGCTTGTATGCGACGGTGATAGCTACAAATGCACTGCGTCTCTGGTAAGTTAGTATACTCTGGACGCGTTAAATTCCTACTAATCAAATTACTAGAATTATGGCGATGGCAGGTGGGTCGCTCAGTGGGGAACCGCCGTTTTCCATACTAGTCTCTTCGGTGCGCCCGACCACGATGCAGCTATTGTACGTTTCCATTTGTCCAAGTACTCCTCGAATCTTCGTGACCGACAGTCATTTCCTTACCTTTACAAACAGAGTGCAATGGCGATGGCACCAGTTCCTGTCACAAAGCTCGTCTGCGATGGCGACACCTACAAATGCACTGCCAACTTAGTGAGGATTTTTCAGATCTTGCAAGTGGATGATCAATTAATGACAATTTGTCTGTAGGACTTCGGCGATGGTAGATGGGTAGCTCAGTGGAGCACCAACGTTTTCCACCAAGGCATGTTCGCGTCTGAGGTAAGCTTATCGACACTTGCGACATCTTTAGAACTCTTTCTGAATCACTTGGCTTCTCAGGCTGCTCAAGTTGCCCCGGTACCTGTCACCAAGCTCGCTTGTGACGGTGATTCTTACAAGTGCACTGCCAACTTGGTGAGAGAATTTTCCAGTTGTTCAGATTGAGTACTCAATTACTGAAATTTGATGCCCCTAGAACTACGGTGACGGACGCTGGGTCGCTCAGTGGAGCACCAATGTCTTCCACTCCAGCGCCTTCCGCGACATGGACTGATGCTTGCCATCTGGTCACCCGGGTTCCTATTCTGCCGGTGCTAGCCGGAAGGGCACCAAACGCGAAGACCTTTTTTACTTGAAATATTCGACTCAGTAGCCGTGTCGTCGATGTCGTAGCAATGCTTATTCCAAGTTAGCCAGTTGAAAATCATGGTGCTCGAATATCTTTTTTGCAATATTGATTGAATGAAATCACAGAATATTGTTCGTTACTGCTTTGCATCACTATGTAAAGCAAATATACGAGAGTTAGAATTTTAATACTTATTTTATTCAGACCTACGAGGCGGTGGATGGAGGGGAGAGGAGGAAAAGCGCCTTGCGCCACACATCACGATCGAGGAACATTTCCAGAAAAGGAAGAGGGTTGTCAAACAGGGTCACATGGTGGCAAATTCGGACAGCTCGGAGCCCAAGTCCGCCTTGCAAAGCCGACAGGTTTTGCGTCGTTGAGCTCCTAGACGATATTCAGCCGTTGTTGGATTCAACTCCTTACGAAGAAAGGGTACCAGAAAATTGGGGTACCAGTTACGATATTGCGTTGGCTCTAGACCATTTACCTATTGCCAGTGGAGCTGGTGTACATCAGCCCTGGAAAGGATAAACTCAATGATGAACGACCGATACGTAGAAACTTTACCAAGTGTGCACTTTCACGTTCCAGAACTCGCCACCGGGCGGAGTCGTCGAGCTCCGGGAGCAAGGTTCCGACCACTCCGAGTCCTCTCCAACTCGGAGTTCTCGCTCATTGGCTTCAAGAAAATGGGCGAACCGAGGAAACGAGTATTAGAATAAGGAAAATGGAATAAGAATAAGAGATATGAATCTAAAGTCACGCGAGCCAGATTCCCAGTAGATTGCGCGTTCCTCTGAACATGCATCAGATATCGAGTTGGAGTGCTTAAGGAGAAGAACGACGGAGTTGAATACTTGCGCACAATGCTATTAGAACCTTGATTTACTGGGAAATCGGGAGGTCATGTTCAGCGAACGAAAATTACGTAGAACCCATAATCTTCTTCTCTTCTCCGTCATGAGGTTTACTTTCCAGAGTGATGTCGCACAGGCTGCAAGGTGGGCCTCAGGTCAAACGTTGCAGTCGATCCCATCAAGCGAACAACCTCGGCGCCATCGCCCTGAAAAGGTTAGATCAATAAAGATGTCAAAACAACAGTGGCGAAGAACCCACAATCAGCCAATTGGGGAACCCTGGGTCAAAGGGTACGACACTCTCCAAATATTTCATTTGTTCGTCGGTCAGGGAAACCTCGAGAGCCTCAATATTGGCAAGCAGATGCTCGACTTTGCGTCCTCCAATAATGGGGAAGACGTAGGGTGTTTTGTGCATAAGGTATGCGATTGCCACTAGAATTGACAATGGTCGAAACGAGTCATTGCACGGCAATAGATGTATTGAATCCACAGGGCCTACCTGCATTGATGTGCTTGGCGCCAACCTCGGCAGCCACTTTCTCAAGTGCCTTGCAGACCGCCTTTTCTTGATCATTGCGTTCCCATTCGGGGTTGAAGGCCGTGCGCCCCTTCTCTCCAGTCTGGCGACGCAGCTCTTCCTCTTCGTCGGTTCGAATCTTGCCTCCTGCCAGCACATTCCAAGGAGCAAGCGCCATGCCTGACGGAAACGTGAGAGGTTATCGTCAGGAACAAAATAGAAGCCTACCTTCGGACTTGCACATCGGAATAATTTCACGCTCAAAGGAGCGTTCCATGACATTCCACGCGCCTTGGTATATGACGAAGGGTGTCAAGGCATGATCGCGGGCATACTGATTAGCCTTCGCAACAACCCATGCAGGCGTGTCCGAAACTCCCTACAAAAATTGTATAACGGAGGGAAAATAGAGTCGTTAAATTACTTACGAGATATAAAACTTTGCCTTGTAAAATGAGCGTATGGAGAGATTTCATGACTTCTTCGATGCTGGTGTCCCAGTCCCACCAGTGAAGGTACAACAGATCGATATAACTCGTTCGGAGTTTCTTCAGAGATGCTTCGACAGATATATGCAATGACTTTGTGCTGTTTCCCACAAAGAATACTTTCTGTTCGACAGAATTATTACGAAGCTTAAAGCTCGATGTGAACTAGATCCAATATTAATACCGGACTGAGGATGTCCGAGATTACGGAAGAAAAGACCACAGACTTTGGTTGCAATGAACAGTTGGTCCCTGATTCCCCTTTTCTCAGCCCATTCTCCAATGAACTGCTCGGAAGTTTCATCTTGGCTGTAAAATGCATCGCGTTAGCTGATGTTCGATATGCGCATAAGAAACTTCGAGTACGCACTAGTTGTTTGCAGTGTCGATGAAGTTTCCTCCATTGTCAAAGTAGGCATCCAAGAGCTTGAAGCTCGACTCCTTGTCCATGCTGCCCGCGCCAATTTCGTGCCATTTATCTCCGATGCTCATCGCCCCAAGTTGGATTGGCGAGACATGGACACCAGCAAAGGAGGACAACACACGATAGCGACCGAGATTAGTCTTAGGCGGAGCAGCTGGGGTAAGAAATGCAGCCATGTTTGAAGTCAAGAGCTCCAGTAGATGAGGTCTTTGGCCACAGAAGAGAAAAACAGAGCCCCTTATATAGCGTTCTGAAATCGAGACTGATTAATCAGAAGCTAAAAAATCAGGATAAGAGAGGCTATCTTCATAATGTCGTTAGGGCAAAATCCAAGCCGCCATGGACGCGTCCTTCGTGCCGACAGTCGACTATGCGTCACGGCGGCCGCCCGGCGATGGGTTTTTTGCGTCGTGGAGATTCTCCGTGTCTGAGATTGGGTGATAATAAGTAGATGACAGAGCAGTGGAGTCGAAATTGAATGGTCGAGACCAAGAGTTTGAGCAAGTCGGCAAACACCAACCAAAGACGGTCAGAAATTGGAAATTTGCTGTTCGAATTTTATGTATATCAAGAGTGTTTAGCCATCCCTGTCTCCTCGGAGAGAAACAACATAAAGAGAATAAAGATAGGACAGAACAATCGCAGATGGCCATGGGCGTTCACGGAAGGAAGCTGATATCGATTAACTCAACCCCGCAGCAAACGATTCTGTCAGCAGCCGCCAATCCCTTCCGAAAGTAATAACCACAAATAAAAAGCATGAGAATTAATATAGGAAACAGGATTTGGAAAGGAAATATTAAAAATCACGGCTAAGAACCCCAAGAGCAAGGCCAGAGGAATATGTTAATGCATTCAGTAAGCCTGGAATGGGTGTGAGGAAAGAGAAAAGTTGTAATTAGTTTTGCTACACCAAAACCCAATTAAGAGATTATGTAATGCTTGTCTCCGACGTGTCGAGAGGTGAAAAAACGCGTCGAGGACTACATACACCCTGCATACCCTACATAATTACATTAATAAGTATCCTACTACCTTCAATGTCCAGAGAATGCGCGAAACGGAGCAAAGATCCATGAAACAACGACAAGTCGTTTTGGAGTCGAGTTTGGGCTGGTTTGAGGTGGCTGTGCACTGACTAAGCTGCCGCATCCATTTGCGGAGTGTGCGCCTCATTAATATTCTGGCTTGAAGCCTTGACGTCGTGGAGCTCGCACTACTCCTCAGGCCTCAACTTTCGAAAATGAATCAAGAGTGCTTTTTCCAAACGCTTTCCCTTTCCATTCGGTAATACATTTTGAATACATTTGTCATTCCGAATTCGAACGACGATTCCTAAGCATGGCATGCGGCTCATCTGTTACGAATTCTGTCGGCATATAAAAGCATGTAGCTGTCTTGCCAGAAGGAGAACTTGTCATAGCTTATTAAGCTGGGACAGCGGACATCGTTCAAATCAGCTCGCGGTCATTATCTTTAGTCCAATTTCTAACTGAAGGCACTCACAAGGCTGTGAACCTGAATGTACAAAAGAAGCCTTGAAGCATCCTCACGATGTTTCTTTTCCACTAGTAGGGCGGATCGGTTGGAGCATAGTAGGCCTCATGTCAATATGCGTGGTCGACGTAATGACGTAATGAAGCGGACAGGCTGGGTGCCATCTCCCTGGAACGCGAAGGGACGTAAGGAAGCACATCAACTACGACGGTATCACGAAGAACTCACAATCATCCAAGCCGGGAATCCTGGCTCGAAGGGCACGACACTCCAAGTAATTGATTTGTTCGTCACTCAAGGATATCTATCTCAAGAGCCTCCAAATTAGCGACCAGATGTTCGACTTTCCGGCCTCCGATAATAGGAAACACAAACGTCGTTTTCTGCATGAGGTATGCAATTGCCACTAAACGCAAAGTCAGTTCAAATGGCGACGATTTATGCTGGTGGGCATACCTGAGGTGATGTGCTCTGCTCCAACCTCCGCAGCTACTTTCTCGAGAGCCTTACAGATTGTCTTCTATTGCTCATTACGCTCCCAATCGGGGTTGGATAACGTGCGTCCCTTCTCTCCAGTCTGACGGCGCCTCTCCTCCTCTTCGTCAGTCCGAATTTTACCGGCCGCGAGAACGTTCCATACAGCGAGAGCCATGCCTGTCAAAAGAAAAAGAGCGTTTATTTACGGGGTTTCCTTGAAAGATGTAATAAAAACTTACCTGCGTATTTGCAGATAGGAATAATTTCCCGTCCGAATCATTACACCACAGCATCACCACATCAGCAGCTATAGAACAACACGACAACTCTCATCACAGGTGGAACCGGGAAGACAGGGCTTGCCCTTGCAAAACTTCACCGCGTCGCGAACTATCCTGTTCTCCTGACCTTGCGTGCTGCGAAGGCGCCAGAACCTTTCGAGGCCGTCGAATTCGACTGGTTGGACGAGACGACCTGCGAGAACCCATTCAATGCGACCCCCAAAATCGACCGCGTCTACATCGTTGTACTCGCCATTTTCGTTATGTTGGCGTATCTCAAACCCTTCATCGACCGAGCTGTGTCCAAACGCGTCAAGCGCTTTGTTCTCTGGAGCGAGTCAGCTCGAGGCAGGTGATGCACCCACCGGGAAGGTTCACAAGTACTTCGTGGACATTGGGGTCGAATACACTGTCTTGTTTCTGACTTGGTTCCAACATACAGGCAGCTTTCCAAGCTTTGATGTGAAAAGCCCCGACAAAGATCTGCTGGTCTTCGGGCCCGAGCTGTACACGTATAACGACGTGCGTCACTTTCGCAAACGATTCTGGAACGTAGAAATATTAATTAGCATGATGAGAACAGGTTGCTAAAATCTTGACCTCGCTCCTAGGAAGAGAAATTACTCACAAGAAGCTTTCGACTGAGGAAACGGCGACCGTCTTCGAAGGCTTCGGCATGAGTCCTGACTATGCGAACTGGCTTGCCAACCTCAAGTCGCAAAGAATTGGTCGTTTAAGCACGATATGAACTTGAAGTATGAGGGGACTACAATTTCGTTGTCGTGGTCCAGGTAGAGTTGAAAATGTGCCGATGAGCCTGAGGCTTCAAGCGACCGGCTGAGATATTTGGCCCTGTTCTCCGTTCTAATTATAGCAGCCTCCGGCAATTGTATTTCAGCGCTCCTACTTACTGCTGGAGAATAGCTCAGACTAAGCTCTTTGGTGTTTCATCAAATACTCAGCTGTGCTACGATTTACCACGACTTCAAGGATGCCGGAGTGGTCGAAGAAATGCGAAGTCCAATTAAGCGAAGTCTTATTAATATCTAGTAGCAGTTAATTTTGAAATAATGAAAACCCCAAAAGAATGTAATGTCCCAAATCCACCTTACTGGTGCCCAATAAAGAATCCTCGAAAGCAGGTATCAAGGTATATATACTCAAGTACTATAAGTCAGTGTGTAAGTCGTCTTATTTTAAGTCTATGATGACTACGACCGGAGCAAGGCATGTATAAAGGAAAGCATAGAGCAACACAGACATCATCAAAAGATCATGTGAGAAAATAAAGGAAGGGAAGGGAAGGAGCGCCAGTACCAAGATTAGCTGGGGCTGCCGCGGCCGTCGGAGCAAGCGGTACTGCTAGCGCAAGAGTTGATGTCGCTGTATTTTGCGATCTGTAGACGTTGACTGGGAGGAACGGCGGATTCATCGAAACACGTTGGCATGCCTCCATATAGGACACCGACGCGCTTCATCGCGAGGAGCTATCACAATCAAAACAATGTGAGCAACAAAGTGGGTTGGGGACCAAGAAAGAGCATACGTTGTGAGCCGCGTTTGAATGGTCATAGACCCCTCCAAAGAACGCCGTCGTCGCGTCTTGGCCGACCAGCTTCGTGAGAAGATGCCTCCCGCCGGGATGTTCGTCGAGGAATGACGAAACATCATGGATAAATCCGGAAACGAGGATCAGGGACCGTGTCTCAGACTGTTCTTGGACTATTGGAAAGAAGAGGAAATTCGGTTAACAAATGGGGAGTCGGAGTTTTCGTCGACCAAAAAAAAATAAACGTACAGCTTTCCCAGCTGACAACGCGCAGATCATTGCTATCTATAGGCCACACGAGTCGTTCTTGTGTTTCTTTCAACTTCTTCAACTCCATCGTTAACTGGCCTTTGCGTATTTCGTTCCCTGGGAAGACCTGCAGAAAATAACAATGGTATCAGCACGCGAATCCCACGCACGAAGGCACAAACGTGCCTTGAGATGGCTGGCAAGTCCGATCTGCTGGCAGGCCCAGATGAACCACTTCGTGGGGTCATACTGATACCACTTGATGGCGTTGCGGTAGTCCATGGGGAACTGATGGTGGAAATTATGGTAACCCTCGCCGATCGTCACAAGCGCGGTCGCAAAGTGATCGCGGGGTGTATGTTTATCATCGAACGGGGTTTCGCCTAGCCAATGCGCGAGCGAGTTGACGCAGAACGTCGACTGCGGTACGAGGAATGTTGAAGAGCATTAAATAATAGAGGCAAAATGGAGGTCAGGAATAGATTTGCAGAGTGGGGATAACTTAAACCAGTGTGAATGAGGAGAGAAAAACACACGTGATGTACAAAGCACAACCTCAGGACTCCGGCGTATACGTAGCCGCCCCACGCGTCACTCCAGAAGTACCACGGTACGATAGTCGGTATGGCGAACCCCACGATGAGGATCAGCGGGATGAACCACTTGTGCTGCCACCGGACGACGTCGCTGCTGCTCAGGTCGCTGACGTCGGCGACGCCGGGCCTGCGGCGGGGCTTGAGCATGATCCAGCCAACGTGGGAGTAGAAGAAGCCCTTGTGCGCATTGTACGGGTCCAGGTCCGTGTCCGTGTATCGATGGTGCGCGCGATGTCCCCTGCACCACCACTTGATCGAGCCTTGCACGGCGCCCGAGGCAGTGATGGCGAGGTAGTACTGCAGCACGGGGCTCGCGTTGTACGACCGGTGTGCCCAGAGCCGGTGGTACCCCGCGGTGATCCCCATCCCTGTGACGAAATAGTAAAAGACGGCGAAAGCGAGGGTTTCCCAGCGCAGTGGGGTGAAGTAGGCGGCGAGGAGGCCGAGGACGGGCATGACGCAGATGATGGCGACGTTCAGCCAGTTGAGCTCGGTGTGGAAGTTGGACCATGAGAGTGGGGGTAGAGGCTGCTCGGTTCTGAGCGTGTGTTCGACGTAGTTGGTGTGGGGCTGCTCAGGGGCCGGGGTTGACGACGACGTGGCCTTCTTGGAGGCGACGAGGGTGAAGGGCTTCGATTTCGGGGATATAGGTGGTGTCAATGGTAGGAACTGTGCCGGACAGACATCCTCAACGAGGGCCAGGACTGGAGACGCCATGGCAGTCCTAAAGAAGGGGGAGGGTATGCAGTGAAAAAAACGAAAACGTAAGTTTTATGCCAATGACATTATACAAATATGAACTCCACGTTCATTAGTCCCATCGAGCCTTTTCTCTTTACTCGCCGCAGTCAGGTAGATTTTCTGGACTTTTAATAGTACATATCCATGTCATGACTGCATGGCGTGAGGAAGGACGACAGCTCGGAGTTTGAACATCAATATCAATTGACCGCTTCCAGTGCCTTGTTGGCAGAACCAGAATAAAGGGCGAGCATGGATGTATTTCTGAACCTCGGTGACGAATCAGATATATCGTTTTCTTTGAAGAATAACCACCATTTGTTGATACTCTCGGGCCCCGGCGTTCACGAAGCCGTGTAATCTACTTACTACTACTACGGCCCACGGGCGTCAATCAATGCACGTGAGAAATGCACAACGATCGAAACTTTTCACTCGATCGCCTACATATGGAGAACCGTATTTTTCAATCCGGCTATGCAACACAGTGCATCGTTTCTGGTATTTTTGATATGTAAAATAGCACCATTCTGCTTGCACGATCGAGGATCCGCGTAAACGGTGCCGGATACATTTAGCACGATTGCCAAGCTCTGTTCAGCTTCGATAACTAGAAATGCACAAGGATCGGTGCGGCATGAATGGCGACACCCTCCAAGGAGACCGAGAAAAGCTTCCACAGTTGACTACAACGGTGACACAAGAATTAGACCACAACTTCCAGAACTTCCAGAACTTGCTAACACCATGCTTAACTACAGTGACAGAAATCGAATGTTCGGGTTCGCAACCAGCGTTGTATCGGACAATCCTTGGTAAAAGGACCCCACTTGGCCACCCAATAATCAGCCCATATCAGAGAACGAATGCTCCAACCCTAATACATCCACCGCAGTCGATGTGCATGCTCATGATGAAATCGTCGCCCCACAAGTTCGCAACTCTCCTTCTAAAGTCGAGGTGCACCACACCACAACTTGTTGGGGCGTTTTTCAGATGCGTCTAGCTTCTGTCACTATCTGCCGGGAGCGCTTAAAAAGTACCCATTCCGGGAACCCTGAGCTTGGCTTGACCGAGGGCAATGCGTGGATGCCCCCAGACCAGAGTCAGTAGACTTTGGGGGATTATTGAAACGAGTATCGCCGGGGTAGTGACTCTCACTCTGGTGCGACGTACGTCATCACGTTTCTACAGGGCAACATGTGAAAGCAACATGGCCGTGGGGACCTTCCTTTCCTGGACTCCCCAAAAATTGCAGGAGACACCATCTGCACGTGACCGTGTCGACGGCTATGCACTTGTATCCGTTGGGGACGTCGTGTACTGCGTCGAAGGGGCTCGAGACGACGGTGAGGCCAGCCTGGAGGATGCCCAGATGCAAATAGCACAAAGATCCCTTACTGGAATGATGGGGGGGAAGGGAGATTCCGCGGAGCAGTTGATGAATATTGTACAACCCCGCACCAGAGTGAATCCCCAAAGAAATGATGGTCATGAATAAATAGTCAACCCTGCGCCTCTCCCCTCTTTTTATTTGTCACCGTCTTTCTTTCCTTTCTTTACGACCTCGACGTCGACCACATCCATGTCGTCCGTCTCGCCGACGAAACTTGCACCCATGACCCCCCCAATTTCCCCCCAGCAAAAGGCTGCTCACGCTGCCGATGACCACACGCCCTCCGACCTCAACATCCCGGACAACTATGTCGAGCACACGCTCAAGACAGTGAAACCCCTGCCTCCTTTCTCGTGGAACAACTTCCGGAAGGAACTCAACTGGTTGAGCGTCATCATTCTCACAGCTACCCCAATCATGGGCATCATTGGGGCCTACTTCACGAAGCTGCGCTGGGAGACTTTTTTGTTCGCCGTCTTCTATTATTTCGTGACAGGCCTGGGTATCACGGCGGGGTATCACCGTCTGTGGGCACATCGCTCGTATAACGCGTCCATCCCTCTCCAATATTTCCTTGCCCTCGCGGGTGCCGGCGCCGTCGAAGGGTCCATCAAGTGGTGGTCACGAGGTCACCGCGCTCACCATCGCTACACCGACACCGACCTCGACCCTTACAACGCCCACAACGGCTTCTTCTTCTCCCACATCGGCTGGATGCTCGTCAAGCCTCGCAGAAAGCCCGGCGTTGCCGATGTTAGCGACTTGAGCAAGACCGCCGTCGTCAGGTGGCAACACAAATACTACCTTCCCTTGATCATTATTGTCAGCTTTATCGTTCCGACTGTCATTCCGTGGCTGCTCTGGGGCGATGCGCGTGGTGGGTATGTGTACGCCGGTGTCCTTAGGTTGTGCTTTGTGCATCACGTACGTTTCTCTATTTTTTCCTGTCGACGTCGCATTTCTGACTTGATGCATATAGTCCACTTTCTGCGTCAACTCTCTCGCTCACTGGCTCGGAGAGACCCCTTTCGATGACAAGCACACGCCGAAAGACCACTTCGCGACTGCGCTTGTGACCATCGGTGAAGGTTATCACAATTTCCATCATCAGTTCCCCATGGATTACCGCAACGCCATCAAGTGGTATCAGTATGACCCCACGAAGTGGTTCATCTGGACATGCAAGAAGCTCGGGCTCGCCAGCCATCTCAAGGTACCCTTTTATTTTCACTAGCGTATCCCGCTGTTGCTTATCTCATTTCCAGGTTTTCCCTGAAAATGAAGTCCGTAAGGGACAATTGACGATGGAGTTGAAGAAGTTGAAGGAGACACAGGAGAGACTTGCGTGGCCGACCGACAGCAACGATCTTCCCGTCATCAGCTGGGACAGCTGTACGTTCAACCGTTCACGCTTCTTTGCCGCGATTTGCTAATATTATTCCTTCAGACCAAGAGCAATCCCTGAAGCGACCTCTCATCCTTATCTCCGGATTTATCCACGACGTCTCGTCCTTCATTGACGAGCATCCAGGAGGCCCGCATCTGCTGCTCAAGTTCATTGGCAAGGACGCCACGACAGCCTTCTTCGGTGGTGTGTACGACCATTCAAACGCTGCCCACAACGTGAGTTTCTGGTATCACTCTTGGCGACGCGTATCTGACATTTTTATGGTAGTTGCTCGCGATGAAGCGTGTCGGTGTGCTGCACGGTGGTATGCGACAGGGATTGGACGACAAGGCGGTTCCTCCTAGTCAACGGTTGAAGATTGCACGATATAACGAACTCAGCTCGGCTTATGCCAGCAGCACGGCGTACTCGGACAGCGAGGGCATCCTCGGCTGATTACCTCGCGCGCCTCCCCGTCTTTTTGTCTCTTGCCTCTTATTGGTGTCAACCCCGCTCTAGCTCTTGAATACAAACAGCATACTGGTGGAAAGTGGATGCAGTAACATAACGTACATAGATTAGAATGTCATTCTTTTTTTTTCGATTCCTTGTTCTGCGATGTGGATCCTTCGAGGGGATCCTGTCCACAAGGAGATTTGTTTTTGGATATGTCGAAAATAAAAGATAATTTTCCATCTGTGTGATTATTTTTTAAGAATTCTTTGGCTCCTGTTCTCTTTCGCCATCATCATGAATTCTTGCGTCAATCCCTTGTGAAAGTCTTGTACTGGTAGAGCCAACTTCGGATGCGGAAAGTGATAACTGGTAGTTATATGCAATGTGCATGTTGCCTCGTCGGCTTGGCGAACTCTCTTTATGTAAACGCACTAGCTGAATTCGATCGTGCTCCACCTTCGCTACAAGCCACGCCTCTCAATGCTTGCGGAATCGGACGCATGCGTCGGCGATGGTCATGAAACACAGACGCGCAATGGGCTTCCGGACTACCTGAGGAGTAAGTACAGTAAGTACGTCCACGTTGTGCATACTCGAGTATATGCGTCAACCCTGCACTGTATTAAATCGAAGTGTTTCTTAGGGAATCGACGGACACTGGCAGAGCTGCGTGTCCATGGGTTTTTACTAGTGGAGGCTTAGGGCGGAACACTGCGCAGGGGCGTCATGTCCTTATGCCACGGTTCGTCGTCTGTCAAGAGGCTTTGAATGGCACGGGCAGAGTCGAGTGGGTACTATTCGAATGGAGGATACTATGAGTGCTTAGAGGGTTAGGTTTGGTGGTACGTGCTAAATTGAGAGACTGGAACCTCGTTGATTTTGGTTTTAATGGTTGTTCTTTCCCATTAGAGGTGGTTCTTGTGCCACGGACAACTATGCAATGTCACTGAGGAAGGAGAATGGATGGCGTTCCACTAAGGAAGCGTATGCAGACCTTGTCTCAATGGATTTAGAATGTGTAGCTCGAAAAAAGTTTACTTGGGTACGTTCTCAACTTGCAATTTGTATTTGTATTTGAAGGTCGTTGACTTCGTGGCGACTCAGTTATTGTTTATCTTTTGCAGTAGATGACTCATACTTGCAAGTGTCGACGGCGCTTGAGAGCAAACGAACGTGGTGTGCATATATGCGTCAACCATCTGCTGTGCGACAGCCGGAGCTGCATGGGGTCGGTTAGGAGCTAAACAGAGGGCGAGGGATTCATGGCCTTGTGCCGTTACATCGTCGTCTATCAAAAGGCTTCGAATGGCCGGGCAGTGTCGAGCACACATTCAAACGCGATATGATTGCTCCCGAGGTACGCCTCCGAGATCCAGCGATATCATTGATTGACGGTTTAATCCAGGTAGAGATGATCCTTATGCCATAGGGGTCCTTGCATCCGGTAAAATTTTCACTAAAGAACATTAGAGACATCATCAAACCGAGAACGAGCCTTAACTAGGAACATAGCCTATCAGTCGACCGAGAAAATGTCGTCTGCAGGGCTCATCAGGCTCTCGACTCCGAGAAATTTAAGTACAAAGGGTCCGGCTTGAGAGTTGTCCACCTCGGTACGTTATCTCAATCTGGAACTTCTGTTAGTCGTTGACTTCAAGGCGATCCAGTCTTCATTGATTATTGTTTATCCCTTGCAGAACATGACTCATGGATACGAATGTCATGGACGTCTGATATTTTATTGAAGCGCCGATCGCATCAAGAAGACGGTAGATTTTGAACATGTATTCTATCTATCGCTGGATCATTGTGATCATTGTATGCCCAATTTTTTCTCAACCTTAGCTGCCAGCCGCTGCCCTTATGCGTCAC
This sequence comes from Flammula alnicola, assembly GCA_015499995.1. NCBI lineage: Eukaryota > Fungi > Basidiomycota > Agaricomycetes > Agaricales > Strophariaceae > Flammula > Flammula alnicola. The sequence goes on along the minus strand of JADNRV010000181.1, from coordinate 18,133 downwards.
AATTAACATCTTTTCATCTTACAGTGAAACACTTCGGTCACTCCCTTCTTATCTCAGCTTACGGGGCGCAAAATCCTATCCACTAACCGGGACTCGAAAATGGGCTGGACAACGTCTCAGGCTGTTAGTCAACTAAGGTCGGTCCTTAAGGCATTGATAATCGATGGTCGTCGTTCTCAGCACATCCTTTGTTCCTTCTCCTAAAATATCTCTTTCGCAGCTTTCTTTATCAAAACTTTAAACCAAGTTACTCCTCAGTCCCCTTTCCAACTGCTGGTCGGAAGGAGTAAATGTGTCACCTTTCAGATCTGAATGTCGACTTGCCTATCTTTGCTTACTGGGAAGCTGTACGTGTCTGAGTGTATTGCGTTGGCCCCATCCGTACGCTCATATCCTCGCGAACGGTTTAAGGCAGAACGCGTATGCAACATCTTCTCGACACGCTGTCGATACTCTCCGGTCATGACCTAACTTTCCCGGCGCTTATGCGCCTCATACTTCGGATCTCAGATCACCGCCTTCATATCCTCCTTAAACTCAAAGCAATTGTACAGCTTCTCCGCGAAATTATCTACGTGTTGCGAGAACCGGTACAATCTGGACTTATTTGACGGGGGAGTCTTCCATTACTAATTTTCACTTGCCAACCACCCGCTACCTGTGATTCAACATTGGTTTCCGAGTGCTAGGCAAATTCATGATCAACTTGAACGTTATGCAGTGGTGGTAAGGCGGATACGGCATGGGAGCAGGAGGCGGCTCCTCCTTGACTCGCTGTCTTCGTCTTTTTGATGAGATCTTCGGCTAGAGGGACGGGTGGCTACAACGAAAAGGAGAATTATGGTGGATGAGGATGGCTGTCCGTTGACGTTGGGTGTAGGTGGTGCTGGCAAACTCATCGCAAGGGCAGGTGAAGGTCTTGATGGAGGTCGCCTTCAGTTTTGACCTGGTCGGTGTTATGTGGTCCAAATCCCACATCTGTCTGTTCAGTATTTTCGATTATGGAAGACGAAAGACTTAGCAGCTACGGCGCAAAATCGAGGTGAAAACCTTTCCAAACAAACACTTGAGATGAAGGCATTAAGTTGATTACTACAAATATCTAGAGGTAGGCTACAGTACATATCGAAGGTCAGACTACAAAATACAGAATTCATGTGTCTCAGGCTAGTACTATTTTACATGCACGCTATACAGCAGTGACTTGCCTCGCCCATGCATTGACTTTCTCCTGCACACGTCTCTGCTCCGCTGCCTCTGCCTTCTCTTTGGCTTCTCTCAACACCGCCTGCAGCTCATTCCGTGGCACCATGGCATATGGCAGGGTCATGAGCATGTCGAAGGTGTCGGGTTGGCGGCGAGCTTCACAGCGAGCTTCATGGCGCGCGGCACGCTCCCGGTCTTGGGGGTTTGTTTCCTCTCCGCAGCGGTGGCTCGTTCATCAACGTTTTCCTTATAATCCGCGTGTGCCATGGTCATGACCTCACTGGGGTAGAAAATGTCTTTCCAAGATGCGGTGATGTTATCTTTCACTGACTGAGTGCCGAAATGGTAAAGTACAGCGCCAGCGTAGACAGCGTCGAAGACAATGGCAGGGGGGTACTCAGGAGTATCATGAATCTGGATTCGAAAGCGCGGATGGAGTTCCAAAGTGGGGATATCATCCCCAAAGACATGTGATGTACACCTCTTCTCTGTCGGTGGTGCGGTGGGGTCGATGTCGTCCGTGTTCAGGGCAAAGTTGGGCGTCTGCTTATTGGCACCATTAGGCTCCGATTAGGTATCGTACAAGCGGCACGCACCACTAAAAATGCGAGATCTTTACCAAATGCGACGTGAAGGATCTTGTTTAGAAAAAGGCCGTTTCGGACGCTGTCGATATCTTCTATGATGTCGCCTCTGGCAGAGTCTCGACTGCGGTGCTGAGTTTAAGTTGAGATGTACTACCGCGATTGCAATGGTGAGCGAGGACAGATTGAAAGTGAGAGTAGCATACGGTATCGCCCTGGCTGTGGGCAAGAAGGTGCACGGCGTCGCAGTACATGTCCCTAAACCCTGTCAAGATGCAACGCTTTCCATCCCGCTCTGAAACTTCTTCCCTGAAGTCATCCCTCCGAGGGGTGTGCACACTAGAACTTGTGATGCTTGTGCGCACGATCTGAGGATCGACGGGGAATATCCTTCGCTTCCCCTCATTGCTGATGTGATAGTATAGATCGGCGGAGTCAGCTGGTAGGATGGCAGCGTCGTAGTCCACAGCATTGGGCGAATCGGAACTGGTAGAGAGGTCGCCTTCTGCTCCAACAACGACTCCAATGGCATAGCGGATCCATTTGTATGGCTTCTGCGAGAATTGGAGTGCGTGGAGCTTCTCGAGTGGGAGAGTGAGGCAATGGATCCAACGCCAATTGGTAGGTTCAACCTCGAGGTCGGCGCCAAGTGCCACAAGTCCGAGGTAACGAAGTGTAGACGTTAATCTGAGGAGGAGGAGCTGTGGCCATGATGAAGGAATCCGTTGACGCTCTGTGTATTGGGTGGATAACTTCTTGCTTAGGGTGGGAGGACGGGTGGTAAACACATCGTAAACGCAGGTGAAGGTTTTGACGGAGGTCGCCTTCGGTTTTGAAACATAGGCTGCGTTACATAACGCTATGTAAATAGGCAACCAAAATCGTCGGCGTGATGTGTTAGACGCGCGTTCGCGTCGCGCGATGTCGTGGGAGTACTCGCCCCAGCTTCTAGATCTCTTCCTTCACGAACTCTGGCCTCTGGATTTAGGATCTTCTTGTGAAGCCAACTGGAAATATTAAAACGACTACGGACTCTGAGCAGTGGCAGGGAGCTCGAATAATCGATACTTCGCTCTCGAGATTCGATCGACGCACGACGACCGCCGAGTCCCGCAGCCTCACCGTCAAAGGCGGCTTGCGCTACTTATGAACCTCCCTTCTTCGAGAGAAGACGCGTCGAATGGAATTCTTTTCCATATAGTCAACAAGTATGGGACTATGTAGTACTCGTCAGATGTACTCCCAAGGAAGAGAGGCATGTCAATGGCCAAGTCGACCTGCGGCCTCAGGCTGGCCTAATTCTGTGATTCCACCGGCGCCGCACGATGGTCTCAGAAGACTGTATGACGCACCACAGCTTTAGTGACATCAGCGTTCGTCAAGTCGCTTTTTGAAACATCCGAGCCATTATTCCTCTTTTATTCGAACCACATATAAACGACCCTCTTTTTCTAATTGCTCCCAAACCTTCCCATCCCTTCCTTCGTTCGACAGCAGAAATATGTCACCTCTCTGGAGTCCACCTCCTCCCCCAAAGACGGGCCTTGGTCGCTACCGCGTCTTCTCTCCTAATGCTGGCGTGCATGTCTCACCTTTGGCGCTCGGAGCGATGAGTATTGGGGATAAATGGCAAGATGCGGGCATGGGTAGCATGGATAAAGAGTCAAGCTTCAAACTGCTAGATGCCTACTACGAGAACGGCGGAAACTTCATCGACACTGCAAACAACTAGTGAGTATTTTCATCACGTACAGTCCTATATTCCTCGTTAAAGCTCTCGAATTGTGACTTTTTAGCCAGGACGAGACGTCTGAGATGTTCGTTGGAGAGTGGGCAGAGACGCGAGGGATCAGGGACCAGTTGTTCATTGCGACGAAGGTGCGTCATTCTCCGTTTGAGACTTGAGCTATGTAAAAGCTGAAGCCTGTGCCAGTATACGACGAACTTCAAAAACCGCAATAAATCGGTCCAACAGCAAATTTCATACGTCGGCAACAATGCGAAGTCGTTGCATATCTCCGTCGAAGCTTCTTTGAAGAAACTCCGAACGACCTATATCGATCTCCTGTATCTTCATTGGTGGGACTGGGACACGAGCGTGGAGGAGGTGATGAGGTCCCTCCATACACTCATCTTACAGGGCAAAGTTTTGTATCTTGTAAGCCGTCTCGATAATATTCGCTTCTCTGTTACTTAAATAAAAATTTGCAGGGTGTTTCCGACACACCTGCATGGGTGGTTTCGAAAGCCAATCAGTATGCGCGGGATCATGCGTTGACGCCATTCGTCGTATACCAAGGAGCTTGGAATGTAATGGAACGTTCATTCGAACGCGACATTATTCCGATGGCGAGAGTCGAAGGTATGCTTCGAGTAGATTTATCGCGGAACTTCGCTCAATGTTTTTTTATATTGCCAGGCATGGCTCTTTGTCCGTGGAACGTACTTGCGGCAGGCAAGATTCGGACTGACGCAGAAGAAGAAAGGCGTCGTCACTCTGGAGAGAAAGGCCGTACGCTCACTGAACCTGAATGGGAACGTAACGACCAACAAAAGAGGGTTTGTAAGGCCCTCGAGAAAGTGGCGGCAGATATTGGAGCGAAGAGCATTACTTCAGGCAAGCAACCATTGCAATCACCCGTCATTCCCGAGTTGCTCCTCATCTCGTTTCTACTATTTATAGTGGCCATCGCATACCTCATGCAGAAGACAGCCTACGTTTTCCCCATCATTGGAGGCCGTAAAGTCGAGCATCTGCTCGCCAACATCGAAGCTCTCGAAATTTCTCTGAGCAAGGAGCAAATCAAGTATTTGGAGAGTTTCGTAGACTTTGACCCAGGATTCCCTGTTACGATGATTGTACGTGCTTCCCGCCATCCCGGTCAGAACGTTTTAACTGATGCTTCTTCACGTATTCAGGGAGATGGCACTGACACCAGCTGCTTCCTACTAGCGTCGGCTGCGCATATCGATATGAGGCCTACTCTCCAGCCCGTTCGTCCTGCTACTGGTAAATAAATGTCGTGAGTTTGGTGACTATGTAGAAGAATACTGGAATCTTTTAGTGTACCTTTTTATCTTGTACTTTGTTTGTGAATCGTCCTTGTTAACGGCGACCGATTGAACGTTTTATGCGCAGTCTGAGGTCATGATGATCAATGTGTCTTTCGAAAGTCCCTCGTAAGTCGAATGCATACGCGTATTACTTATGGGGTGAAAGTAGGGTTGGAGGGAATTCGCTCGGAGTCGCGAATGATGAGAGAGTTGTTTGTCTCCAGCCAATCAGAATCCAAAGGTTGTCCCCGTGGGAGCCCCTCCTGCCAGTTGCTTGTTGCTTCCAATTGACCGCCATCTCATTTTCTGTACGAATTGGAAGAGATGCTCTTACAATCGCTCCTGCGGCGCAGTTCTTGCTTTCTAATGCGGAGGATTACAAGGTTATACGGGCCCAACTTCCGCGAGAAGAGCACACATCGCTTCATCGTCATGGGAACTTTTCAACCTGAAAAGGACTCTGTCCTCTCGCGGCCCCCCGCATGAACTTCGAGATTACTGTCAGTATTACTGAGACTGGCAAAAGGAGCCCCGACCTGGCCTGCGCGTGGTTTCTTGATTACTCACCTATACTCCCAGAATCCGATATAAATGTCCGACTCTAATCTGGTGTCCAAGGCTTCACCTTATCCTTCCTTCAGAATCCTTATCACCAGGATATGTCGCTGTGGACCACACCTCCTCAACCCAAGACCGGCCTTGGCCGTTACCGTGTTTTGTCACCAACTGCTGGTGTACATGTCTCTCCCATACAGCTTGGGGCAATGAGTATCGGAGATAAATGGAATGATATCGGTATGGGCAGCATGGATAAAGAATCGAGTTTTAAGCTTCTCGATGCCTACTTTGACAATGGAGGCAACTTCATTGACACCGCAAACAACTAGTAAGTACTTGAATATGTTCGTCTCATGTCATATCAACTTCCTGAACTATATATTTTAACAGTCAAGATGAAACCTCGGAAATCTTCGTTGGAGAGTGGGCAGAGAAAAGAGGGATTAGGGACCAGCTGTTCATTGCGACCAAGGTTTGTACTACTAATTTTTTTTATGTCGCCGGACGCTTGCTAACTGATACTTCAGTACACAACTAATTTCAAAAATCGAAACAATACCATCGACCAGAAAGTCCTCTATGTCGGGAACAATGCAAAGTCCTTGCATATGTCCGTTGAGGCATCTCTTAAAAAGCTTCGAACGACATACATCGACTTGTTGTATCTTCACTGGTGGGACTGGGATACCAGCGTTGAGGAAGTGATGAGATCCCTCCACACGCTCATTTTACAGGGCAAGGTCTTGTACCTGGTACGTCGCGCCCATAGTTTTCGCGTGCCCTTTCATCTGACGCGAAGAACGTCGTATAGGGCATCTCTGATACACCTGCCTGGATTGTTTCGAAAGCCAATCAGTATGCCCGAGACCATGCGTTGACGCCGTTCGTTATATATCAAGGAGCATGGAATGTGCTCGAACGCTCATTCGAACGGGAAATTATTCCTATGTGCAAATCCGAAGGTAAGTTTTCATTACATCTTTCAAGGAAACCCCGTAAATAAATGCTCTTTTTCTTTGGATAGGCATGGCTCTCGCTCCATGGAACGTTCTCGCAGCCGGTAAAATTCGGACTGATGAAGAGGAGGAGAGGCGCCGTCAGACTGGAGAGAAGGGACGCACGTTATCCAACCCCGATTGGGAGCGTAATGAGCAACAGAAGACAATCTGTAAGGCTCTCGAGAAAGTGGCCGCTGAGGTTGGAGCAAAGCACATCACCTCAGGTATGCCCACCGGAATAAATCGCCGCCATTTGAACTGACCTTTCGTCTAGTGGCAATTGCATACCTCATGCAGAAAACGACGTTCGTGTTTCCTATTATCGGAGGCCGGAAAGTCAAGCATCTGCTCGCTAATTTGGAGGCTCTTGAGATATCCTTGAGTGACGAACAAATCAAGTACTTGGAAAGTGCCGTACCCTTCGAGCCAGGATTCCCGACTTGGATGATTGTGAGTTCTTCTTGATACCGTCATATTTTATGTGCTTGCTTAAGTCCCTTCGCGTTTCAGGGAGATGGCACTCAGCCTGTCCGCTTCATTACGTCGACCGCGCATATTGACACGAGGCCTATGCTCCAACCGATTCGCCCTACTAGTGGCAAAGAAACGTCGTGAGGATGCTTCAAGACTTCTTTTGTCCGGTGAAGTCCACAGCCTTGTGAGCATCTTTCAGTAAGAAATTGGACTGAAGATAATAGCCGGAAGCTGAATTTGCACGGGTATCTGCTGTCTCAGATTAACAAGCTATGACAAGTTCTCCTTCTGGCAAGACAGCTACATGCTTTTTACATGCCGACAGAATTCGTAACAGATGATCCGCATGCTTTTGTGTAAAACTTTAGGAATCGTCGTTCGAATGACAAATGTATTACTCAGTCGGCCGCCCGTGGACCTTAGAGTTTCCAAGTATCTTGAATGGAAAGGGAAAGCGTTTGGAAAAACATTCTTGATTAGTTCTCGAAAGTTGAGGACTATCATTGTGCAACTTGACCTCCAGTGATTTTATTTGTAGTTGTTACCTTCGGAAGGGATTGGCGGCTGCTGACAGCGTTTGCTGCGGGTCAATCGATAACCTTCCTTCCAAGTTCCTTGAACTCAGTGAACGCCCATGGCCATCTGCGATTGTTCTGTCCCATCTTTATTCTCTTCATGTTATTTCTTTCCGAGGAGACAGGGATGGCTAAACACTCTTGATATACATAAAGTTCGAACAGCAAATTTCCAGTTTCTGACGGTCTTTGTTTGGTTTTTGCCGACTTGCTGAAACTCTGGGTCTCATTCAATTTCGACTCCACTGCTCTGTCATCTACTTATTATCATCCAATCTGACATAGAAAATCTCCACGACGCAGAAAACCCATCGCCGGGCGGCCGCCGTGACGCATAGTCGACTGTCGGCACGAAGGACGCGTCCATGGCGGCTTGAATTTTGCCCTAACGACATTATGAAGATAGCCTCTCTTAGCCTGATTTTTTGGCTTCTGATTAATCAGTCTCAATTTCAGAATGGTATATAAAGGGCTCTACTTACCTCTTCTGTGGCCAAAGACCTCATCTACTCGAGTTCTTATCCTTTCTTGACGTCAAACATGGCTGCGTTTCTTACCCCAGCTGCTCCGCCTAAGACCAACCTCGGTCGATATCGTGTGTTGTCCTCCTTTGCTGGGGTCCATGTCTCGCCAATCCAACTTGGGGCGATGAGCATCGGAGATAAATGGCACGAAATAGGCGTGGGCAGCATGGACAAGGAGTCGAGCTTCAAGCTCTTGGATGCCTACTTTGACCATGGAGGAAATTTCATCGACACTGCAAACAACTAGTGCGTACTCGAAGGTTCTTATGCACATATCGACCACCAGCTAATGCGATGCATGTTACAGCCAAGACGAAACTTCCGAGGAGTTCATTGGAGAATGGGCAGAGAAAAGGGGAATCAGGGACCAACTATTCATTGCAACCAAAGTTTGTGGCCTTTTCTTTTTTATACTCTCGTAACCTCGGACATTCTCAGTCCGGTATTAACATTGGATCTAGTTCACATCGAGCTTTAAGCTTCGTAATAATTCTGTCGAACAGAAAGTATTCTTTGTGGGAAACAGCACAAAGTCACTGCATATATCTGTCGAGGCATCTCTGAAGAAACTCCGAACGAATTATATCGATCTCTTGTACCTTCACTGGTGGGACTGGGACACCAGCATCGAGGAAGTCATGAAATCTCTCCATACGCTCATTTTACAAGGCAAAGTTTTATATCTCGTAAGTAATTTAACGAGTCTCTTTTTTCCCTCTGATATATAAAATTTTACAGGGAGTTTCGGACACGCCTGCGTGGGTAGTTGCGAAGGCGAATCAGTATGCCCGTGATCATGCCTTGACACCCTTTGTCATATATCAAGGCGCGTGGAATGTCATGGAGCGCTCCTTTGAGCGTGAAATTATTCCGATGTGCAAGTCCGAAGGTAGGCTTCTATTTTGCTCGTGACGATAACCTCCTTATGTTCCATCAGGCATGGCGCTTGCTCCTTGGAATGTGCTGGCAGGAGGCAAGATTCGAACCGACCAAGAGGAAGAGCAGCGTCGCCAGACTGGAGAGAAGGGGCGCACGGCCTTCAACCCCGAATGGGAACGCAATGATCAAGAAAAGGCGGTCTGCAAGGCCCTTGAGAAAGTGGCTGCCGAGATTGGCGCCAAGCACATCAATGCAGGTAGGCCCTGTGGATTAAATACATCTATTGCCGTGCAATAACTCGCTTCGACCATTGTCGATTCTAGTGGCAATCGCATACCTTATGCACAAAACACCCTATGTCTTCCCCATTATTGGAGGACGCAAAGTCGAGCATCTGCTTGCCAATATTGAGGCTCTCCAGGTTTCCCTGAATGACGAACAAATGAAATATTTGGAGAGCGTCGTACCCTTTGACCCAGGATTCCCCAGTTGGCTGATCGTGGGTTCTTCACGTCACTGTCGCTTTGACGTCTTTACTGATATAGTTCTGGTCTTTTCAGGGCGATGGCACCGAGGTTGTTCGCTTGATGGGATCGACTGCAGCGATTGACCTGAGGCCTACCTTGCAGCCTGTGCGACATCACTCTGGAAAGTAAAAGAAGACAACGAAGATTATGGGTTCTGTATAATTTTGATTCGCTGAACACGATCTCCCGAGTCCCCAGTAAATCCAGGTTCTATTGGCATTGTACGCAAGTATTATATTCCGAATTTTCATACTAGAGTATTGATGTCGATTCCTTGACAATTTTTTGGCATGGAAACATGGAAACTCTTGCAAAACTCTTGTTGAACTTGAACTCGTGCAAGGCAGCGCGCAAAATCACGTTTGCAATTGTTATGTTCCGAAGGTCCAGCTCCTAGCCCTGAGCCCTCCGAGTCCGACTTTGCTCCGACTCCACAACTTGAATATACTTTTGTTTCTTTTGCTCTAGATCAGTCTTTGTTGCGTTCTGCGTTCTCATCGGAAAAGGATTACAAGCACTGAAGGATTGGAATTCTAAGACGGCATACGAAATCTGCAAGACTGGGGACGAACGTATAACCTTTCCATGGCTCATCTGGGAGCTCTATGGCTGTCTGCGCTCGTTCCCAGCTTGAGCTTCGAACAAGTACCCGCTGTGGCATTTATACGACCTCACGAGACCGGTTAAGTTTCACGGCCTTATATCGACCGATTTCTGCCTGGACACTGAAGCGATTTTCGGGGGCCGACTCCCTGAGAAGAGGCGTACGAAAATCGAGGGCATCTGTAACACCTTCACCATCTTCATGGGAAAGACTAGACCTAAATGGTATTTTTTGGCGATAACATCTCATTGACTCATGCGTGCTGACCTAGGATATCATAGGATAGGCAATCGCTTTTGAGATACCAACATTGTCCAAAAAGTCCCAACTTTCGTGTAAGCGCGTTTCGTTGATTACTCAGGGTATTACTCACCATACTCTCAGAATTACATATCCCGGTGTCGGTTTCTCTAATCATAAATCTCTTATAAAATCCCTCATCAAAGCCCTTATCTGTCCAAGCTCTCATCCCCTCCTGCAGCGCTAGAAAAATGTCTCTTTGGACTACACCTCCTCAACCCAAGACTGGCCTCGGTCGTTATCGCGTATTGTCTTCCACTGCAGGTGTACATGTCTCGCCTTTGCAGCTCGGAGCGATGAGCATCGGAGATAAATGGCAGGAATTGGGCATGGGCAGCATGGATAAAGAGTCAAGCTTCAAGCTTCTCGACGCCTACTTCGACAATGGAGGAAATTTCATTGACACTGCGAACAATTAGTCAGTCATCAAGGTTATGCGTATATTCTGCGTGTTAATTTTTTTTACAGTCAAGATGAAACTTCAGAGATTTTTGTTGGAGAATGGGCAGAGAAAAGGGGAATCAGGGACCAACTATTCATTGCGACCAAAGTTTGCATTCTTTTTCTGTGTACTCTGCCATCAGTTCACTAACATACGACTCGGATGCAGTACACGACGAATTTCAAGAATCGTAATGATTCCATCAACCAGAAAGTCCTCTATGTAGGAAACAATGCCAAGTCCTTGCATATGTCTGTCGAGGCATCTCTGAAAAAGCTTCGGACGACCTATATCGACTTGTTATACCTTCATTGGTGGGACTGGGACACTAGCGTCGAAGAAGTCATGAAATCGCTCCATACGCTCATTCTGCAAGGCAAAGTTCTATATCTTGTAAGCCGCTGAGGTAATGCTGTTGTCCGTTTTTCTGATGAGACTTTTTTAGGGGGTTTCTGATACTCCTGCATGGGTTGTGTCGAAGGCCAATCAGTATGCTCGAGACCATGCCTTGACACCCTTCGTCATATATCAAGGAGCGTGGAATATAATGGAACGTTCATTTGAACGTGATATCATCCCTATGTGCAGATCCGAAGGTACGTTTCAGCACTCTATCCCAAGTATCCCGCCCAATGAATATTTTTCTAGGAATGGCCCTTGCTCCTTGGAACGTCCTCGCGGGAGGCAAAATTCGTTCTGACACAGAAGAAGAGGCGCGTCGCCAATCTGGTGAGAAGGGGCGCACAATCTTCAACCCCGAATGGGAACGCAACGAGAAAGAAAAGGTTGTTTGCAAGGCACTCGAGAAAGTTGCCGCTGAAATTGGGGCCAAGCACATAACTTCTGGTAAGTCTGAATTACTATGCAATGAAAATTCCTGAGTGGCTCATTCCGTTGCGGCTTTGCGGCTCCCTTTAGTTGCTATTGCTTACCTCATGCAGAAAACAATCTACGTTTTCCCCATCATTGGAGGCCGCAAAATTGAACATCTGCTCGCTAATACGGAAGCTCTCGAGCTATCTCTGAGCGACGAGCAAATCAAGTATTTGGAGAGTGCTCAAGACTTCCAGCCTGGGTTCCCTACGTGGATGATCGTGAGTTTCTTACACCTGTAGGGCCTATATTGATAGTCACACTTTGTTTAGGGAGATGGCAGCGATGTCAGTCCATACATTAAGTTCACTGCTCACGTTGACCCAAAACCCGATATGCGGCCCGTTCGCCCTGCTGAAAAATGAACACATTCGTCCGGAAATAAGCGATCTGGTTCTGTTCTACGTCGCGGCCTTTCAAAGGCCTTTGGATATCTTTTGCGAAGTCTGTTATTTCTGAAACATTTCGTCTGTATGAAATCAAGTCTCTCATTCCCAATTAATTTTCAATCGACAGTTGGATCGGAGAGTTAGAGAGACGTTATTGATTGACTCTCATGTGAACATCCGATGGCAAGATTTTTAATTTAATCGCTTGGCCGACGTACCATCGACGATATCTTATCTTTCGCATGTCAGGAGACTCTCCTGAATTTGTCGGATGGATGCGCAGCATTCGGAACGGGAGTCGCACCCTTCTTTCATTTTGTAGCCATGCTGCAGACCCCACGACGATGGGTTCTATCTATCGTAGAGGTGCGCAGTCCACTCTACCGATTAACTCCTAATTATCATACGCAACTCTTCCTTCCTTGGAAGTTTGAGTTTTGCACCGTGAAGAGCTTATCTTTGTAGAAAGGATCCTTGACATTATAAAGGTTTCGTCATTCACGGAAGGCTGTCGTGCTTATCTGACTCTCTCGTCCACATGCGGGCGCTCAAAGGCTCAAATTTCAAATTCTAAGCTTTGAATTAAGTATGCACAAAGGAATGTGCACATAAGGTTGTGTAGGTGAGTAAAATCAAATCTCTGCCACGCGCTTGATGCGCTCCTAGTTTTGCGCTTGGTAGACATTCTCAACATTGAGCGCTTAGGTCCTATTGTCTTTTGACATTCTCCCAGGATAGGGCTGTACACGTTTTGGGGTGGGAATATTTTTTCCTTATTCGAAATTTCCTAATTCCCCTCAAAGTGCGCCTCCAAGTTATCTCAAGCTCAAGTTTCACTGACTTTGCATTTCCTCAAGGTACAGTTTGAGGTAATATAGCCGGTACTAGTAGGCAGTTATGCATTGGTCAGCGAATCAAAATATCAAGCTACGCGAACTAGTACTACTTTAATTCCTCTCGACGTCGGGATTGACCGGCGCCACTCATTTGGGGCATGTAGGTATTCCTCACGAATGACCACTCGGCACTCTGCTTGTCTTTGATCATCTTAATCGTGCTCAACGGCAGGAACGCTATTGGATAGCTCTCAGGCAACTTGTGCCTTTGATATATCCATATACTTAACCCCCTTGGACAACGCCTTTAACGCCCCGGTACGCATGGTAATAATTTTCACACCTCGTTCGCTGATAGGACATCATCATACCTGGAGTTAACACGTAAGTAAGGGTACACAAAAGCCCTTTAGTCTTGAGCGCTGAGCTTGGACACCAACTTACTTACCACATGTCTAGTACAGCATGCGTGGGTACTAGATCCTATACTGGCCATGCCCGACTATCGCAACTGGATACTGACAAATCATCGACATAAACCCTCACGAACTTCCTTTTTTAGATTACAAATGCCATGAGGAAATCGATTTTGCTGTCTTTCCGTGACCTTCTTATATTCCTTTCTAGCCCCGAGTGAGGCGAGGCATCAATTGCGAAGCCGACGTTTATTTACCATTTCGTTTAGGAACAGTCTTTTTCCGACGATCGTCAGCCTGATATTGCTGTCCACGCCATTTTATAAACTACACTTTGAGGGAGCGAATATACAATGCTATCATATGCTTCAATAATCTCTAACCGCCAGCCTGTTCCCAGGCCGTTAGTCCGGCCGTTGACTGCACTTTATTTAATGTCCGTGTCTATTTATGCCACTGTTCAAGGTTTTACAACGTCAGCGTGTGGGATGCTGTAATCCCGCAGCGCCCAGAGAGCTTTGAGGACTTCTAAGCCCACTTTGAAGACGATAGTATTAATGAACTATTGCAGCCATCCGACGGCTTAGTACACAATCCCAGCTTCTCCCATCAACATTACTGACATCTTAGAAAGTCCCTCCTTGTTCCCTGGACCCTGGCATTCTGTAGGGGCCCCGACGAAGGTGAACCATATTATAAAGCAGTTAAATTCTGCTCGAAATTATGTGCTACTGAAATAAAATCAAAAATCTTGTTGATATAAGTATTCCACGCTTTATACGCAAGCCCAGAAGTATCTATTCCAATGCAGTTGAAAGACCGGTCTGCCTTTGATTATACAGATTGATTTCGGGTGTGCATTGGCAAGTTGAACCCCATTATTAAAGAGGATGGACTTTGAGAGATATTTGTTGCACTTTATCTCCGCGGTGGGGTAGACGTGGGTGGAAGGTTGAACGATGTGATAAGACAAACATCACAGTATTTTTATTCGCCGGATGAAAGTGAATAAATTCATGCCACTAAGCCGTCGTCGTAAATGCAATTGAGGACTGATTCACAACAAGGTAATTTCCATCCTCGAGTTTCTCGATACGCACAAGTTACGTCATCCGAGAGAGCACACCAAGTATCTAGTTTGCATAGATTGCGACTAAATTTATCGCAAAAATTGGCATTTGCCGTGCATGACGAAAAACATATCGACGCCGGAAGCTTCCAGGACCCGATTTGGATACGTTATTCGGAGCAGTCATTGACAACGTCATTTCACCCGGGGATGTATGTCCGTTGGATCATTTAAACTAATTCAAGAACAACAAAAATACAGCACAAAGAAGGGAAGCAAAAGGTGCACGTCTGTCGTCTCAGAGAAACCCGACCTGAATCGGAGAAGTGAAGCAATGATCCAAATTTATGACCCAAGCGTGCCTTCATTTGGGGTCACATATGCTGGTTCCGTCAGGCATAAAAGATATTCTCTCTAGCGAGAGGTAAATGGGTAGCCAAGAAAGGAGAGGTTAACTCTAATGAATGGTGGCTCCGAACATTCAGGAGTGGTTGTATATTTGACATATACTGTATAAATGTGTTAGAGCAGAAGTGGAAGTCTGTGGAGCATGCTGCAGGAGAGTTGGAAAGTCCAACGAGAGGCTACGAAGAATTGGTTTGGCTAAAAGAAGTGAACGCTTAGCACTGAAGGGATGGGAGTGTGGCGCACTGACACATCAGAATTGTGGTGTGATCGAGCAGTCTGAGACTCGGATAGCGCGACTACATTTACATTATTAGTACTATCCTCCTGGATGAACCCATGGTAGTTGAGCACTCGAGGTCATGCTCAAACTCAAGTCCGAGAGCAAATTTAGACTTTATTCGAGAACTGACGCCGTTGTACCTCTAGGCTTGATTTGCGCAAGCAAGCAAACTTCGTTCGGTACCACGAAGTCACAAGGTACAAACAAAGTCCCGACGAGATGGGAGCTTGGCATTGGAAGCCCGGATTGTTATAGTTGGCTTGCTTCTAGGGAAGACACAACGGACTCCGACTTGAAAGACGTCAGTACTTCAGTGCTATGTAGTCTAACGTCAGGACTGTATCTCCGGCAGCCTTTAATGTTCCGTGATCCGAGTCCGACTTTCGGTCAATTGATTTCTCTTAGGTCCGCTACTCTTCGACTCTTTCCCGCCACCATCTTATGGGAAGCGCAGAGACTCTGATAGCGTGGGTGATCTTCTATACACTTAAGATGTCAGGTGCTGCGGGCTGGCTATCATCATGAGAACACAAGGTTTGTCAACAAGAAAAATTTCAAGCTTCACTGCCATCATCGTTGACATCAGCTCAGTACGACTGATGGTCTCGCAACACGTCGTTCTAGAGGCT
Source organism: Flammula alnicola (assembly GCA_015499995.1). Lineage (NCBI taxonomy): Eukaryota > Fungi > Basidiomycota > Agaricomycetes > Agaricales > Strophariaceae > Flammula > Flammula alnicola. The sequence continues at coordinate 2,508 of JADNRV010000181.1, read as the reverse complement.
GTGCGCCTCCCTGATGTGGGTGGCACATTGGTTGCCTCCCCTCGCCCAAGTCGAAACTGGGCAGAAGTTGGCATTCAGTAGAAGGTGGATGATGTCACCGTAGTTGATCCAGAGGGAGCGGAGAGGATTAGCTGGGAGTCTGAGCGCTGAGCTAACAGTAGCAGTCTCATTTACTAAACGGAATGTGGATTTGGATGCGATATGTCAGGGTTTCATTCTCGTACTAGTCTGAGCGAACTGTCCCTCAGAACCCAACGGATCATTGATTGGAAGTTGTGCGATTGTGGATGGGTGCTAAGCACCGAACGCCAAATGTCGGCAATATGGAAGCTCCAAACGCCAAACTCTGCCACGAAAGTGCTTCAAGCTTGATTCAAACTTCAAATATTTGACATCGTTGGGCTCGTATTAACCCGGAGAGCCTCGAACGGGGGTTTACATAACGCTGGACTGAGTAATGACAAGAGTTAGATATACTTAGCAGGATGTTTAGCTGGCACCGTACTAATGAATTGGGGACAGAGAAGATAAAGAAAACAGTTGATTTTTGTAATAAATTGTCGCATTTTTCACGGAGGAGTTAGCAATTCTACTACATGAACCGCGTCTTGGTTAGAGATGAATTTCGAGTTCCCCAACCAAACGTGAAGAGGGTATCCAACCCGAAACGGAATTAGGCGCTCAGGAACCACGAGGCGGGAGGCGTCGCCTGGCTCCACTCACGCCTACTGATGAGGGCGGTGCTAATATCATACCTCAATAATATGACTGAAAAATATTAAAGTTGTCCCGTCGAAAGGGCATCAGATAAAGCTTGTCAGACCCTGGGCCAGACTTCACGAGAGGTACATCAAACGTCGAGGACATCATTGATCTATAAGCGTCAGAGACAAACCAGGTCTCGCCACTGCAAATCCCAACCCTCCTTAATCAGCGCTTAACGCCATTACTCGCGAGAAACATGTTTATTAAACGTGTACGTTTTTCCCGCGCCGCAATCTTCATTCTACGGTGCAAAACAGTACATATCAGACAGCTTCGCGCGCCTTGGCGTCGAGGTTACTTAATGGACGTCGGTTGTCAAATCATGATCCACTGCCGAGCGGGCGCCTATCCAGTACTAGTGGATAGGAAATCATACACCTCGAGGCGAAATTACGCGAATGACTACTGGGTGGAAGCAATGAAGTTCACAGCTTGAATGAACTTATTCAAGAGACAGCGCGAATCCATTCCTCAGGAGTCATTTCCAAGAGGGCCTCTATTTACCAGCAACTTTGACGTGCGCGAAGTCAGCAGCAGAGACGTTTCTGAACTAAGACATGCCCGAGGGGCGCAGATGCGCGGTCCGAGCGGACGAGCGGACGAGAGAGCGACTGACTGACTGCCTGACTGACTGCAATGACTGACTGCAGTGACTGATAACTGCCAGCTCTTGACATACGGCCCGATGTCGGACGGACGGATAGATTGCATTTCAGTGGACGAGAAATGGCCTATGACATGACATATGGCATCCCAGAAGTACCTGCACGATATAGACTCAAATATAGTGGACATGGACCTGGACATGGATATGGAGGTCGAAGCTGAGGCGTCGACCATTAACTTAGAATCATGATCAGTTCTAGCTACTATGAGCAATAGCCAGTGCACATGATCAAGGAGCGGTAATCCATATGGATGAGTAGATTGCACACTACTAAACGGGATGGCAAGCCGGAGTTTAGGTTGGCTTAAGCTTTCCGCGCGGAATAAGAGAGATGCATGTATCATTCCACAGGTGGAAAGTTTCGGCCCCCCATTGAGCGGCCATGCCTCGCGCGTGATCCTCATGTAGATGAATCTAATGTATTGGTAGTAGGAAGAATTGATTTAAAGGGACACCTACATAGATTCGCATTCATTGTACGGATGCATGTAGGACGGGCTCCGTTGTTCATAATAGCAGCCAGTGCAAACTGCAACTGGAATTGGCTTAAGCTTGAAGGGACACCAACGGATTCAATGGCGTCGAGCCCAGGCTGACGACGATTTAATTATTGAATCTGCGATTACAGGCTCTCCTTGCACTGAGTTAGACTGGTAGTTGCGTTGAACCCCGGCCGGGATCAGTGCATATATGCGTGCGGCAGCGAGGTTACTTGAAGCTTGCTTATGAGGCACAGAGAGAGATTGCGCCCGGACGCGCTCTCGAATTATAATATTTGAAAAACCCGTAAGTATGCACGTACTTGTGTTCTTACCAGTTTCTTCTTCTTCTTCTTCTTCTTTATTGCTTCTTCTCTTTTTTTGTTTCCCCCCTTTCGTATCCCCGGCTGCCGGTGACCTATTCGACCTCGACCTCGACGCCGCCACAACGCACCCTATTTCCCTGCTCTAAATCCACTCAGCGAGAGCGAGCGACCTCGAGCTCGAGCTCCGAAGGGGTGGGCGTAGCGCGGCTAGCTTTCCTTGCCTTGTTGGGTAAATATAAGTAGGCACTGTACTTCGTCCGAGACACTTACT
>JADNRV010000180.1:0-102560 GCA_015499995.1 Flammula alnicola | reverse complement strand
TTGCTTCAATTGAGTGTGCCCTTCAGACATCAATTTAACTTGCCGGTGAAGAGGAGAGAAGATTTCCGAGCTGGTCGTGAGTGGTGGAATGGCTACACCACAACCTGGATACCGGAGGACGATGGACTAGACGGGACTGACTGGTTAAGCTTTTAAGGGCGAAAACCCATATCACTTGGTTCTATAGGGATCTGAAGACTGGAGTGGTCGAACCAGGGTTTCAGCCGGTCCACGAAGATGAAGCTTAGTTAGAGGAGGATAGAAACCGCCTGATACCCAATACCCGGCCGGACAGGTCCTTCAGACTGCTCCAAGCGATGCTATACTCTGGAGAGAGATATCCCGGCCCATTGCTCCAATTCTGGACGTATTCGTTCACTAGCATCCATCTTCGGAACTGGAAATGCTTTATGTGGAGCAGTGTATCTCGACGATACAAGTTTGATGGGCGGTGCGAGGAGAAATATGGGGCTATCATCTCATTGAAATGTCCCAACTGCGATTCCATGGGAAAGTCTTGGCTACCCGTTGCGTTGGACATGCCTATTGGATCATGTCAGGAAGCATCCTGGGTTATGGGGAGGGTAGGGCTGAGTGCGTGTGGACGATGAGATCCGATAATTGATTGGTATAAACAGCTGTAATGTACATGGATTACAATGTCCCATTTATAAGCGTATCGTTCGGTTCCTGGAAAGTGGCTGAGAATTTAAAAGACACTTTAACTTCAAATCCCTTTTAATTTATTTGGGAGGCGGAGAAGTGGCCTTGACGACTTGAGGTTTTTTCTTCTTTGCTGCTCGAAACCGCTGCCTTGACGAAGGTCTTTCCAACCCTCCTTAGGAGAGCACGACGGCCAATACCACGCATGTCGACGTATACAAGGCCAACATTTCTGGCTGTTCCAGCCATAAGCAAGGAGGATTGAGCTGCCTCGGGGCCGTACCTGCAAGAAGAAAAAGTTTATGAAGGAGCCATGTACGAGATGGATTGATGGGCTTACTTATGATTGACAACTTTACCAATCTGCTCCGTCCCGACGTCAAGGATGCGTCTCGTGGAATCATCGATTGTCGACAGGATAAGGTCGGCGGAGATGAGGATGTGGTCTTTTGTCTTTAGACGGCGTTCGGGAAGAGGAGGAGGTTGCGTCAATGCGCCAGCTGCTGATGTGCCGGCACGGGCTGGGAGAGGTGGGGCTGGTGATGGAGTGCGACGAGGTGGGAGAGAGGGCTTCTCAGCGCTAAGTGATGACGATTTCTCGACTACTGCAGGTGCATACGGGGGCGGAGGAGCGAATCCCGAGCGCGAGGGGGTAGGGGATGGAGTACGAGGTGGCAGAGGAGGTCCGCCAGGAGACAGCAAGCTGGGATTAGAGCCGGAGGGGGGTACGCCCGTTGCAAAATATTTAGTGCGCTTCGGTTTTGCACCCATGGCACGACGGATCATGCTGTCGATTAACGCGACTGTCCTGGTTGACACTTTCACAGCCTCGCCGCTGAGAGCGTGAACCGTGGAGAGGCCTTTGCGCGTCCTTTCGGATGTAAGGAAAACGAGAGCACGAGGAGGAAGAGGAGGCACAGGCGAGGAGCCTTTGCTGTTAGAGGGAGTTCCGGCGGCCGGGTGATGCGGAGATGCAGCGGAGTGCGCTATGTAGTAGGACGAGCCTGTCGTGACTGTTGTAAGGAGAAGATTAGTCGTCATTGAGATGGCAGTGCTAATGAAAGGCAATGGTATCAGTACTGTTTCGAAGTAATTTAAGAAAGGATTTGGTACGTACCTGATGATGCTCGCAGACTTGCTAATCCAATTTTGCTGATCAGGAGGGATGATGCTTGCAAAGGCTTCGAGTGCATTTGCGTCAGAGACTCGGGTGTACGCATCGGAAACCTCGATGACCACTGGATCGTTCTCGTGTCCTTCTCGAACATGGCGGGATCCTCTTTGATTCTGAATTTGTCCTCCACTTCTCCGATAACCTCTCCAGTATCTTCGTTAATCACTATGAGATGACCACGGAGATCTTTGTTTCCATTAACCGCACCAATCCCGGCTGTCTGCCCCTGGGCTACTGGAGCAATGGAAGGAACATTGGCGGATGGGCCGTGGAATTCGGCGACATATTGCTCGAGAATGCTGTCGAAAGTCTCTAGCTTCTCAGCAAGCTCGATGTCGGTCCCCTCTGGAAACGGCACCTTGACCGACAACGTGAGTTGTCCTGGATCGGATGGAGTATTCGCGAAAGTATAAGTCCTGGTCCTTCGGTCGTCTGTTCGCGTGACCACCCTCGCTGGATCAATGGGTGTCTCGAAGATGTTCAGCCGTAAAACCAGATAGACATCGCAATCTTCGCCCTTGGTAGACTCTGGGTGGGGCACGGTCACGCACTCCAGATTGAGGACGCCAGTCTCGGTGCTAATATCTGATCCTGAGAGAGAGGCATTTGGCAAGCTGAGGAGGGCAAAGGCCTCAGGTGGGGCAATCATGGACGTAAGAGGAATAGTGCTTGTGGTCGAACATCAGCGAAGTTATATCGTGCGGAAGCCAAGGTGATACCCCACAGCCCACTGCGGCACAGGCTGCCACTTGGCGTGCGATCAATTGTCTCCTATGGATGTCGATCACAACTCCGGGACCGAGTCTGGTCCGAGAGCTGTGGCGGAAGGTGAGGTCACCGACGGGCACAGCAAGGCACAGCATCGGCCCCCCATTGTCGACCGACGACAACTAACTTTGGCAGTAGTCAGGCAATCACTCAGTCGAGTCATGAGTTATAAGCAGGTAGACAAAATATCACGATTAAATATGTAGGTCTTCGTTACGGGCTTTTACTCTGGAAAAGTGAAATTATTTGCAACAATCTGGCATATTTTCCTTCAGATATATGATGCAAGCTGAGGTACAGCATGCGGAGCGTAGAATATTCTAAGCAAGAATCAGAAGCCAGGCTGTCGCTGAGCGATGCCATAGGTTTGCTTTAGGTGCTTCTTGGAGGCCACATGTAGAAAATGGGAGGTACATGATCTCTGTCGATGGCTGGAACCATGTCTTTGCTCGTCGGATTAGGTATACTATGACTGAAAAAGATGCGACATCAGTATGGAGACACGAGCTACGAGCTTCAAGTAAAACGTACACGTTCTTCACGTGTTGAGCGAGCTTCACCGAATCATCTTTGTCGTGGCCGCAGTGCGCGCAAATCAATTCGCGTGCGCATCGAGCCCTTCGACGTTCCTGCTCCTCCTTCATTCGTTCCCGTACTATGTTTGCTTCCTTTTCACTCACGAGCTCTAATTCCATGCTCTTCGCTAAAGGTCTCGTTAGAAATGGCGTAGTCTCGGACTAAGTGGGAGTGGTTCAACTGCATTCGTACATGTAAATTATTAGGACTGTGCAAGACGGCGAAGCGAAGACCGTACCACTCCCGCCCATGTCATCATAACGCGACCCTGGTGCGGATCATTGCATCCGACACATTCGAAGATAGGATTGGCATCATCCATTTGTTTGGCCGTCGTAGTCAGACCGTCAAACCCACACATTTCGACAACTTCACCTATCAACTTCGCGCTTTTTTCATCGAAGCTAATGCACCCTCGGTGATTTCGATACCTATCCCGGTCATGGAAAGTATAAAGCTCGTTCAAGACCTTGTGGTCTTCAATTTCGGGTGGGCATTTATATGCCATCGTGCATGAATGCACAAGAACTCGCGGGTGCCTGAGAAAACGATTACATGAGGCACAAGCAAAAACTGTGGTCGCAAGTTCAAAGGCAGTTTTTGGGTCAACTATAGGATCTGGTCCATATTCCTTCGGCAGAAGTTCCAGTAATTGCAGTTCGATGTCTTGTTGCAATTGACGCGTAATATCGGGGAATAATTGGGCGACTGTTTGTGCCAGGTCATCTTCTGTGAAATTAGCAGACAATGGGGTGTTGTCAATTATGTTCCGGATAGCAGGATTGCATAATAGCTCGTTGGCCGTGGGGTAGACGCCGTTGACTGGAAGAGTCGAAACACAATTGTTGCGAACCACTCCCAAAATAGGCAGACGTTTCCTGAGCAAATCTTTGCGCTCTCCGTAGACGCGGTCCCTTTTAACGCGTTCCATATGTTGGTTGAGATAAGGCTCTAGGTTTAATAAAACTTTCATGTGTCTCGCGTCAGAAATTCGCTAGGTTCGAAATGAAAAAAGACATTTACTTTGTTCGGTAAGATCCTTTTGGCACACCTTCGTGACGGTGTCAGAGTCTTGTGGTCTGGGACGTAGTACTGAGTCATCTTAGCCAGTTCGTCGCCCCATCCTAGTTCTTTGACGCGCTTGACGACACTGGCAATGGTGTCAAGACAGTCCAGAAGATTTAAAGAAAGAAACGTACATGGCTCTGCGGTCCTCAATCAACCGAGTTTTTTCCAAATCGAGATCCTCCAATACCTTCTTAACCAAGCTTCGCAAGCAACGGCATGCTAACACATGAATTTTCAATCAGTCATACAATCAGTTTCCAGTGCACCAGGACATGCACCTCCTTTATGGCCTTTCTTTCTTTAACCTTCTCTTCCAACCATTTATTTTTCGCTGTGGTGGTATCCATACTTTTGGTATTGCTTCCGCCAGAGGTCATCGAACTTAAAGAAGACAAACCGGTTGTAACGACCTTGACAAGAATATAAGCAAGACTGTATGATGTTGGCTGAGAAATAGAGTGCAGGACTTGCCCGATTTTTTGATAACAGATATGCCAGGGATGAAGGTTTTCAATATCTCGGGATAGCCACTAGGTCGAAAATTCTTCAAGGGGACACAGCTAAATCACACGAACATTAGTAAACACAGCACGACCACGGGTGAGAAGAGGAGCTGACTGATCGTCCATACATCTCGAGCAAATCCTTGTTCGAGCATCCCCCCGATATGAGTCGTACTCACCTTCCGCGCACAATGCTGATATGGGGATAATCGTTAGCATCCGTCTTTAGGCCATGAAATACTTCAAAAGATAGCAGGACGGATGACACACATGGCAAGTTTTTTTCCAAAGAGAAAATTTGCATATTCTGGCTCGCTCAAGTCTTCTGGACATTCGGGTAAAGCAGGAATTACATGGGTCCGAGCTTCCTTCCAGATCGAACTAGAGGAACGACTCATGAGCATGGCACGCAGGTCTTTGCTGGTCCGAGCGAGGTTCAATAGGTCTATGGGTTTCAGTCGCGCAAAATCTGAGAGATGGTCAGACATTACAGTTGCGTCGCTTTTCGGAATATTTGTTGCCCGTACCTCGAACAGCACGTCCAACGGCATCTCGACCAGGTCCTCGAGTTTGCCACGTCGTCCGCGTATTTTCTTAGCGTGCGACTGTCCATCGCCTTTCGATTGCCTATCTTCGGTCTTGCGTTTCTTTCCGCGTGTTTTTTTGCTCGACTGGGGCTTCTTCGTCTTCCTCGTCTTCTTCGCAGACGAATTGCTGGCCAGCGGGGCTTGTCATTGCCAACCGTGTCGAGCGTCTCTGAGCCTCGGACATGACCAGAGCTTAAAGTTTTTGTAGAGCTAGTGAGCGATTGCAATTAATGTGGTTCAAAAACAGAGTACAGCAGCTGCCACTGCCAGCAGTTCTCCTATCACAACTGAAACTTGAACCTGCGTGACATGACTCAACTTGCGGCACACCTGGTGACACCACACTCCTGTGACTCGACGCGTTTCTTGCCACGTGATTCTCTCGGAGATTGAATCATTATCTATGTCAAACTTCGGCGCAACGCTGCGCAACGGCGCTCAAACTTCTGACACGCTCTCTCATAGATATTCACACTGCTGCTGCAGTATTCACCCTCCACGCAAGGAGTTGATTTTGGTAAGTATCCTGCGATTCCTAGTTCAAGTAATCCATTTACTTAGCCTTGTCTAACGCGTTCTAAGTAATCGCTATCGGATCAGCTACTAGTAGTAATAACTCGGAGCTAACCAACCAACCCATCATGACCGTGCCCCGAGATATCTTCGACCAACTTCTTCCTGAGGAGATCAGGCTGCATATATTTCGGTTTGCTACTCTAAAACCCAGCCAAGCCGACGACACTCACATGGAATACCGACCATTTGAAGCTGTCGCGCTTCACGCGCGTGATTGGCCCCATTCGACACAACTATCCCTAAATACCAAACTAGCCATAGTGCTGGTATGCAAAGAATGGAAGAATATCGCAACGGAGATCCTATACGAGTGTCTGCGCATCCACCATGACACACACGAGCTTCTGGCGGCTCTGGAACGACGCACAGACATCGTATTTGGCTATGGACGATGGGTCCGTCGTATCGAGATCAGTCCAGTTGATTATGGACTTTGATCCATTCAACCCTTACCCTCTTCTCCGCATACTACAGTGCTGCCCTATGGTTAACACTCTTGTCAGAGCATGCACGCTCCCGTCGGGGGGCTGTGCCCTCAGACGCGCTCGACTGCCAACGGGAACGACATTTCCGACCTTTCCCAGCCTGAAGAGGATTGAATGGTGGCTCCCGGGAGTTGCTCCTTATTACGCACCTACCTTCGATTTATTTGCAGGCTTTCTCGGAGACGTCCTAGAACATTCTCCTCATGTTCGTTATCTCACGTTATCAGGGAAACCGACTCCGCGACCACTTATCCAACCCATGACACCGATCATCTACAAATTTGCCTCCCTTACAACCTTGAGGCTTGAACTCGAACACGACGACCCCGGTTTCATATTGGAGACTACAGCATTTTCTCTCCCAAACTTGACAAACCTCATTCTGGGTGGTCTGTATTCGGCTGCAAAAGAAATCTTGAAAGCCCACGGCCATCAGATCAAAGTTCTGGAATTCCTCGATCCAATACCTTTCCTTCACGAGAACATTTTCAGTAGGTTCAACTCACAAGCTCTCCTCGGAACATGTCCCAGTCTGCAGGAACTCAGTACTACGCTCTGTGGGGGATCAGTGCTGAAAGGTTGGAGATCGGATACCTGGCAAACTTCCCTCAAATACTTGACGTGTATTCGAGTAAAGCTCGATATCGAGACCGGAGGAGGTATTCCTTCACATATATTTGGTGATTATATCCGCGATAACCTGGATTGCCCTGCCTTGGAGCGCATTGAACTGCATGGTTCGAGTCTTGCGTGGAAACAGAATCCTTTCTATCCGATCTTAGAAGAATTAATGGCCCAGAAGAGATTTTCTACTCTGGAAATCGTTGAATCCTAGGGGTGTAATTCGAGTTGCTAAGGTTTCTTTTTCAAAGGGCATTTCTATCTAGTCAATGGACTGTTTCTGGCATTTCCTAGATCTACGATATCGTGTCATTAGAGTAGCAGAGTCGGTTTACCACATTAGCCGCTGGTCCACTTGCTGGAGTTACAGCAAATCTAGTCGTGGTACTGGTACGGTTAGCCATGGACCAAGAACAATGAAAAAAGGAGGAATAGACAAAGGACCGACAAAAACATATAGGTAGATGGGAAGCTACACGTAGATAGTCTAATTCCGCCAGAAAGTGTAAATAAAAGAACAAAAGGGAAGAGGGTGATGTTCGATAAGAGCTCTGGACAGAACCTCAAGTCGCAGTCTGAGTCAAGTTTGATTTTCCCTGGGGTAGCGCAGCATGGAAGTTTGGACCATTGCCCAAGACGCTATTAGGGAAAGACTTGACAATGGTGTATCTTTCACCGCTCCATGCTTCAATTTTGATATGGGTCTCTTCCGTTGTGTTGTGCGTATCAAATATCAAAAGCCTTGCGTGACGAGTCGGGCGCCGGCATCAGTAAATTGTGGAAATCTCTGTAATGCTTTATACTAATAGAGGGAATATCAGTGCTACAATCTCCCATCAGCGGTATAATTTGGAATCAGATGGTGTCCGGTGTTTTCCCCAGGCTTTATGCAGCTATCCAGGCCATCGTTGAACTCCTTCCTTCGGTACCCGTACCCATACTCTACTATTATTTGGTCTGTCATGAGAGACTACCCATACCCTCTGCCGAGACAGAATTACCGTTAGCCATTCTCGACGGTTTTACCCATGCCTATCTTTTATGCAACCTCATTCCGCCCGCTGTTACCACCAACGCTCTACCCTTGATTTCGTCTTCGCCATGGACCCTACTAGTCACTTCATTGGTATATCCCGTCCTTGACGCGTTCTGACTCTGAATAACACTGACACCGATTTTTAGCTCGTAGCTAATGGAGGATTCTTCATGACCAATTTATTCTCCTTCAACAACCCCAAGTCCCTATCTGTTCAGACACCTCTAGAGCTACAGGCCTATAGCTGGACGATGGCAGACATTTGGTGTGCACCTACTATCACAGCTCTCTATGCCCTCCTCACGCATGCCCAACCCTTTTGGGCGGACCTTCACTCTGTCCTTGCCGGAATCCTGATTCCTCGGTGCCGCATCACTCGGCGAACCTGTCAAGCCTCTCGATCCTGAGCTTGCTAGAGCAGTCTGCGCAGTGCTACTTTCTGGGCTGTCTGCTGGAAGGGCAGCGAAGAATTGGCGAAGAACTTCGGTCTTTGGAAGAAGCCTATCCAGCAGAAGACCGGTATGTTCTGTAATCTCCTGCATATCCAGATTGTACTCATTCTTTTTTTTTAGAACCCAAGACCAAGACGCAATAGATCTTATCTTGCACGAATGTGACATTTATTATGATGATGGAATACCAGCCATCCACTGCCACGGTTTCACGATACCAATCACGCATCCTAACGACCTCGTACTATTCTCGCCGGTTTGTCCTTTGTCTTTGTACAATACTAGATGTGGAATACAACGGTGCTTTGTATGTGCTTGTGCGTTCTTCTGAAGCTCTGACCTCCTGGTTGCGAATACTATTCTTCTCCTGATATAATGACTGGCTGTGATGCAATTCCAGCGATTGCGTGTAGTCTTCCTCTCGATTCTATCCAATGGATTCATGAAGAATGGCTTGCTAGTACGTATGTGAATCACATGAAATAAATACAATAATAATAGGTACAATTTGGGTGCAATACAAATGGTGACGCGTTGAGGTACCACAGCGAAAAGATGGGTGGTGATTACAGTACTACTCGAGTATATGTATGAAAATTTGAGCTATGGCTTCCTCTTTTATCTCCTAATGAAATACAGAGCGGGCCTTCGCAGAATCCTTAGCACGTCGCGTTGCCTTATTTCTCTTCGGTTTCGGGCCTCCGTCGCCGGCCTGTTTCGCTCGCCTCTGCTTGCTGGGTTTCGAATGTTTCTTGACAGACGCAGAGTGACGTAGCGGTGGCAGAGCAACAATTAGTGTAGGCGCAGGACGACTGGCCGAGCTTTGGCTTCCGCCTCGGGCTTGTCGTTCAGCTTTTTCCTCTGCCAGAGCGACTATCGCATCGTCGATGAAGTGCAAAAAGTCTTATAATCACTCGCGGCCTGTGGTTTGAGGACCGATAGGTCCTCGATTGGGGGGCTGTTCGGAGAAAACTTGAGGTCTGATTTCAGTAACATCCTTGGCCCGAGAAACCGGCGGCATGTTGTTCAGAAGAGCTTGAAAGACGGTCCCGAAGTACTCGCTGACACGCCATTCAGGTGGTAAGAGAAGGAAGGTATGCAATATAGGGATTGTCCTCCCATTGCCGTATCTCCATAGGGAGAATCGTGGATGGTATCCCTGGTTGCTCGTAGCCAAGGCATATCCGGGTAAGGACATAAGTAGGAGAACGACTCGAGGTCATCAAGATAATGGTGGGGCGGCATGTTATGGATATAGTTGCAACTCATCAGAACCATGACGGACTGGAAGGGTAGCGTTCCCTACAAAATTGCTTAGCAGAGCATTTGGGCCTACTATCCTGAAATCAACAGGCATTGGGTCTTCGCGGCGACCAAAGGCTAGGGCCATGGCTAGGTCGATCAACACTGAACAGTGCTCTATTTCCAGCTTCGGCACCTCTATGCCCAAGCAAAATATTATTTGTGCTGATGTTGCGATGAAGAATACCGTTATTCCATAAATTTTGATGACTTAGGATGCAACTTGTATCAGAAAAGAAGACCGTGACGACAATATAGCAAACGTTGACCCACCAGCTACAGCGTCGCGAAGGGCGTACAGGAGCCGGTTCTTTTTACGAGCGGACTCGGTCAGAGTCTTGGCTGAACACGTCGAAAATGGTGTCCGTCTGGGTCGTTGCTCGCAGATCAGAGATCATGTCATCGGAAAATTCTTCGACTTGTACCATCTGGCCAACACCGGCGAGACCACGTATGAGGGGAATAAACCGCCCTTCACAAACGAGCCTTGGATATTCATGAATCCTTGGCGATCAACGCTGTTCCATCCGCACTCTTTGTGTTCCAACAGACGGTGCCGCGACCTCGAATGGCTCGACGGGCATAACTGGTAGGACGACTGTAGCGGATAGTTGTATGGATTTCCGTTCTCGTCCCTCGTCGTTAGATATCCGCGGTCGTCCTCCCAAAACGACGGCGGTGTCGAACCCAATGATGCGGTCGTCGAGCGCTGGGCTCCGCTCCGATAGAACTGATAGAACTGAGCAGTTGTCCCGGTCAGGGCGAGCGAGTAAAAAAATTTCCGGTTCTTCTGGGTGATGAAGCACTGGCTAAACTTGTCCTTTCAGTCGATGATTTTATATGGCGAGTAAGGCGAACACTCACCGAGCATACACGGCCTGCGGAATAAGACATGTATCTGCGTCGCAGTCTGAGTCAAGTTTGATTTCTCCTGGGATAGCACAGAACGGAAATGCTTTGCAGATGCGACCTGTTTATTTATTTAACGGCATCGCACTTCTTGAAGAACATTTTCGATGTGTGACTCTTCTCTGTTGTCGTAGCATAGTTTTTCTCGTGGTACAGGTGTCATTTCTCCCTATTTCTCCACAGGTCCTGGCCGTGTACTGGAAAAGAATCCACGAGTTGAATGATGGCAATTGAGAGCATTGAAGCTGAAGCGCTGAAGGGAGGATGACTAGCGGTTGCATGCGAGACATGTTCCAGGTGGGGTATGACAAGCTTTTGGTGCATATTTCCGATTCATGAAAGTAAGCGAGTAGACAGCCAAAAAAATAGGTTGATTATGCATAGCGAGGAAAATAAAGGGTGGGGTACATACAAAAAAGGAGTGCCGGAAGGACCGCCGACCGCCCTTTCGATCGCAATTAAATATTGGAAATTTAATTGGAATATTGAAATATTGATATTGAAGCTGCGAAGTGTGCCGCGAGTTCAAGCGACTGTCACAAGCTCAGACCCTCAGGCTGTTGACGACCCTTTTCAAATTTCAGCCCTCCAAGAAACCAAAGGTTGATAAGCACAACCTACCTTCGGAAAACATTTTGGACTTTCTAAGACCTATCCTTACGGTCGATCGAGGGTCCGTGGCGACTTGAAGGGAAGGACAAGCAATGGAGACCACGTCTGGAACTTGGAAGAAGGTTAGGAATGCAATTATACATTTTGTTCGTTTTCTCGTCGGATATTGAACTGCGAACAGTCAAGAGGGTTTTCGTGGGCGGATGAGAGACAGACTTTCTTGACAAGTCGGCTTGGAGACGGGAGAATATAGGAGATCCCTTGCAGACTGAATATGCCACCTGCAATTTCAGCCCGGAGAAGAAAGAAATAGATCTTGGCCCCATCGCTACTGTCTTCGGCGTATCTCTTGGACAAAAATCAGCAGCCATTCGGAAAGGGAACTCCTTTCTCGCAGTGCGCCTCTCTTGTCACATACATAGGTCGCTACAAGGACCTCATCGCTGTCCCAAAAAGTTGATACCGTCGTGATATGGCCTGGGCGGCATCTCTGCCTTCAAGATACAAATACACCCAGCACTGCGGCTTGCTCATGGTTCGCGTCTTTCAACGTGGGCACTGGTCATGGTGCATTTTCCCAGTCAATATTCGACAAGGACTTGACAAGGACATGGCTGAGGCGGGGAAAAAACCGTTCTGGAGGTGAGCGTTTACTGGACACGACTCTGCATTTTTCATTTCTTGGCTTTTCTGTCGCTAGGCTGGTTCTTCCGCATCTTGGAGGGTATCTCGGTTATGCAGTGACTGGAGGCGCCATTTCGTTGAGAACTGGTCGCCAGCACCAAGTTGTCCTTCGTTTCTCCGGCTCAAAGTCTTGCCGTTGTAGACCACCCGGAGGGCACGTCTTCGGGTCTTGATGCACTCTTCCTTTCTGGTCATGCTGGGGCACACATCTGTCATGTTTTCATTGTGATGACTAGGACAAGTCGATGACTCACGTTCGGGCGCCTCTGCTTCCTCGAATGTGACTGTGACCCCTGTCACATTGCAGGGCAGAGTCAAATGCCGTCCAACGAAAAAAGTCTGTGGGATGGGACGGTTGGATATATGACAGAGAAGAGATTATCCTGGGATACACCACGGTGGATTAGTTCGCAGACGCACAGAAGCGACGCCTCTGTCTTGAACCATGGCACGATTCGGAAATTGGACGAAACATGTGCTCCTTGGACGATGTTGCTTGATGATGAGCGGCTGGTCTCCTTCCGAGACGGTACCCAGTAGAGATATTCTGCTGGGCGCTATCTGAACAGAAAGAGTCGGACAGGCCCTGATAGTATATCTCTTTCGCGAGCGCCGGCATGGTTCGTAGTTTGGAGGAGCTGAATCTTCCTCCAACGTTGATCGATGATCCAGAATCGATGCTCTCTGCAAATTTCTAGCAGAGAAGAGGGTAATGGCAACTCTGCTCGTGTACTGGCCGCGGCAAAGAGGGTGAATGGACGGAGCCTTCTTGAGTACCTGCAGGATTTGTAACAGAAGAAACATATGTCCTTTGAATATTTCTTGATGAAGGGTGGTTTCACTGCTCTCTTGACTCCAAAACAGCTTTCATTGCTCCTTTCTTTCCATTCGCCTTGGCCGAGGGTGTTGCAGTTGTATGTATAGCGTTTGAGATGGGAATCCAACAAGCTAGACTGACAGGACAACAGTGAGTAGCTCTTCGGAGATTGATTAAATTCGTTGAACAACTGTTGACTGACCTCTATATTTCAGAGACCAGGATACCCCCGTAACCGGGAGCCCCAGTTGTGACCACCCATGGGCTCTGAAGAGGTTCTACCAGTTCCGGTTTTGTTTCTAATGTCAATTTCAGTTGACACAATACCAAATATAACTATTCCTTGTTTTGCATTGCTTCTAGGTCTCGAAGTTTGAACAAAAATACCCTCGTGTCGATTTACAACCAAAAAAAGACAGAAATGTCGCCGTTGGCCGTCGATTAATTACCCATTTATCATAAAGAGCGACGTTCAACTGATGATCAAGTCAACTGTTGGTTACGGGGAAGCAGGTTGTAGGTGGTGTTTGCTCGATCTGGGTACCTTTCTGACTAAAGTCTGGCCGAACTTTTGGGTTAGTTTTCGGACCCTGTTCAAGAAGCGCCTTATAAAAGGTTTCAGCACCCCTCAACCCTTTTATTCAGCCTACTATCATCCTCCTTTCTACTCAACCTTCGCGTTTTTCACCATTGCGTCACTCACTGACCTCTTGTCTGAATTTTTTCTCACCATTGCAATCGCTCTTTTCCTTGGTCTCCTCTTTCAATATAGGAATTTCCTCCTCCGATGTCGTCTACCACATCCAGTTTTGCTCCTTTCAGTTTAACAGCCTACAACAACAATATGACCTCACCACCGCGTCGAAATTCGGAGACGTCGCAGCTCGCTGGACCTAAAAATATTGTCTACGCAGTGCGTCCTACTTCTGTTCTGTTTTCTCTGCTCTCACACTCTTTCAGAACACTCAAATCCTGCGGTCTACTATGCCATTTACATATACAAAATATGACCCATCTGAGGTATGTATATTCCTCCCCTTCCTCGTTTTTATTCAGCTCCCTTTTTCCACTTTGCAGCCCGTAGTTGATTTGGACAGGTTTGAGCTGGACACGCTGTCCAGTGACGAAGGCAGTCGCGAAGCAATGGACCATAATAATGCATTGGGTTTCCTGGTGAGCACAATTCAAACCTTCCCACTTCGTTTTGTCTGACAATACGATTGTCTGTTAGCGTAAAATCATGACGGCTGTGAAATCTGTTGGCTGTAAAGTCTTCAGCTGTCCCAAAATCCATCTTCCCTTCACTGTCTCTGTTCTATCGTCCCCCTAGATCCTCTTCCACCAACAGCCGTCTCTCAAAAATCTTCGCTCGACATTTGATTGAACAGCTTGTGTGCATATCATAGAGTCTACAGTACTACATGAAAAAAAACCTAAACCCCAATATAACGGACTAGACTCGTCAGCCAGTGGGTTCGGAGATGGTTAAACTGACGCACCTTGCCCGAATTGAAACTTGGGCAGCACATCAAGTCGTTGTCGCTTCTTGAGGACCCCGCAATTCGTGCCGAACTCCATTCTTTTGTGCATTCCAACACATGGGCAATCAATCCTGCAAAATTGGCCGAGTTCAGTCAAAAGACAATGATTCCTGCTGCTGCTGAGAAATACCTTCGCCATATTGTTGTTGACGAAGAGATGCCTCGTGGATTGAAGAAATACCTGGAACTCGAACTCTGCCTTGGATTCAGCACAAGATCAAGAAAGGAGTCATCGAGACTGCAGGTCAGTTTCTCCGAAAAGAAAGCTTTCGTTGCATTGAACACAAGAAAGGGCTGTATTACGATGGGTATGAGTGTCCCGATGTCGCCAGAAGCCAGCTACCCTGAAAATGACTCAGTTCTTATGCCGACGCATTGCCGGCTCTCAGGAATTACCGATCAACATTGGTGGATCTGACACTTCTGGGTTTGATTAGATTAGATATACCATCTATAGTAACTCCTTCTATATATAAACAATATGACGTCAGGTGGCCAAGCTCGCATTTTATAACTCCGCCAGTTTCTGTCCTCAAAAACGCTTTAGAGAATTGATTCAGATTAGGAAAATAAGTGTACAAAAGCAGCGGTGTTTAGATCTGCTGCACCATAGGTCCCGAAGTTTGAATAAAGATACCCTCGTGTCGATTTATGACCAAAAAAGACAGAATTGTCGCTGTTGGCCGTCAATTGAAGACCGATTTATCATAGAGAGTGACGTTCAACTGATGATCAAGTCAACTGTTGGTTACAGGCGAGCGGGTTGCAACTTGTGGATGGTGTTTACGCAATCTGGGTGCCTTTCTGCCTAAAGTCTGGCCGAACTTTTGGATTGTTTTTCTGACCCTGTTCAAGAAGCGCCTTATAAAAGGTTTCAGCACCTCTCAACCCTTTTATTCAACCCACTATCACCCTCGTTTCTATTCAATCTTTACATTTTTCACCATTGAGCCACTCACTGACCTCCTGTCTGAATTTTTGCTCGCGGCTGCAATCGCTCTCTTCCTCGGTCTCCTCTTTCAATATAGGAATTTCCTCCTCCAATGTCATCTACCGCGTCCAATTTCGCTCCGTTCAATTTAGCAGCCTACAACGGTGATATGACCTCAGCACCACGTCGAGATTCGGAAATGTCGCAGCTCGCTGGACCTAAAAATATTGTCTATGCAGTGCGTCCTACTTCTGTTATTTTCTCTCTGCTCTTATACTCTTTCAGAACACTCAAAACCTGCGGTCTACTATGCCATTTGCATATACTAAATATGATCCGTCTGAGGTATATATATTCCTTTCCTTCTTCGTTTTTATTCGGCTCACTTTTTCCACTTTGCAGCCCGTAGTTGATTTGGATGAGATGGATATGGACACGCTGTCCAGTGACAAAGACAGTTGCGCTGCGAAGGACCGTAACAGCGCGACGGCTTTCCTGGTGAGCACAATCCAAACTTTCACGCTTTGTTCTGTCTGAAAATGCGATTGTCTATTACTTCAGCATAAAATCATGGCGGCTGTAAAATCTATTGGCCGTAAAGTAGGCTTCAGCTGTCCCAAAATTCGTCCGCCCTTCGCTGCCTCTGTTCAATCGTCTGCATAAATACTTTTCCACCAATGTCGGTCTTAAATACCCACACTCGAACAAAAAAAAAACCCCCGCTCGATACCTGGACACGGCGGAGTGGTTGCCAGCTGTCTTCAGCACTAGCCTTCAATAGAATCGGCTCATTCCATAAACCATATACTGTACCTCACAAGGCTCCTTGATACTGTATATATCATCCCTGGTCAAATTTCTTGTCGATACCTTTGGTCTTGTTTCTCTAATTTATATTTTCTCATTTAATGTCGAAAACATAGCTACTTTTGTTGAGCTACTTGTTACTTTTACACAACTTGCTCCTATGCCATATATGAGAAAATATTTTCCTCTGATTGTCAGACGTCAGTATCGCTTTGACATTTCGATGCTGAAAAGGAGGTGATGAGGTAACATGTGATCACTTAGAAATGCCAATCGGGTCCGCCGTATTGTTGGCGATTTCATCCACAATCCACAAGAGTCAAGAACTCTCAATAGTTCGGCCTATACCCCAACTTTCGAGATCGAAAGTCAGGCAAAGGCAGCGCTCAATGTACTCGAGGAGGAAGAGTCGACTTGATTCCGACGGTATGCGCTATGTTGCTCACTGACGAGGCACTCATGGTTGACAACTTGACTTGACTCAACATATATACAGATATCGCAGGAACCGGGCATGCTGAAAGGCTGTGCCTCCTTGTTGCAAATCTTGAGCCACACGAAGTGCTGCCTAGAAAGGATATTATCTTTGTCAGATGGGTCCTTCGTCTTATAAGTGGCCACGCTGGCTTTTACGATAAAGATCAGAGAGTTTTAGCCCCTCTTTTGCTGCCAACACCGGACCCATGGCGCTCGCTAGACTTCCTCCAGAAATACTCTACGATATAATCGCGGACATCGTCTCAGAGTACATCGATACTTCTATTGCCTGCCCGCCACGGCCCGCCTGGCTGACGCGCTACCCCGAAGAGGTCGTCACCCATGTTCGAGGCACCCTTGCCACTCGTGGCAGATTGTCATCGATTCCGGTGGGCTCTGATCATACCGAATGGTCAGGGATCAGTCATTCTGAATTTACCTCTGTACTCGACGACACGAAAGTCCTAGACTTCGATTCGGAGGTGCCACTCGAAGTACGCGCTGAAGCAAGCGACTCTGATGAGGACGATTCCGAAGATGAATTGCCAATTCAGAATAATCGATCCGTGCAGAATATTGCTAGTGAAGACCAGGACAACGATGGCATTGCTTCCCGATCAGATGGAGGGGATAGCTCTGACAGCGTCAGCAATGTTTCCATTGACTACGAGTCCGACAAAAGTGTGTACTCTTCTGACGGCGGCTATAGCTGGGACTACGAGGATCTGGACCAATTGAAAAGAAATTTTCAAGAGTGGATGAAATGCGAAGCCAGCGAACGACTTCCTAAAAATACCATCGCACCTCTACTTCATGTGAATGGCATGCTCAGGGAGGCGGTGTTGAAAGTTATTTTCGAGGCTCTTGGCATTAAACGAGCCCGTAAGAAAATGTTTGTCTATCTTAACTTCGTAGTGTATGGTTCACATTTCTGACTATTATGATTTTATAGCTTTAACAAGCGGCTCATCGCTCTCTTGCGCGACCTCCGTATGCGGTATCGCTTGTCCCATACTCACCCTTTCATGTATGCTCCGTCCCATGGAATACGTGATTACGACGGGCCTCAGACACCTCTAATCAACGCATATCTCGCTCTGTCCACCGGCGGATATTTACTGCGCACCTTCCATTTGGCTGGAGAATTTCAGGAGTCTACTAATTCGCCGGTTTTAGACGTCCCACAAATGCTTGACAGAATGGATGCTTTAAAGGATATTGCCAAACCTATTTCACCGCCCTCCCTACGCCGCCGGGTGGCTCAAAGGGCGTATATATTTAACGTGCGTTTCGTCAGATGTGGGTCTTGGTTTCGTGTTTAAGTTTGGTTCTGAAATTCTTACATGCCCATTGTCATGAATAGATTTGGGCGTAATCAAGCACCTTGAGATGCTATTCAAGGCTTACGATCCGATAATGAGGATCGGAGGCACAGGCGATAAACCCAAGTTCTTCGTCCGACGGGTAGGAATTTACTTCAATCATGGACTAACATTTTTTTTGCTTATCCGGCTATTCAACAGGAAAACTGCCCCAGACTTCGGAGGGCTGTACAGGATTTCGCTCGGTACGACGAGATTGTTATGGATAAGGAGATCTTTGTTGAAGTCCCGCGTCCTTTGGTCAAGGTCATTTCAATGAGGTTCTCTCTCTTACTACAAATTTAACTGACGAGACGTTTCTCGTGCAGCTCTGCGATATCCGCGCCGTTCTGAGGAAAATCTGTCATTTACGGCGCATCTCAGAGTTCAGGGAAAACGAAGATCTCATGACTGCGGCTCGCGAGGCTGGCAACTTGCTGGAGAAGTGGAAACGTCGATGCGCTACTGCGAAAACCGCCTATGTTCTGCTGGGGCGTAATTTGTAATTAATAATGTGTACACTCCGAGGGGATCCTTTTCTCTCTCTGACTATTGAATGAATGGACACACATAACTCCACATGAGAATGTCCCAACGGGTTCTCTTTGTCTTGTGATTGGTTCCGACTTGAACACGACTCCCATTGTTCTCAGGCAATACGCACTCCGCGGCGCTCTCGAGGGGATGCCTCGTCTCGCAGTCGCGACATATCGGGCGATCTGTCCGTGAATCCTGGGACACTGGGACCTAATCCAAATCCTACACGCTCTGCTGGACCCCCACTTTAAACTCGCAAATGCTTTTTAAGTGAACAGTGGGTGCTCGAAATGCGGAAACTTTTCGAATCCTTTACTTTAGCTTGCTCGCCGCCACTCGTCCAGTGGCACCCGAGCATTACCACTACTCACATACATCCCTATACCCATGTCCGCCCCTAGCAGCAGCCAATTCCTCGCCCCTCTCCGAACCAAGCGGCACGATATCTGGAGCGCCTCCGCCTGGCCCCCCGAAGCGCGCCCCATAGCGCAGCTCCTCGCCCGGCCACTCCCATCCACGCTCAGCACCATCGACGCCCCCGCACGCCTCTCCCCCATCTGCCTCGCCGCCTTCCGCGACGTCATGCGCTCGCACCGCCTGCAGCTCGCCCCCATCGACGCGCGCCCGGGCACGAGCGGCGAGTTCGAGAGGCGCGTGAGCGACGCGGCGCTCCTGCCGGAGGTGTGTGCGTTTGCGGTGATGATGCGCGCGCTGGGGCGGACGGCGCTCCCGCGGCGGGACGGTGGGCCTGGGGCGCAGCAGCCTGCGAGGGCGGTATGGGTGCCATTTATGGGCTTTCTATTGGAGCAGAGTGTTGGGGACGTGGATACCGAGGCGGATGTGCTGTAAGTGGCAAGGGCGCTTATCTATTTGTCGTAGTTTTGATTTGATGAGTTGTTCGTGGTCGTGATCGTTTGCCTGCAGATTGGACGTCCCGTTCATCCTGGCACGACCGGCCTGGCCGGGCGCTAGCGTTGCTGCGCTGTGGACGCAGGAATTCAAGAGCACCGCAACGATGATGCTAGCCGCCAACATCGAAGAGGCGGTCTACTCCGTGGGTGAGTCCAATCCCTCAAACTAGAATCGGAAGTCCAATCCAAAAATGTTTCTTTCGTCGTTAACCCACCCACAGCACCAAACCGGCACCCTCGAAAGCTCTACACACTCCCCATCGACGTCTCCCTAGACGGGCACATCGTGCCGGCGCAGGGCGAGCGGCACGACTGCGTCCTCCCCGTCGTGTGCATCGCGGGCGACACCCAGCTCGAGGCGAACATCGTCGCCCTCGTGACGAGCGTCGTGTGCCAGAGGTACGTGTGGGGCATCAGGCTGCCGACGGTGGGCCTGGAGTTCTCGGATATGGGGGCGAGTGTGCGGGTGGTTGTGGGGTGGATGCGCGAGGAGGAAGAGGACGCGCAGGACGCGCAGAGGCAGCGTGGGGGGGGAGGAGGGAGAGGAGGAGGAGAACGTGGAGGGCGCAGAGGCACTAGTCCTGTGGTAGCGTACCCCGTTTCCTTTTCTGTGTCTTCGTCGTGGACGCGTTATCCTGACTGACACTCCGACCGGCTTTTTTCCTTTCTTCTTCACATGTGATCCTACTGTTTACTTCGTTTTCGTTCCGCCCATTCCATAATACCCAGGTGCACATCGCAGCCCCACCCCAAACACCCGGCCCGGATCCTTCGCTCGGGGTGTTCGACCTCACGGACCCACACGCGACCTTCCGCTTCGCCCAATTCGTGCTTGGACTCGCGCCGCGTCACCTCGCCGACATCCTCGAGGGCACCGCGGTGGAGGCCGCGGGGGACGAGGACGGGGATGGTGCTCCTACACAGCGAAATGAGGACGGGCGAGAGTTCTGCTGGCGCTCGGACCATGCGATGTCGCACCACCATTTGCATCCAAGCGAACCGGATACGCTGCATAGGCGCGTAAGGTCGTGGGTGGATGGGGTTAGTGGCGGGGTGGGGGAGCTTGGTGCCGGTGATACGGTCGCTGGTGGTGTTGGTAGTGGCGTTGGTGCTGGTTTTGGCGGTGGTACTACTGCTGGAAATAGTCGCGGGCACGCAAGTGCTGGTGGCGGTGGCAGAGATGATGGTAGAATGAGCAGAACGAGAGGGATGGCTTCGCGTCGGCGTTGATATTGAATTCGAAGGAGCTGAATGGGTCTAAGAGGTGTTTAATTATGTTATAATTTAGATATGAAGAGAAAGTTGACATGTAGTGAATATTACGACGCACGATTCGGTTTGGCGGTTTATAAGTAGACAAGTCACATCGATGCTCGTTGATGGAAAGTGTCAAGGGGGAATGACCAGGCAGCATTGATTTTGATTGATTTTGAATTTGAATTTGAAGAAGCTTGTTATAACGCACGATTTTCGGTTTAGTGGGTTGTACGCAAGGCAAATCGACACGAGGATATCGATTAGGCGTTCTTTGATGGATCCAGAGCAAGTTATTGGGGTGTTGAAAACAGCCTAGCGCACGAAATGCTTGATAGTAGGAATTTTCTTGTCTGTCCATCCACGCACAATCCATTGTCATAGTCTGTACACAAACGACGTCAAAAACACCGCCCGATACCTACTCGCCAGACTAGCAAACGTCATCAACGGCTCCTTCGCCAGAGCATACAGCCCCGCAAGCACAGGCACCGCCACCGCTCCAAGTCCCAGCACCATCCTCCTCCGCCTCGCACTGCGCTTCCACTGCCAATCCGCATCCGCATCCGCGACATACGTGTTCCACAAAATCGTCATGCCATCCACGGCGTGCAGCGTCGTCGACAGCACCAGCCCCGCGTACAAAAGCCAGCTCCGCACGGGCCACGTCTGCAGGCCGGTCTTGACGAACTCGTAGTCGAGCTCTGCGGGGCCGACGGCGAGGATGG
The DNA here is from genome assembly GCA_015499995.1 of Flammula alnicola. Taxonomy (NCBI): domain Eukaryota; kingdom Fungi; phylum Basidiomycota; class Agaricomycetes; order Agaricales; family Strophariaceae; genus Flammula; species Flammula alnicola. The sequence continues at coordinate 81,180 of JADNRV010000180.1, read as the reverse complement.
GGGGCGCGGAGAGGGTGGGGTAGGCGCGGTGGGTGAGGTAGTGGATGGGGAGGAGGAGGAGGAGGGAGGCGTAGCCTGTGAGGCTGAGGAGGTGGGTGAGGCGGCGTGGGGGCCGGCGTGGGGGGGAGAGGAGGCGCTTGAGGGTGCTGGAGAGGGCGTGGAGGGTTAGTGGGCCGAGGATGAGGAAGGGTTCAGAGAGGGCGCCTTGGTAGTATTCGCGGCCGAGGAGCTAGAGGGTGGAGTGGGTTAGTTTGCTTGAAATTCGTGAATTGTGACGAAAAGTAACGAAAAGAACAGGAATGAGACTGACCATCGTTTGCGAAGACAGTGACGATCCGCCGAGGTTGGCGATGGCCGGCGCGGATAGGTGGATGAGAAGGAACGTGGTTATAAATGGCGCTGAGATATGGGCCGTTTTAGTGAGAATCGGGAGCGCATTGGCTCGCAGCTTCTTGAGGTCGAGCAACATCGTGTGGAGAGGAAGAGTTCGGGCCGCAGAGCGCGACGGAGAAGCACTGGCACGATCATGTGACATACCGAAGAATTGCCGACGGAAGACTCGATCCCGATCCGAAGGGAGTTTGCCAGACCAACTGAGAATTCGAAGCTGCTCGAAGACAGAATCCAGGAGCGCAGTGATGATATGCATGGATCGAGAAATCAGACGCAATCAGAGGGTTTTTTTCTCCATGGCTTTGCCTTCCGGGTATCATAAGTTTCTATGAGAGATCCTGCAGTGAGAGATATTTTCGAGTCTTTCGACGGTTTTGACAAGGCGGATCTGGATTGTCCTTTTTTCTCATCATCAATGATTTGCTGCGACCCTGGGGAACCATGAATACGGTGGCCGAGAACCGCAAGGCTCACTCGACATTTGAACTTGCACTGCGCGTCACATGCACCGTCTGTTCACACGCCCTCGATGCAGCACACTCGATGTTCAGCAGCGCGCAATATCGGTACCACGGCATCGTGGACTCTAAAAACTATCCGGTTAGGCTCTAGGGTACATGTAGTATGTAGAAAAATTGTTTAGAAGTATATACTGTATATATTATGTTCGACAAATCAAATTTTAGAAATTCCACGTCAAATCAAGTACTGCTTGTGAATGGGTATCTGTACGGAACACAGCAGTCTATATTCAATTGCTCAATTGCCTTCGCCATCAGAGCCTTATAAAATATATTAGCATGGATTTACGCAACAGAGTGAAAGATTACCTTCAGGAGCTTGTGTTTTGATCCCGCTATCAGTGATGTCATTGTCTTCCAGGTATGACAGATCATCCGGCGCGTCGTCTTCAGCCTGAGGTTCTACTGCTGGAGCTTCGTTTTCACGGGCCTCAATATGCGGAAGTTGAAGCTCTTTGCATATAGAGTTGCAGGTGTGCTGTAATTTGAATCCATTGATGCCTTCAACACCCTTATCACCAAGTCCCATTCCCTGATCCTTGCTGAGAAAGAGTCAGTTGAAATCCATGTCCAAGTTCGTTGGACTTACCTATGAGCCATTAGATCAAACAGAGTCAATATATTTGCTCCTTGAGAACGTCCGCTGGATCTATCTTTTCCTTGAATTCCTAAGAAAGAGCGAATTATTAGTAATTTAAAATACTGATTTTAGCTGTTATTAGCTTACCTTGGATGTCAACGAATACACATGTTCCCGATGAATCATAAAGGGAAAAGTGCGCAAATGCGTCGCAAGTCATTCCCATAAGATCTCCATTCTGACCCGCTTCATCCGTTCCAGAGAACTTGATGGTAGCAGTAGATTCTAAAAGTGGATCAACAATCCATGCTAAACCGCGGTCCTCACCCTCAGTAACTGTAAGGAGGAAAGCATCGGCAACTTTTATATCTATAAATGCAAGAGCTGTAAGCATAAACAGACAGATAACATGTTGTATGCAACATACCATATGCATTAATCTTGTTGGATTTAATTTGCTCGTCGAATCTTGTCAGAGCTTGCTGTGCGACCTTCTGTCTTACCAATTCATCACGAAGATTCTTGGCATTATCTTCCAAGGAAACCCCAATGCGACCGGTATTGTTGCCAATATAGTAGAAGCGTTTGCCTGCGTAGCTTACATTTGAATCTCCAATCTTGATCTACAAAGAACATTAGTAAATGATCATAGATTGTGCGAGAATTTTACCTTGAATGCTTCCTTCGTTTTTCCGGCGCCTATTTTCTTCTCTTCTAAGCGGATTTGCATGTTGCCTGATCGTGCCCAGCGTATGGTGGGTCCAGAAATATGGCACTCTGTCTTGCAAACTGTATATACAGCCTCTTGAATAACATTGGCAGTAATACTTGTGAGATATGAGTTGGGCCCGGAGATAGCCATGCCTAATTTTGGTGCATGATTAGTCCGCTGGATGCAAGGTATAAGTAAAAAATACAAACGCTTGGAACGGCCATCAACACTTGTAGAGGGATTAAGGCCTGTATTGAGCGCCTTTCGCTTCATAGACTTCCGTCCCCTGATAGGAAACTCCTTGTATAATTCAACAAGATCAATAAAATAGAAGCAAAAGTCGTAGCAAACAGAGAAATGGTTATAATTACCTCTTCCATATCGTCATCATCCCGCATGGCTTTGATCATTGGGTAGTTGACAATAGCGACCAACTCAAGAGTGCGGAGTTTGGCTGCTTTTTCAGTGATACAAAGGCCAACATTCTTCATAGTATCACTCCAAATCGTCGCAAATACTGCTGAAGCCTCATATTCATCGAGTGCCGTGTTTGAGTTCTGGTAACGGAGTGAGAAATCTTTGCTGTAATTATAATCAGCACAGAATCTCAAATTTGGCATTAACAAGACAGCTCACCAAGAATACACACGATGACTGAAATTTTCGGTGTAGATATTGTCCAGAAGGATCCGTATGTCTTCTTGTATATCTGTCCAGAGATGACCATCCTCAACCGGAATAATGGTTGGATCATAACAAGTCACTTTCATTCGCTGACTGTTACGATGAATGATATTTTTAATCTATATACAAGTTAGTATTAGAATGTCAGAGAAGCTAGAAAGACATACCACGATATTATATTTCACCACTGCACGGGTAATAGTTGGTGCTTTGTGTTTTAACTTCGGGTTTGCAACCTTGACAGTTGGATTAGCACGTGCAACGGCGCTTAAATGGCTATTCCCAATCGAGGTTGTGATCCTTTCGGCCTCTCGACGGCGCCACTGCAAAAAGTGGTAGAAGTCAGTCAAAAGAAAGGGTCTATAAAATATAACAGTACCTCATCATTGTCATCTGGGGTCAGAGACAAGGTGTTATTAATGTATGGATTAATATAGACCGGGGATCCATAGTTGCTATGGGTCCTTGGATTGACTGAATTAGACATTGCATGACGAACAGCAGCATCTGCATTGTCAGCCTTTCCTAATAGTATAATTGAAATTTTCAGTGTAATGAAGGTAAAATTTATAAAGTGACCGACAAACCTTGATCAGCTTGACATTTGAAGCATGCAGCCTTGTCCAGAAACTCATATAAGTCTCCACACAAAGTACACAAGCTCCAGTTCTCTTTGGGCTTTGGAGCAAGGGTCTTGCAGCGCCCGCATTGATTACCAGTGAGATTTGGAAAAGAGGCTGAACAACCAGAGCAGTAAACCATGGGGGAAGTTCTGAGGATCTCAGACGAAATATTACCCTGTTTTTATAATGCCGGTGCTCGAATATTCATCGAACCATGTCGGACCTTGCCTCCTCCGTTCCAAGATATTTCAAAAAATCTCCGATGGTCTGTGCATCCTGACATTTTTCTATAAGTACAGCGATGAATTTCCAAACGATTCCAGCAACCAAAGATGTGCTTCAACAAAAATAACAATCCCTCCGGTAGAAATCAGCATAGGAATCGCCCTATTCGTTAGTAACACCATTTTCAATTCATAAATAAGCTTACTGACATTTTACAATAGTTGAAGATCACCCCGAATTACCCTGTATTCTACAAAATTATACCAATACCGGAGTTCGACAGAAGGATATGCCGCAACGCCTTCTTAGAGATCACAAAATTGTTATTAGGTTCGTCGTAATCATAGATTCTATTCATTTAAATATGCATCCTAATATTTTTCGCAATGCACTTAGCTTGCGTTCCATCCAATTTATCATGAAGAAAGAAAATATTAAAACAACAAGACGAAGTGGGATGGATGTTATTGATCAAGGTGTTGCCATCCTGAAGGTTTCCGAAGATGATCCACTAGGTAGATGGGGAGCACGGCTAGTCAAAGAGAAACTTGCCCACAAAGGAGTTCATATTCCTCGGTAAGCCCACCTTTCCCGATTAAAATCTTTTGATTTCCACTGACATGTTTTTGTTTGAACTTAGTGATTTTATTACTGCTTTCCGGCAAGCTGAAAACCCTAGCGCAGCTGCAGCGCGTCATCCACGCACTCGAAAGGTGCATCATCACGGCTTGTACTCGTCTGGCCCTAATGAAGAGTGGTGTCTGGACGGCCATGAAAAGATACTTCGATCGATGGGAATTTCAGTTTGGGGGGCAATAGACAAATGCTGCCGTCTGGAATTGGGACTTTGGGCCGTACCTAATGCAAGGTTAGCGGATGTTCCACCAGCACTATACCTTCGACTTGTTCGAAAGATTGGAGGTATGCATATTCACATAATTCGCATTTTATTAAACTGACTTCCTCTACAGGAATGTGTGTACAAACGGCGACTGATAAGGGTTCCGAGTTGTCAAAGCTCATTCCACTTGTTACAACTTTGCGGTAAGTTCAATAACAATCATTCATTCATTCATTTATTAAAATTTACAAGGCAAATATACCAGCCATATCTCTCAGAAGAGACCCTTCCTGCTCACAAGGCCATTAAAAGTATATATAATATTACTCGAGAACGCAATTGGCGCCCAATCTGGGAGAAAGAGCTGGGAAATGTTGCTTTTGAGTATACTTCCGGCAAGGCTTTAATAGGCTTTCATCAGGACGATCCTATTCATGAGTACGTCCATTATAATTTTACTCGAGACAAACAGTTTCCTAAACTAAATTTATCAGGGGTGTGGCTTCGTGGCTGTGGGGTAAAATTGTGCAACTTCGACTTGATATGATTGTAACGGAAAGTCAGGCACATCGAGTTCGAAAGCAAGCCAAGAGCCTCCTTCCCACAGGCGGTCGGCGAATCGATATGTATGAGCACCCGAGGACTGGGAAGGCCTGGAAAATCAACTAATTGAAATTCCTGGTGAAGACATCGACAAACTTTTGAATGAATACGACAGACCTGATCTACTTCAGTTTGGTTCGGATGAAATGGTGCAATTCTGCGAATACCTCTTCGAAAAAATTGGATCGCCGGAATTGAGTGCAAAGGTTGGCTGGAAGGTTTTTCTCAGGATGCTCAGATGTGCTGAAGACAATGCAGCGGCCGAGGCAGGTGGCAATTGACAGTCTAGCATTTAGTAGGTAAAGCTACTTATTATATGCATAATGTGCTGTACCGACATTTTTGGCTAAAATACACAAACCATATACTTCTAAACAATTTTTCTACATACTACATGTACCCTAGAGCCTAACCGGATAGTTTTTAGAGTCCACGATGCCGTGGTACCGATATTGCGCGCTGCTGAACATCGAGTGTGCTGCATCGAGGGCGTGTGAACAGACGGTGCATGTGACGCGCAGTGCAAGTTCAAATGTCGAGTGAGCCTTGCGGTTCTCGGCCACCGTACATGAAGGCCGAGTCTCGATAACCGATATCTAACCCACGTGGCATGTAAACGCGTGACTTGGAAGCGGTATGTTTTGCGTTACGAATGACATTTGTGACTCTGACATTGCTCTCTCATTCTCAGAGAATGAAGCAAATGTCTCTCTAGCACTTTTCATTCCCGCCATGTCCACCACCCACCTCGTCATTCCTGCTCCGCTCAACTCCTCCTCTCTGCGTTCTCGCTCTTCTGGCTCCAGCACTTCGTCTCTTTCGTCTACCTTTTCTGATCTCACATCTTCCACCTCGGCCTCATCGTCTTCGCCGCCAAACTCAAAGACGAATGCTTTCTTCGCATCGCCCTTCTCCACACAACCGCCATCGCCCCTCATGTCTGCACCACCCCCGCCTCCGCAGCCCACGAAACCCCGCTCCTTGACCGCAGATTTTTTCGCGGCACCCATACGGCCTCCCTCCCCACCCGTCTCTTCCATATCTACCACAAACCCAAAGCCGACACTGCACAACGTGAACGCCATACACTCCTCGCGCATATTTCCCTCGCGGTACACATCCACCGCACGCCGGAGCCCCGAGTTCACCCTGCTCAACCTCGACGGCACCCCGGATCTCGCTGGGAATTATCATCACCGGGTACACCACGGTCGCGTACCGTCCTCCGGCTCCGAGTCGTCCTCGTTTGCCTCTTCCTTTGCTGTTGGTACGAGGCTGCCTACACCACCACCACCGACACCACCGACAACGCTACCAACTCTATCGCCCCTACCGCTACCACACCACCCACCGACGTTGCATCGGGACGACACCATCGTGCCACAACACCACCACCAACACGCCCGAGCAGACGCCACACCACCCCCACCGGACGGCACAGAGTCGCACGACGAGCCCACCCCGCGCCCCGCGGATCTCGAGCCTGCACCCCTGCTCCACTTTGAGCGGAGCCTCTTGCTTGCAAGGCAAAAGGCCCAATCCGAAGCCGACGCACAGGCCAAGGGCTCCTCAACATCACCCCCAATCTCCTCTGCCGTGCACTTGCACTTGGACGACGCACAGGAAGAAGAGGAGGAAGAGGAGGAGCCGCACGCGGGGAGTATCATCTCCCTGCCTACGCCCACACCCGATCTGCTGTCCCCGTCGGCTTGGCACTCGAATTTGCAGCCTCACTCGCGCTCGCATTCGCACACCCACCTTCCTCTCTCGCCCCTTGCGCTCACGTTCACGATCGCCTCTCCGAGCCCTGTCAATAGCGGTGTGAGTGCTTCCACGTTGCGGGCGCTCCAGGACCGAGGAACGCCGACGCCCACGAACGACCCTTCGGTTTCAGGTAAGTTCCGGCTTTCAATGTCCTTTTTTTTTTGCTTCCCTGACTGACTAATGCTAATCCTACCTTACCCTTACCTCTACAGCGTTATTCACCAACACCAGCCTCCCCTCCGAATCTCCGCGATCCCTATCGTCTCCACCTCTATCCCCGCCGCCCAACCAGACCCAACACGACGCCCGCTCTATACTATCGTCCTCGACGTCGTCTTCGCGACACGATAACGACGATAACACCGATGATACCGATACCCCGGCGCCTAAACTCCGTCTCCTGCGCTCGCTCGGGCATGGGGCGTTCTCTACGGTCTGGCTGGCGGAGGATCTGAGCCGGGTGCCGCTGACGCTGGTGTCGAAGAAGAGCGTGAGGGATTTGAGGAGGAGGGCGAGTGGGAAGGAGAAGGAGAAGGAAAGGGATGTGAGGGATAAGGAGAAGGAGAAGGAGGCGAGGGGTGGAAGGGAGGAGAAGGAGAGAGAGAAGGAGAGAGAGAGAGAGAAGATGACGACGCCGGAAGCGGTGCCCCGCGGGGCGGATGGACGGGATGGGAGAGAGTTTGGAGAGGTGGATGTTACGCCGAGGCCTGTGCCGCCTGATGCGCGTGCCTCTGGGTCGGGGTCGGGGTCGGGGTCTGCAACGGCTGCGTCTGCGTCTACTGTTGAATCGCCTAGGAGGCAGCCGAGCAGGCTGAGGGAGGGCCTGAGGAGCATGTTGACCTTCGCGCGGCCATCGACTGCCGCCGCCCATGCTCCATCACCATCCAACAACACGGTTAACGCCACACAACCTCAGCCTCAGCCTCAGCCCCCATCCCCCGTCTCCCCGCTCTCGCCCACCGAGCCTGCGAGTGCGCCGTCGGGTGGTGGTGACACGACGCTCTCGCGCACGTCGAGCCTCCGCTCGTCGCCCTCGGGCGTGTCGGAGATGTCGGTACTACCGTTGTCCAGGAACTCGAGCGGGCGGTCTGTCGCTGCCGCTGGTGGTGGTGCTGGTGCTGGTGCTGGTGGCGGGGGTGACGCGGGGGCCGTTTCGCGCCATTCGAGTTTCCGCCAGCGGGACCTGACGCTGTCCCTGTCGCGCGATGCGAGTCTGAAGAAGTTTAGAGCGCGCGTCAAGGGCACGCGCCCGGCGTTCCGGCTGGGGAGGGCGTATTTGGATGAGAGGGATGGGGAGATGGGCGTGCCGAGGGATGTGGATGTGGATGCTGGTGCTGAGGGGCGGCGGCGGCAACAGCGGAGGAGGGCTCGCTCGGGGTCGGGGTCGGCGGCAGTGTCAGCGTACGCGGATACGAGTGGAAGCGAGGAGCACGATGTTGATATGGAGCCGAGCCACTATGATGGGGATGGCGGGGGTGGTGGTGGTGTGGGGCTGGGCTCGAGCTTGTCCCGCCGGTCGAGTCTGAACAAGGGGGGGTATGGGAGGCTTGTGGCTGTGAAGATGACGGCGAGGCGGGCGCCGCGTGCTGGTGGTGGGAATGGAGGTGCAGGTGGGAGTGCAAGTGCAAGTGCAAGTGCAAGTGGAAGGGAGAAACTGAGCGGCAGAGAGAGACAGACGAGGAGAGAGGAAGAGGAGAGGACGAGGGTGCGGTTCGTTAGGGAGGTCGAGGTGCTCAAGGTGTGTTGAGGGCTTCTTTTCTCTTGTCGTAATTTGGGTGTCTCGCTTGTTTTTGAGTTTTTGGGTTTTTAGTTGTGTGGGTGGGGTAGGGGGGTTGTTCGCTTCTGCGCTATCTTTATCTTCTTGAGAGTCGTTGGCGTGTGCTTCCTTATTAGCGGTGGTATGCCATCAGCTGGAGAAGCCTTGCCCCTTGCCTTGCCGTTTTAAAGGGAATGGGCTCTGTTTCACTACCTGCGTCGCGTGGTCTGCGGGCTGGCTTATCAGTTCCGACTAGTGGCGTTTTCACGCGACCATATGTGCTACCGCAGTGCACTTTTTGTTTCTTTGAGTGTACTGTCTGGAACTTTGCTTCTCTTGGCTTTGCCGTTGGCCACTTTCCCCTTTCGCCCTTCTTCTCTTACTTTCTGTTTTGTCTTTCCTGTCTTTCTTCTATCTGCTCGAGCTTGGTCCTTGGATGCTGATTTTCCTTTTCTTTTGCAGCACATCTCTCATCCCAATATCACGCCTCTGCTTGCCCATCTGTCGACCGCGACCCACCATATTCTCGTTCTTCCGTACCTTCCGGGTGGCGATCTCCTCGGATTGCTGAATAATGACGTTGCTTGGGGAAAATTGAGTAAGTCGGGCTTGAGGTGTCATGTCTTACAATCCACTAACATCATGTTCTTGTCCTTTTGATTTGTGCAGGCGAGTCCGTGTTGAGACGGATATGGTTCGAGCTGTGTAAAGCTGTCGGTTGGATGCATGGTGTCGGCCTAGTGCATCGCGACATCAAGCTTGAAAGTCAGTACCTCTTCCTTCGACTAATCTTCTCTTACCGCTTTAATTGCTCATCTATATCTCCTCACTCCTCATCCAGACATCCTGCTCACAACGCCCACATTCAGCTCTCTGAGCCCTTCATCACCCGTACCCAAACTCGCCTCCTTGCCCCTCCCCCCAGCGCCCTTTATCAAGCTGACGGACTTTGGCCTCTCGCGGTTCGTGGAGATCGATGCGAACGGCGACGCCGAGATGCTCTCGACGCGGTGCGGCAGCGAGGCGTACGCCGCGCCGGAGCTCGTCACGGGCGGCGGGGTGTACGACGCGCGCAAGACGGACGCGTGGGCCTGTGGCGTCGTGCTCTATGCGCTGGTCGGGCGGCAGCTGCCGTTTGGCGAGGGCGTGGGGGCGGCGCCGGGCAGGCGGGGCGGGTCGAAGATCGGGGGCGAGCGGGGTATTGGGCTGGGTGGTGGGCTTGCTAGTGCTGCAGGGCGTGGGAGCTTGGCGGATCGCAGGCATTGGCTGATGCGTATTGCGCGTGGCGAGTGGGAGTGGCCTGGTGGTGGTGAGGAGGAGCAGGACCAGCAACTACATCAATCCAACGAGGTGGACGAGGAAGAATTGGTGGGACCGCGGTTGGTTAAGAGTCGCGGTGCGAGGAGGATCGTCAGTCGGCTGTTGGTCCGGGATCCGAGGAAGCGTGCGAGGATCTGCGACTTGTGGGACGATGTGTGGATGTGTGGAGGCGAGGACGAGGTGTGGTGGAGGGAGAAAGAGAAGCTGCTCGACGAGAACGATACGACACCTCATGCTGTCGAACCCGTCGAGGGCGGCAGCCAGGATGCGGAGATGCAGATTGGGGAAGAGGGGTATGGGGATGAGGAGTATCCGTGGGACTATGATGGTCCTGATATTGATGATGATGTGGAGATGAGGTTTTATGACGAGCCTACGGGGTTGGAGCAGTTTGGACGGGAGGAGCGGGATGGGGTGGATGGAGAGGAGGAGGAGGAGGAGGACCAAGAAGAGGACGAAGAGGAAGAGGACGGCTGTCTACTTGACCACGAGGGGATCGACAGCATTACGCGCCAAGAGGTCATTTGACCGCAGGATAAAGAAATGAACCTGGCCCTGTGTCTTTTGCAGCAGTCGCAGACAGGGGTCGACGACGTATTACGCCACGCCACCGTCAGACAGCACAGCGCGTGTCGCGTGCATGGTTCAGGTCCGGCGGGCAGATATCACAATCGACAAACCGCTGCCATTCCATCCACTCGTTCAATCATTCGACGTCAATCATCCATCTACCCTCACATCTCATCTATGTTTGGCCCTTGTGTCGCAATCATTTCCAATATCTTTTTCGGTTTTTTCTCCAGCGGCAGGAGTCACGCTTGCTTCTTCTGCCCTACTCTTTCCTTTTCCTTCTGCTCACAATTTTTTAACTTTTAACACAACCACCAATCCTCTTACCCATAACTTATTATCCTCTAGCACCCCATTCTCACAACAACAAAAAAGCCAAAAATAACGGACTTGTAATTTCCTTTCTTTTTCTTCTTTTGTCGTTTTTATCCTCCGTATGTCCATTGCTAGAACTCGTCTCCGTGTGCCTTTGTCCATTTTATCCATCATCCATCGTCCATTTTCAATCTCAATGTAAACTGTTCAAACCAAACATTACTTTACTTTATTTCATCTATCCTACCCTATCTTATCCTATGTTCTACCACCAACTGTCCATCTACAATCCACAATCTGCATCGTTATTCCGGGCCTGTGTTCGTGTAAACTCCCCGTCCTCTCCTCTTCCCCACCTGGCTCGTACGCGCGCCAGTGTATGTATGTATGGCAGGAGTTCATACACAGATATTGATACGCTGGCCACTTGTACTTACTTGTACATGTAGTATCATTTATTTACTGATCTCGATGGCCCCTGCTCATTCCTTGTTTTCTTTCAGCTTTCCGGTTCGTCATATTGGGTTTTAGGTTTTTTTTCGTGTAGTATTGTAGACTTTATGATACGCACACGAGCTGTAATAATTGGGAGTCTCTTTCATTAGACACGTGGATGATGGAGATGCATATCAAGAATTTGCGACCCATGAAGTCGACGCGTTGAAAAGTTATCCTCGTCGGTCGCCCCTCGACTCGCACTCGAGTAGAGTAAGTATCCACGTCTGAGAACCAATGAGCGTATACGTATTCCCAAGGATACGACATAGAAGACAAAAGCTATGCAAAGTAAAATAGCTGTACAAGATGACTACAGAATGTCGACATTAAATGAGCAAATATAAACTAGAGAAACAAGGTTAAAAGAATATACGAGAAATTCGACCGGATACGATATATACATTGTCAAGAAACATAGCGAGGTACAGCATATGGCAGGTATATGGCTTACGGACGGAGTCGCGCCTAGAGGCCAGTGCTGAAGAGAGCTGGCAACTATTCGACCAAATGTCGAGGGAGGATTTTTGAGAGACGGCCGTTGGCGGAAGAGGATCTAGGGGGACGATTGAACAGAAAAAGCGAAGGGAAGATGAATTTTGGAATGGCTGAAGATTTTACGGCCAACAGATTTCACAGCCGTCATGACTTTACGCTAACAGACAATGGTATTCTCAGGCAGAATAAAGTGGGAAAGTTTGAATTGTGCTCACCAGGAAACCCACCGCATTATGACGGTCCATTGCTTCGTGATTGTCTTCATCACTGGACAGCGTGTCCAGCTCAAACCTGTCCAAATCAACTACGGGCTGTAAAGCGGGAAAAGTGAGCAGAATAAAAACGAGGAAGGAGAGGAATATACACACCTCGGACGGGTCATATTTTGTATATGCAAACGGCATAGTAGACCGCAGGTTTTGAGTGTTCTGAAAGAGTGTGAGAACAGAGAAAACAGACCAAAAGTAGGACGCACGGCGTAGACAATATTTTTAGGTCCAGCGAGCTGCGACGTCTCCGAATTTCGACGCGGTGCTGAGGTCATATTATCGTCGTAGGCTGTTAAACTGAAAGGAGCAAAATCGGACGCGGTGGACGACATTGGAGGAGGAAGTTCCTATATTGAAAGAGGAGACCAAGGAAGAGAGCGATTGCAACAGTGAGAAAAAATTCAGACAAGAGGTCAGTGAGTGGCGCAATCGTGAAAATGTGGAGATTGAATAGAAAGGAGGATGAGAGTGGGTTGAATAAAAGGGTTGAAGGGGTGTTGAAACCTTTTATAAGGCGCTTCTTGAACAGGGTCCGAAAATTAACCCAAAAGTTCGGCCAGACTTTAGGCAGAAAGGCACCCAGATTGAGTAAACACCACCTACAACCCGACCCCCGTAACCAACAGTCGACTTGATCATCAGTTGAATGTACGGCCAACAGCGACATTTCTGTCTTTTTTTGGTCAAAAATCGACACGAGGATATTTATGCTCGAACTTCGGGACCTAGAAGCAATGCAAAACAATGAAAAGTTATATTTGGTAGTGGGTCAATCTTGGGTTGACATTAAAAAACCAGAGATGGTAGAATCTCTTCCGCCCATGAGCGGTCACAACTGGGGCTCCCGGTTACGGGGGTACCCCAGTCTCTAAAATATAGAGGTCAGTCAACAGTTATTCAATGAATTTAATCAATCTCCGAAGAGCTACTCACTGTTGTCCTGTCAATCTAGCATGTTGGGTTCCCATCTCAAACGCTATACCTCCAACTGCAACACCCTCAGCCAAGGCGAACGGAAAGAGAGGAGCAATGAAAGCCATTTTGGAGTAAAGAGAGCAGTGAAACCGCCCTTCGTCAAGAAATATTCGAAGGACGTATGTTTCTTCTGTTACAGCTCCTACAGGTACTCAAGAAGGCTCCATCCATCCACCCCTCTTTGCCAGGGCCAGTACACGAGCAGAGTCATCATTACCCTCTTCTCTGCTAGAAATTTTCAGAGAGCATCGATTCTGGATCATCGACCAACGTTGGAGGAAGATTCAGCTCCTCCAAACTACGAACCATGCCGGCGCTCGCGAAAGAGATATACTATCAGGGCCTGTCTGACTCTTTCTGTTCAGATAGCGCCCAGCAGAATATCTCTACTGGGTACCGTCTCGGAAGGAGACCAGCCGCTCATCATCAAGCAACATCGTCCAAGGAGCACATGTTTCGTCCAATTTCCGAATCGTGCCATGGTTCAAGACAGAGGCGTCGCTTCTGTGCGTCTGCGAACTAATCCACCGTGGTGTGTCCCAGGATAATCTCTTCTCTGTCATATATCCAACCGTCCCATCCCACAGACTTTTTTTCGTTGGACGGCATTTGACTCTGCCTTGCAATGTGACAGACGTCACAGTCACATTCGAGGAAGCAGAGACGACAGAATGTGAGTCATCGACTTGTCCTAGTCATCACAATGAAAACATAACGAGCAGCAACAGCAGATGTATGGCCCAGCACCAGAAAGGAAGAGTGCATCGAGACCCGAAGACATGTCCTCTGGGCGGTATGCAACAACAAGACTGAGAGCCAGAGAAATGAAGGACAACTTGGTGCTGGCGACCAGTTCTCAACAAAATGGTGCCTCAGGTCATTGCATAATCCAATAATCGAGATACCCCCCAAGATGCGGCAGAACCAGCTAGAGACAGAAAATCCAAGAAATGAAACAAGAAAGAGTCATGTCCAGTAAACGCTCACCTCCAGAATGGTTTTCCCCCCGCCTCAGCCATGTCCTTGTCGGATATTGACTGGGAAAATGCGCCATGTCCAGTGTCCACGTTGAAAGACGCGAACCATGAGCGTGTCGCAGTGCTGGGTGTATTTGTATCTTGAAGGCAGAGAGCTGCCCAGGCCGTATCATGACAGTATTCTATACTGGATGGACTTTTTGGGACAGCGATGAGGCCCTTGTTGCGACCTATGTGCAAAGAGAGGCGCGCTGCGAGAAAGGAGTTCCCAGTCCGAATGGCTGCTGACTTTTGTTCAAGAGATACGCAGAAGACAGTAGCACCGGGGCCAAGATCTATTTCTTTCTTCTCCGGGCTGAAATTGGGGGTGGCACATTCAGTCTGCAAAGGATCTCCTATAGTCTCCCATCTCCAAGCCGACTTGTCAAGAAAGTCTGTCTCTCATCCGCCCACGGAAACCCTCTTGACCATTCGCAGTTCAATATCCGACAAGAAAACAAACGAAAGGTATAATTGCATTCCTAACCTTCTTTCAAGTTCCAGACGCAGTGGTCTCCATTGCTTGTCCTTCGCTTCAAGTCGCCACAGAAATAGGGGACCCTCGATCGACCTTAAGGATAGGTTTTAGAGAGCCGAAGGTAGGTTGTACTTATCAACCCTCCTAGAAAGCAAAGGCTGAAATTTGAAAAGGGTCGTCAACAGGTTCAACAGGGTCTGAGCGCTGAGCTTGTGACAGTGGCTTGAACTCGCGGCCGCTTCGCGGCTTCAATATTCAATATCAATATTTCAATATTCCAATATTTAATCGCGATCGAGGCGGTCGGCGGTCCTTCCGGCACTCCTTTTTATTTTCCTCGCTATGTATAATCAACCTATTTTTTTTGCGCTTACCCTTTCGTGAATCGGAAATATGCACCAAAAGCTTGTCATACTGTACCCCACCTGGAACATGTCTCGCATTGCAACCGCTAGTCATTGGGCCTCCCTTCAGCGCTTCAGCTTCAATGCTCTCAATTGCCATCATTCAACTCGCGGATTTTCTTTTTCTTCGTGTTCCAGTACACGGCCAGGACCTGTGGAGAAGTAGGGAGAAATGACACCCGTACCACGAGAAGAACTATGCTACGACGACAAAGAATCGCACATCGAAAATGTCTTCAAGAAGTGCGATGACGTTAAATAAACAGGTCGCATCCCAGGAGAAATCAAACTGAACTCAGATTGCGACGCAGATACACGTGTATGCTCGGTGAGTATTCGCCTTACTCGCCATATAAAATCATTGACTGAAAGGACAAGTTTAGCCAATGCTTCATCACCCAGAAGAACCGCAAATTTGTTTACTCGCTCGCCCTGATGGAGGCAAGTGCTCAGCTCTATCAGTTCGATCGGAGCGGAGCCCAGCGCTCGACGAAGATCATCATCCACACCGATGCTGTCCATTGTGTGCGGCTCGTTCTTGGAGTATGCTCCCTCGACGACCGCATCAATGGATTCGACACCACCGTTGTTCGGGAGGGTGACTGCCGATATCTAACGGCGAAAGACACGAGCGGAACTCCGTACAGCCATCCGCTAAACAGACGTCCTACCAATTATTCCCGTCGAGCCATTCGAGGTCGTGGCACCGTCTGTTGGAACACAAAGAGTGCTGATGGAACAGCGTCGATCTCGCCATACGTGGTCTCGCCGGTGTGTTGGCCAGATGGTACAATACTTCCCGATGTCATGATCTCTGATCTACGAGAAATGAACCAAACGGACCCCATTTTCGACCCGTTCCGCCAAGACTCTGACCGAGTCCTCTACCGTTCGACACTCAAAGTACGGATGGCCTATCAACAACTTCGTAAACAGAACACAGCTTCCGTAGTATGCCCTTCGCGACGCTGTAGCTGGTGGGTCAACGTTTGTTATATTGTCGTCTTCTTTTCTGATATAAGTTGCATCTTAGTTCATCAAAAATTATGGAATAATGGAATAATGGTATTCTTCATCGCGACATCAGCACAAATTTCGCTTGAGCATGGAGGCGCCGAAGCTGGAAATAAGGGATGTTGATCGACCTAGACATGCCCTAGCCTTCGGTCGCGGCGAAGACCTAATGCCTGTTGATTTCAAGATAATAGGCCCTTTCGTCAGGAAGACAAATGCTCTACTAAGCAATTTGTAGGGAACGCTGGCCTTCCAGTCCGTCATGGTCTTGATGAGTTGCAACTATACCCATAACATGCCGCCCCACGATTATCCTGATGACCTCGAGCCGTTCTTCTACATCCTTGCCCGGATATGCCTTGGCTACGAGCGACCAGGGATACCAACCACGACTCTCCCTGTAGAGATACGGCAATGGGAGGACAGCCCTGTTATTCCATGCCGTTCAGAGACCCATTTTCTTCTCTTACCACCTGGACGGCGTGTCAGCGAGTATTTTAGGGGCGTCCTTCAAGTTCTGTTGGACAACATGCGCCAATTTCTCAAGCCAAGAATGTTACAGAAATCACAAAAACGAGAGAACAGTCCTTCTGATGCCCCGATCTGGCGGTCCTCAAACCAGTCACAGATAGACTACAACACTTTCTTGGGATTCATCGATGATGCGATTGTGGCTCTGGCAGAGGAGGGAGCTAAACGAGATTCCGAGGCGGAAACTAAAGCACCGCCAGTTCTTCCTGCCCCCATGCCAATTGCTGCTCCGCTACGGCCACCTCGTTCTCCACATGTTAGGAAATACTCGAAATCCAGTCAGAAAAGACCAGCGAGTCAAGCCGAGGAATAGGATAATGCGACGCACTACTACAGCTTCTGCAAAGGTCGGCTATGTGTCTAGTCTAATGGTGCACTCCGGCCAAGGTTGTCAGTAAAATCAGACCCCAAGTTTTATCCGAAAAGCTCCGCAATCGAGCACCTATCGGTCCTCAAACCACAGGCCGAGCGAGATTATAACGCTTTTTTGCACTTCATCGACGATATGATAGTCGCTCTGGCAGAGGAAAAAAATTAGACGACAGGCCGAGGCGGAAGCCAATGCTCGGCCAGTTCGTCCTGCGCCCACAATAATTGTTGCTCCGCCACCACCACGTCACTCTGCGCCTGTCAAGAAACATTCGAAACCCGCTGAGTAAGAAGAGGCGAGCGAGACAGGCCGAGGTAGGCGACGGAGGCCCGAAACCGAAGAGAAATAAAGCAACACGACGTACTAAGAATTCTGCGAAGGCCCGCTCTGTATCTTAGCAGGAGAGAAAAGAGGAAGCCGGAGCTCCAATTTTCATACATATAGCACTGTAATTTCTACTACCCATCTTTTCGCTGTGGCAAGTCGACGCGTCACCATTTGTGTTGTACCCAAATTGTAGCTATTATTGTATTTACTTCATGTGATTTAGATGCGTACTAGCAACCCATTTCTTCATGAATCCATTGGATAGAATCCTGATGAGGATCTACACAATTGTCAATCGCTGGAATAGCATCACAGCCATTATCTCAGGAGAAGAATATAGAATATTTGCAACCAGGAGGTCAGAGCTCCAGAAGAACGCAGAAGCACATACAAAGCACTGTTGTATTCTACATCTAGTATTGTAGAAAGACAAAGGATGAACCGGCGAGAATAGTACGAGGTCGTTAGGATGCGTGATTGGTATCGTGAAACCGCGGCAGCGGATGGCTGGTATTCTATCACCATAATAAATGTCACATTCGTGCAAGATAAAATCTATTGCGTCTTGGTCTTGGGTTCTAAAAAATGAATGAGTACAATCCGGATATGCAGGAGATTACAGAACACACCGGTCTTCTGCTGGATAGGCTTCTTCCAAAGACCGAAGTTCTTCGCTGCCCTTCCAGCAAACAGCCCAGAAAGTAGCACTGCGCAGACTGCTCTAGCAAGCTCGGGATCGAGAGGCTTGACAGGTTCGCCGAGTGATGCGGCACCAAGTATTCCGGCAAGGACAGAGTGAAGGTCCGCCCAAAAGGGTTGGGCATGTGTGAGGAGGGCATAGAGGGCTGTGATAGTAGGTGCACACCAAACGTCTGCCGTCGTCCAGCCATAGGCCTGTAGCTCTGGAGGTGTCTGAACAGATAGGGACGTGGGGCTGTGGAAGGAGAATAAATTGGTTATGAAGAATCCTCCGTTAGCTACGAGCTAAAAATTGGTGTCAGTGTTATTCAGAGTCAGAACGCGTCAAGGACGGGAAATACCAATGAAGTTATTAGTAGGGTCCATGGCGAAGACGAAATCAAGGGCAAAGCGTTGGTGGTGACAGCAGGCGGAATGAGGTTGCATAAAAGATAGGCACGGGTAAAACCGTCGAGAATGGCTAACGGTAATTCTGTCTCGGCGGAGGGTATGGGTACCGAAGGAAGGAGTTCAACGATGGCCTGGATAGCTGCATAAAGCCCGGGAAAAACACCAGACACCATGAAAGAGGGCGGAACACACAGAAACGGGGCTGACCAACGAAAGGAATGAGTGTCATAGATCAATAAAATTCGAGAGACGACGCACCAACTACCGCCTCGCCGCCATAGACAACCAACAAGGTGGTGGATACCTTCTTCACGAACGATGCTTCTTCTACCTGACCAGTCCCGTTCGCGGACACATGTTGCCGGTGCATGATTTCGCGGATCTGACGCAGCACGACGCACAACCTGATCGTCGCGACGACATCGAGAGCGCTAATTCCCCAGCCAAGCCAAGTAAAGGGCGCGATAGGTTGCAGAGAGTAGTGAAATGCTGCTACCAGTGGGGCCAATAACGACATGGTAGGAGGTAAGAAGGGGAGAGGCCTTTACAATCTAGTTGCCTCGGTTGAAGAGGCGGCGGCGCGGGGAGACTTCGAGCCAACAGGTGACATGAGTCTTATAAAGTGTCGATTTTAATATGGTCCCATGGTGTAACGGTTGTAATGGCCGCAAACCGGGAATGCGGGTGTTCCCACTCAGCGATCAAAGCCATCAGTGCGCAAGTTCGAGGTTATGCCCTCCAGAAAACTTGGTTTCCACAGTTCCTCGCTCCGTAAGGGGTGATTTGGGCTTGGAATAATCTGTCCTTGTCAGGCCAGGGAAGCAATTCCGCAACCTGTTGGACTTGCCGAGTTAGTCTTAGGAGATCAGCATGACCCTCCTGTCGCGCAGTGGCTCGCGGTGTCCGCAAACCTTTTTGGTTCCTTATAATTTTCTTTCCCATTCCCAAGCAAACACTATGTATCGCCAAGCAACAAGTTCGATAACAGGGTATAAGTAATTAATCATAACGCAATAGTCCCAGTCAACCTAATATCCCGAATCGATGCTCCAACGTACACGGTAAATGTACCAGATGGACGTACGTAGCTCTGGCTTGGAGTATCCCATACACTATTGCAAACAGTCAATCGCATATACAGAAATAAAATAGAAAGGGCTAACCTCATGCCTCTCGTGCTTAGAGCGATGGTAACACTTTGACTACCACCAACAGCCAAAGGGACCTCCTCGAATCCTCTCAAAACTTTCTTGGGCTCGCCAGCGGCAGCTGGATATCCAAGGTACAATTGTGGCTTTTCAGTACCTGCAAGGGATCCGCTATTCGCCACCATAAAGGAAATGGTATAACCGTCAGAGGCAGCGGCGATGGAGAGCGACGAATAGGCGAATGTGGTGTATGACAGCCCAAAGCCAAATTCAAAGCGGGGTGTTATGCTCTGGTCGTCCATGTATCGATAATCAAGGAGGAGCTTCTCCGTGTAGTTGATCTGGTGTGAGGCACATGGGCAGGCGTTAGCATGGAAATGTAAGAGGCTGGTGGAAAGAAAGTAACTGACATCAGGGAACCCGAGACTATTGTACACAATCGAAGTCGCATACGAGCTTTCATCCTGTTCAAGCGCACATTTGTGTCAGTGCCGGATTAAAAGTGAAACCGGAAATGACGAACATCAGCAATAGAAAACGGTAATCTCCCACTAGGATTATATGCTCCGTATATCACGTCCACAACCGCTGGACCCGTCTGTTCACCAGGCGCACCGGCATAAATAATACCAGTGATATTCGGATGGTTGCTCCAAGAAAAAGACACCGGCCCGACGGAATGCACGACCACGATTGTGTTGTTGCACACAGCTGCGACGCTTTCGACCAAGCTGCCGCCTTTGTACCAAAGATTCAGGTCGTTCCTATCGCCTTCGTTACCAACGACAATGTCGTAGAAGCCCAATTCCCCGCTCATGCTGCACACTTTCTAGTTAGGGCCGGCTTATGTTCTTGAAATATGTAACTGGACGTACGCATTGACGAATACGAACGCCATATCCTTTCCCTTTGCCGCATTCGGGCCCGCAGTAAGATCATTGGACAAAGACGACGTAATTGTCGCAGAAGTTCCGATGTAAGATGTTAGAGCGTCAATGGGAGGCACAATAAATGCCAAAGAGTTCGATCCTGAGCCCCACCTACACAAATGAAGTAAATCAATCAACCGCCTTGCATATTCCGGGTGCAAGATACAAAAACGTACCCAATAGACATGGTACCATCATTGCACTCATTCAAATCGTTGCAACTCAGATTGGGTAACTGCGCGTCCTGCCCCACGATCGCAATCGTCTTCGCCACGCCCTTGACTGCTGGTAGACCTCTCACTGTCGTCCCCGCTGAATTGACGGTCCTGTTATTCTTGAGGAGGACAGAAGAAGCTGACGCGATCTCGCGAACGAGCGCCGTGTGTGCGGCGGTTCGTACATTGACGTTGAGGTTCAGAGAACCTGAGCCATCCGATTGCTGTGCGTCAAAGTTTACCGGAGGATAACCCTACATTGAAGAGGCATTAGTTCGATGTTAAAAACCCCAATGGAACGCAGATAGCAGTAGCGCGTGGCATGCTCACAGAATCCTGGCCAAGCTGGTACCACGGCGTTAAAATTCGCGCCAC
This sequence comes from Flammula alnicola, assembly GCA_015499995.1. NCBI lineage: Eukaryota > Fungi > Basidiomycota > Agaricomycetes > Agaricales > Strophariaceae > Flammula > Flammula alnicola. The sequence goes on along the minus strand of JADNRV010000180.1, from coordinate 60,140 downwards.
CATCTCATTCAAACGCTGGACTGTGACCTCCCCGTCATTAACGGCTGATTTCAAGTTGCTGCCGAAGACACCGCCACCTTCATATAAGGTAGATGAATGAGTTGCGGACAAGTTCTGGTCAGCTAACTATTGCTTACCGATAACAATATAATCTCCTGGCATCTCCATGTCCAGCCCAGCATTTGCGTTGGCGGACGCCGAGTCATGCGTAGCACCCCAGTCGCTGACAACATAACCTGGTAGGCACGTAGCATAGAAAATACGTATAAGGTGGACAAATTGAGCGAGACCTCAGCCAGAAAAAGAACTACAACGCACCCTGAAACCCATTCTTCTGTAAAAGGCCCATCAGATTTGCATTGTGACAAGAGGAAGTATCGTTGAATCGATTATATGCGCACATGACCGACGCGACGCCGGCCTGTCCAATGGAAATCATCAATCATGCATAGCCGCTTCCATTCAGCCCTTCCAGACGTACTTACCTCGATGCTCCTCAGAAAAGGATAAAAATAAATTTCATGCATGGTGCGGTCGTCGAGGTTTGCGCTGAGGCCATAACGCCAGTGCTCTTGGTTGTTCGCAAGGTAGTGCTTAGCGCATGCTTGTACGCCAACACTTTGAACGCCCACGATTGTCTCGTACGCGCCTTCGCCGTTCAAATAGGGATCGGGGCCGAAACTGTGGAAGGAAATGTGTCAGAGGACGAGGCCGTACATGAGAGAAAAAAATAAATACCTTTCCCATCCACGACCTGCTTTCGGATTCCGCATCTTCATGTCCCAATACGCGTTAGATTCAGTCATAAGTCTAATATTGACAAACGCACAATATCCATAGCAGGTCCCAAGAAAACACTAATTTATAAATGAAACGTCAGACAAATTTCAAAAGTATGAAGGCCAACCACTTGCTGTGCACCCTTTCCACGGAACTCTTCCCCAACCGCCACTCCTCTCGCCCGCATAAGTCTGCGGCTAAACGTCGACGCGGCGTTGATGCCAGTCGGAAATCCTGTAACATTCTTCACCAACCGCACGCCTGCTGGTCCATCCTGGAAACAGATGGAGGGTATCCCAAGACGCGTAACAGCAGTAGTATCTCCTACGCAGCGTCCTGAAAGCAATAAATCAGTATCCATGTCCGAATATATGTGCTCGAAACCGGCGTTTTGAAGAGGCAGGCAACGTAGGAAGAGACTTACGCGCCGAGTTCAGCTGGCCTGTCCCAGTCACGATCCCGACCTTCTCGTCTAGCGTCATTTGAGCGACCACGCTATTCGCGAGCGCGTACGAGTCGTTCCACGTGCCTAAATATGAGAGAAATCAGTGTGCTGGACGCGTTCAACGATGGTAATGACACGTACGGGTGACGAACCCATCGACCCCATAGGCGAGCAGACCCGCGAGGAAGAGGTTGGAAAGGATCATTGGTGCAGTTGAAAGTCCTTCAGAACCCTAAACGGTTCTTATACGGAGGGATAGAACGAACCGGCTCCGGGACGCCAATAATCGTTTCGAGAAGGTTATGCGGGTCACAAGGGCCGCCAAAGCTCACCTACACGAAAAAGGAAGACAACCTAAATCTGCAATCAGAAAATGTGATTCCGCATTGGTCTATGTATGTGTCATTCGGCGCTCATATGTGACCAGTATCGCTGCAGTGTTGCTCTGCTTGGTGTAAGTATTTCCGCCCTTAAGCTTGTACCCGAGACTTTCTGAATCGTCCTACTTACTTGGATCTTGGTCTTGAGGGCTTTTGCTGAGGCTGCAGTATTCTCACCAAATTACAGCAGTGATCCTCGTGGGCAGGTGAATAAGAATTCCGGGGCGTTATTTCGGAGAAATAAGACGAGGGAGGAGCCTGTCCGTAGTACCGTTGTAATGTCAGAGAAGGATTAGACCAGTTGTAGCAACAGATATCACCTGCAAGCTGACGGTGGCCGTATTCCAAGGCTACACATCATCTGAATCAGATTCATGAGAGATTGCCTTCAATTTCGTGAGTGTTCTTTTGTTCTTCACGGCGCCAGGTTTCTTCTTCCGACTTCGTTTCCTGATTTCTTCCCAGTGTCTGTTCCCGAGGCGTATTCTAGCGATTTTTTTCTCTTATGGGCGCCGAGGATACCACACGGTGCACATCCATAGACGCCGATGACACGGACATGAGGAAGGATGGTGGGGAAGGGTGGGAGTTTCACCTAAACAGCTCCGGGATCACCGAAAACATGCATCGACGTCACTGACCACGATTACCAACCCCAGGCTATGAAGAAGTTGTTACTGCTCAAACTTCAAAGCTTCAAGCTCAAATTTGCTCCAAGTCGACAAGTTGCTAGCTAGCATGAAGATACGCTCTGCTCCACTTCCCAATTATTTGTTGTATTCAGAAATATGGATACAACAGAGGTACAGTACATTGCTAGGAATTTTAAATTAGAAAGGACAGTAGGCTATGTCCAGAGGCCCAATTTAGCGGATGTTTAGTACACAGCAACGGGGTAGTCAGTATACCCAGTACTCCAATTGTCCTCACTCTTGTTCGTCTGCAAGTGATTGATATCGGGGACATTATTCAATGCCTTCCCATGGAGAACACGCTTCACCAGATCAGGGTGTGTGATCCAGTTGAACCCGATGAAGATGCCATCGATCTTGCCAGCCGCAACAAGCTCCTCGCCCTCCTCAGCCGTAACCCCGGCGTTAAGGAAGAGCTTCGCGCTCTTGATGTAGGGGCGATACGACTCGAGCACGTCGTGCTTCGTCGAGCGATGAACGCCTAGTGATGGATGAATTTTGAGATTGAGGATCAGTGTGGCAAGGCTTACCGTCGTATTCAATATCAAACGCTTTAGAGTACCGGACGAGAACGAGATATGACAGGTTCAGCTTCTCTGCTTCAGTGATGAAGTAAGAATAGGTGTCCAGGGTGTCTTGGAGGGGCATCCTTTGAGGAAAAAAAGAGTGAGAGATGGCCACATTGACGTAAAACAGAGGAACATACCCAACATCATTGTAACCACCGGCAGGACTGAGCTTAACCGCAACATCGCGGCCAAAGACCTCTACGAGGACCTTCAAAACTTCCAAACCGAACCGAGAGCGATTCTCGACGCTGCCTCCCCATTGATCTGTGCGATGATTGGAGGTGTTATCGAGGAACTGCGTGACAAGGTAACCATTGGCTCCATGGACTACAAAAGTAAAGTTAATTCAGTTACTTCAAGACTTTGAGAGTAATACGCACGTTCTACACCGTCGAAGCCAGCTTTCTTAGCGTTAATGGCGGCATGTTTAAATTGCTCCACGATAACCCAAGGATCTTCGATAGCAGTTGGCTTAATTGAGAACACGTCAGTCATTGGTCATGCAATATAAATTGTCGAAACTCACCGTAACGTAGCCAGGAGTGCCTGGAATATGACGGAAGTTACCACCACGAGCACTGATGGCTGAAGGCGCGTAAACGGGAATCCCTGCTAGTTTCTGCTCAGGAGCATCTGGGTGAGCTACTCGACCGACTGAAAAAAAAATGATGGTTACACGACTGCAATGCGTCTTATTATCTTTAAATGTTCTTACCATGCCAAAGCTGTAAACGAAATTGTGCGTCAGATGGGTTGAAGACGTGTCGCTAATCAAAACAAACGAACCTGAGCGTAGATCTTGCTCCCTGCTTCGTGAACGGCGTCAACGATATTTTTCCAGCCAGCGACGTGTTTATCATCCCAGATTCCGGGTGCATGAGGCCATTCAGTGCTACAGCAACAAGAACAATAAGTAAATACCGGCAAAACAAACGAAACATCAACGTACCCTTGACGCGAGACTAAAATGCCTTCCGAGACAATCAGGCCTGCACCAGCGCGTTGGACGTAGTACTCTTTCATGAGTTCGGTGGGGTACGTATTTTCAGCACGATTCCTGGTGAGCGCGGACATGCCAATGCGGTTCTTCAAAGTGATGCTACCGATCTGAATGGGTTTGAAGAGAGCTTTTCCTGCCATTGCTGTCGATGGTGATTCGATTTACTGTGAAGAAGTGAGGTTGAGACGAATAAGCCTTTCGAAGGTTGGAAGTGTATGTTATGGTGCCCATTTCTCGATGTATCTGCATTTATAGCTAAGCGACGAATCTTGAATGCTGACGGTCTGTGCACGTTGGTAAGAAAACATAGAGATCTGTAAGGCGGTTACGGTGCAAGATTCATGCGGTGCTTACACAACCTGCTAATCAAGTGTAATCGCGTAAACCTCATTACGCAATGCACTACCACACGCTTGTATTTTTGCCAGTCAATGTAAGCCTCGTTCTTGAATGTGTAACTTGATAACAGCTACAGCATTCTCGACTTGTTCTTGGCAATTGCGCAAGCATGGCACTTTTTTTCCAACGCTAAACCAACAATCTGCCGGTGACTTCAAGCCGACATGCGGGACCCCATCCATCTGACTCCTTACATTCGAATGGCAGCCGCTTTACTGAGCTCATCTTCGAGTCCTGGACTTCACCGCATCGACAGCTAGCCCAACTCTCCCTCTCAATTTGGGTCATAGCAGATTCCATCGCTTCCACAGGATGTCATAGACTTGAGACTCCACCGTCCTCTTACACTATGACGCGAATGCCTGAGATCTTCCAATCAACGGCAGAAGAAATTCTCTTGACCACATCATAATTTCCGCAACATATATGCGGGCCTCTGCTGGGCGGCCATTGCTCAGGATACGGCCTGAAACATGAAACATGACTGACACGATTAAGAAAGGCACCGTGTACGAAGCTCTAGGCACCAAATTTCTTGTCTATGTCCACGTTCAAAACCCTATGGACGACCTGCTGTTTGCGCTCGAACCACTGTCCTTTCCCTTTCGACTTTACGGAACCCGCCCGAAGGGAAGAACCGCGTAGTATCGTCAAGCTCTCGGCATTGTATCATGCGCCGAACTGGTAGGCCCTCAATGATGCATATGACCGAAGGAGGGTCATGTGCAGTGGGATTTGGGTTTGCAGAAAGGGTGAGTATTGTGGATGCAGGTGCAGTGGGTCTTTGGGTGACATGATAGTGACGAGAGTCCCTCAACGAGGACCGAAACTGAGGACAAAATAAACCGACAAGGTGGCTACTGTGCATCTGCCAGGAATATACTCGCATCCGTAAGTCAAGACCTTGTACTCTGTGATAAGAGAATAAAGTTTTGCTGATTGTCTCGTATCCTTTTTCAGCCTGACCTTCATCGGCAGAATGCAAGCATCTTTCATGCAAAGGTATTAACTGTATGGGTCTCGATTTTATTGTCTTTATCATTGGGTTCGAATTTTCTCAGTTAGAAATCAGAAGTCAACATCAGGCTGCGACATCCACACCCTTCAAACGCCTCTTAGCCATAATATCGGCGGCGTCCTGAAGCTTTTCTACCGCTCGGCACATAATTCCCGATTTCATCATCAAACTCAGTCATCATCTCACGTCAGCTCCTGGCTTCTGACTTCTCTCCGCTACGCGTTGTGCGCAGTTGATCATTATGTGTCTAGGCTTAATAATTCTCACTTGTGTACTCATGATTTCGGAATCTGCTGGATGTCTATCATAAATGTCTACATGGCCTCTTCCTGGGACCCAAGAGGCGAAGGCTATATATATACACCGTCATAGTAACGACTGATTCCAGAAGATACGAACAATCTCCCTTCTTGAACATATATCTTGGACTTCCATCGAGTAACTTCAGGCCTTCCTCCGGCCCACTATGCTTGCCCTCGTCGTCGAAGCGCTCGCTCTATATGTGATAACATGGGGTCTGTGGAAAACATTCCGGCATCGTTTCAAGTCGGCTTTCGATAACATACCTGGTCCTCCTGCAAAATCCTTCTGGACAGGTAAGTGGTCATATTTTTTCACTTTAGACTAGTAGCTGTTTATCAAGCGTTTGCATAGGCGTCTTTCCCCAGGTTTTCAACAATAATGCATGGGAATTTCACCAGGAAATGACCGAGAAGTGTAAGAGTCCTTTGTCGTTGAAATTCTACGGTGAATTCTCAAGATCTTCGCTAGATGGTAGCATTATCAAGATTAAAGGCCTTCTTGGCGTACGTTCATCATACCGTTCTGTAGCAGTTTAGAGTGTCTGACCTTGACATTTAGGAAAGCGACCTCTTCGTCTTTGACCCTAAGGCATTACACCATATATTCGTCAAGGTCAGGATATAACTTGAAGTGATAGTGAATTTTCCATTTTATCTCATCGTATCTCGTCCCAGGATCAATACATATTCGAAGAAGGCACACCGTTTATCACGTACGTTGTCGTTTTATAGGATAATGCGGGCTATTAAATTATGTCTCAGATCGAATAGAATAGTGCTCGGTGAAGGGTTATTAGGTACTCTCGGTAAGCTTAACCATGTCGCTACAGTCAATATTCCCAACAAAGATCCCACCCACCTCCAGGAGAGCAGCATCGCAAGCAAAGAAAGATGCTCAACCCAGTTTTCTCGATCGCGCATATGCGAGACATGGGCATGTGCAGTCCATCTTCGATATCATTGAACCAGTATTGAGCAGCACGTCTTTTAGTTCCTACATTCTACAACATAACTTACAAGGTATGCCCTCAGATAGTCCTTTGAGGTGATTTTCTCATTTAAATGTTAGCTTCGGGACGCGTTTTCCAGCAAGGTCAAGGATGGAGCTCAAGAGGTCTGCATAGTATTTTCAGTAATATTTGGGTCAGAACGCTAACCTCACTCTGTCTCAGATCGAAGTTATGTCCTGGATGACGCGAACTGCCCTTGAGTTGATAGGTCAGAGCGGACTTGGGTACTCTTTCGACCCGTTGACGGAAGATGCTGTTCCTCACCCCTTCAGTGAGGCCGCAAAGAACCTTGTGTTTGTGTCCCTATGTATGCTTGAAGTTGCTCACCGAATTAACATTAACTCCTTCGCAGGCCCACTGCGTCCAAAATGAGAATAGCATCGGCTCTTTTGCTGGTTCCACTCTCCAGGATTGGGCCTCCCAAGTTCCGGCGTTTTGTCGTCGATATTCTTCCGTGGAAGGACCTCCATGCTGTTAGGAACATCGTGGATGTACTCTATAATACTTCAGTCGAAATATTTGAGTCAAAGAAGAAGGCATTGTCTGAAGGCGACGAGGCTCTGGCCAACCAAATTGGACAGGGGAAGGATATCATGAGCATTCTCAGTACGCATTCACTCATTGTATTTCCAAAAATTTGTTCAACAACTAATGCACATACTCAGTGAGAGCAAACATGACCGCCTCAAAAGAAGAAAGCTTGACCCGAGACGAGTTATTAGGTCAAATGTCGTAAGGACCCATGCCCGCCTTCGTGATCATTAAATACTAACCCCCCAGTGTTAAGATCATTAATATTTGCTGCCATGGACACGACTTCCAGTGCCCTGGCACGTCTACTGTACCTCCTCGCCACCCATCAAGACGTACAGGACAAGTTGCGCAAAGAAATCAGAGAGGCCAAGGAAGCGGAGGGGGGAGATTTACCTTACGACAAACTGGTTTCTTTGCAATATCTCGATGCGATTTGTCGAGAAACTCTTCGATTGTACGTCTTGTCATTTCCGTTTTTTGATTTCATCGATCGGATGGGTGACCTTACGCCAGGCATGCGCCAGTTACCATGGTAAGGAGAACGTATGTCACTACATCTGATTATCTTCCGCCCAGCGTTGATGTCATACTGTCATTTGAATAGGGCTCGACAGGATGTTGTGCTTCCTCTGTCCAGCCCTATCAAAGGATTGGATGGTCAAGAAATTCGGGAAATTTTCATTCCCAATGACACAAATATCATAGTCGGGATTATGGCTTCTAATCGCAACCCTGAACTATGGGGTCCAGATGTCCTCGAGTGGAAACCTGAGAGGTGGCTTGAACCTTTGCCGGAGACAGTGATTCGCGCTCACCTGCCAGGCATCTACTCTCATCTGTAAGTCGTTTCTTCCAAGACACCACATTATGGATTTCTCAATAGCTCGTAATGCGATCTAGTATGACTTTTATTGGGGGAAGCCGGGCCTGCATGTAAGTTCCTTTATGAGCAAAATATTCACTGTCTTGCAGATGGTGACTCTAATTATTTCCTAGAGGATTCAAGTTCTCGCAGTTAGAAATGAGTACGTTCACCTCACAAACCCTCTGAAAAACACGCCGCGTCTCATGCATTGTTTCCAACCAAATCTTCAGAAGTCGTACTCTTGCTCTTGATTGAATCATTCCGATTCTCTCCCACCAAGCAGGAAATAGCTTGGGAAATGACTGGAATTACAACGCCAATCGTAGTAGGCAGCAAATCGGAGGTTCCTCAACTCCCCCTTCTTGTTGAGCGTGTGCCGTAGTGGGAATATTCAGGGCGCCAACGAGTACTGTGAAGGTTTCGAGAGAGGGCCTTGCCCTTGACCAATTGGCATTCGTGCAGGATTAAATGAGCCTCGAAGTTATGTTTTGGAAGTACATTGACAAATTGCCTGCCTTGTTTTGAACAAGCTCCGCTTTCGTCCTCAGTGATTCCCTGTCCACGTCACCATCGTCTGAGCGCGTTCGTTCTCAGCTATTCAACTCATGATCATTTATTTTGGTATACACAATATCCCTCAACAACACGGGAAAGTTGTCCTTCATCCTCCTCTCCTCCTTGAGCTCCTTCTCTTCTCCTCCTCCTCCTCCTCTTCCATGTCCCACTCAGTTCTACGACCACGATTCGGGTGGGTGATGCCTGTGTGCACAAGCCTCTTGGATTCAACAAATTTGCCGCTCCCGTCTCCCGTGTGCCCAGCTTGCGAGGACCGCGCTACACTCGTGTAGTGAATCTTCAAGCTTCACGGTGAACGCTCTGGCCCGAGCGCAGAGTTCCTGCAGGATAGAAATGTCTAAAGAAACTCAAGAGTCGACTCAAGCTCAATTTTAAACAAAACATAGTTCTTAATATTCGACAAACTTGAGAGTAGAAATACCGATTTTAGTAACCATGTCTTCGAACTGTGCATGGTAAGGATTCTCGTTCCACATCTTACGAGTTCCATGAAGTATGACGCCCTCCAGCACAGGGCAGTTCAGATCGTCTTGAATATGTCGGCCATATGGGAGGGTAGATATACTGTAGGTGCCGTATCATGGAGCTGCATTTGAATGTATTTCAAGTATTCCAATAATATTCATGGAGTTGAGCGAGAAACAGGCCTATACGGAGTGGGGTCCTGGTTTCCTGGATGTTTGGACAACCGGTGAGGATTTCCTTTATTCTAGGGTCGCTGGTTGCGCCGTTTGACGCTTCAAAACGTGTCGGGTCGACAAATTCAAGCACTTTGAGATGATGGCCGTGCGCTTGCAAAATTGGCACTGCGGGAGAAAATAAACTGCCCAGAATGAGGTGCGTTAAACAGGGGAAAGATGATTTTTCATACGAGACCATGACCTTCGAGTCCAAGCTTCAAGCCTCAGAGTTGTGAGCGAGGCAAATTTTTAAATGGCTGGAGGGGGCATGGGCCGAGAAATCGGCTGGACATACGAAAAAAGCGTCAACGCCCAGTAGCTATCATCGATCCGACCCTCTTTAACTGGGAAAATTGCGAATGTTAGTCGCGAGGCAATCGAGCATGGCCAAGCGTACAACCAACTTTGTGGAAATGCATGATCTGACAAGAGTTTCTACCCCAGGGCAGCACTCTAGCGAAGAACAAGAGATGGATTGGTTTCGTCAACATCGGCGATGACGTGACTGATCTCGATACGATGTACCCGCCAACATAATTGAATGGAGGGTTTCTTTATTTTTCCAGAGCCGTCACTAGCTCGTAAGCATACCGGCACTATGGCTAGCTTCGTGTTTAGGGATAATTGTGTTGAAAGGGCCAATCACGAGGCCATTGGCGCTCGTGAGGTGGGATGGCTTCTACTAGAAGTTCTAGTGGTTGTCGAGCAATTGATTGAATGCATCTCGAAATATGAGGGAGATTGCCGGAAAAATCTGGCCGCACGCCCGTCATGAGTATGAGTGCTTAGGTTAAGTGATGTTTTGATTCAATTAAAATATTTAGTAGGAGCTCAACTCACTGTTTTTTTCTTTTTGGTGGTGCTGTAATAACGGACTGTGGGTGTCGAGTGCACAACAATGGTTTGGGTCTGGGGAAAGCCGAATCGACAGTGAACACTAGAGTAGGATCATCATCCGAAAGTCCTGAGTAAAAGATCGGGAACTGGCACGAAATGGGCCATGGAAAGGAGGGAAAGGGAGGGAAGCGTGACACGGAAACGCGTGAAGTTACGGGCACACCACCATGTCACACTAAGTGGCCCATCACGCCAAGAGTCAAATTTGAAATTTGGACGTCGTCGTTAGACCATTGTTCAATTTGAAACATATATAATTGCAACAGTTTTCTGGTGAACTAAAAATCACTGCGCCGTCTGACCATCATCACCTCCCCAAGACCTTGAACTTGGAACATGTCACAGACTCGACGTTCAGCGCGTTTGCAGGACACCGCTAGCACTACGTCTACGGCGCATGTCGTTGACGACAACGAGCAAGATGACGAAGCATTCATGGATGTTGAGGACGAGGGCTGCGTCAAGAAGAAAACGCGCGGAAGGAAACGCAAGGCTTGTGAAGACGGGGATACTCAAGCACAAACTAGTCATACTCAAGCTAAGAAAGCCCGCGGCCGAACGCGAGGGATCCTCAAGGACTTGGTAGAGATGCCGTGGGATGTGGTATCTGAGGTGCGTGAATTAAATGTATGCTCTAAGCGATACCAATCCATGTATACTTTGCTGCAGATATTTGGATTACTCAAACCCTTAGACCTGTTGAATCTTGCTCGGACTACCAAAGACCTCCGTGCTATGCTCATGAGCCGGTCCTCTGTCTCGATCTGGAAAGAAGCTCGCTCACAGTTTCCTGGAATGCCCGAGTGCCCTCCTGATTTGAGCGAGCCTCAATATGCAGATTTGGTGTTCGGGAAACATTGCCACGTTCGTCGTCACCTTTTCTAATTTCCAATGTGGGATTGAACAAGTTTTTGGTATTGTTTTCTTAGGAATGCCTACGGAACTTGAGCACGTATATTCTGTGGGACGCTCGAGTGCGACTGTGCTTGAAATGTCTTGATCTCAAGTGAGTTCCCTTGCACTCTCCATGGCAATGAGTACACTAATACTTGTACTCCCGTAGTTCTAGGGAGAAAACTTATCATTATCGTTTTCAGCGATGTCCTGATGAGCTGCATCGCTTAGTCCCCACAATCAGAGTCAATAAGAAATCAGGTGTGTGCTCTTATCCGCTTATCACATTTCAATGACGTTTTTATCTTCCTATTGAAGGTCGTCACAGCCGGTGCAAGGAGCTTATGTATCTCCCGTTGGAAAGGCTTTGGGAGAAGCAGTATAAAGCTTGTGCAGAGAGCGAGCAATATAAATGGTTGAATGAATTGGTCAAACAACGAAAAGCTATATCTGCGGTATGTTCCATGACTCTCAGCCCAACTGATACTTATGTCATTGTTTCAGCACGGGGATGCTTGTTTAACTTGGTTTGGAACATTCCAGGAGAACTGCAATTTGCAGAAAGTTTCCCTGATTGAGGGACGCAGAGCGATGTGTGTCACTTCATTTGATATTCTCTCTGCACTTTTAATGGATATTTATTCTAGTGTCGTAGAACGTTTGAAGAAGCTGGGATGGGGCGATGAGCTCGCCAAGATGTCTGACGAAGTACAGCCTCAACATACTCACACGGTGACGAAGGCATGCCAGAAGGATCTTACGGAACGCGGTAAATTTTTCTATTCTTTCATGGAACTATATGATTTTGAACGGGTTATTCCAGTGTTATTGAATTTAGAACAATATCTTATCACCTTTATGGAACGATCAAAAGCTGCACGACTAGCGCGAGAACGCAAAGCGTTGCTTAGCTTGCGTCTGCCCGTCTTGAATGCGGTTCGGAATGACTGGGTCGCGTCTCTTCCCGGAAATGTCGTTTTCCCGGCGACCTGTGACCTGTTCCTCGATCCTCTGGTCCAGGATATTATTAGCAACATCCCAGCCACTGCGACTTTTACAAAGGACGATCTGCAGCCAGTTGTTGATAAATTCTCCGAAATCACTCTGCGATGGCGACAAGACATTGATAGCCAACTTTTGACGCTTATCACCGAGGCGTACGGCTCCCATCATTCTTTTGACCCACAGACAGTGTTTGATCTTGCGACGACATTCTTCTCCTGCAATGCCTGCACTTATTCTTCCAAGGACGTCCAGCACATGAGGTATCCCAGGGTTCTTATACACGCTTGCGCTAGTACTACATCGCGAAATTTTGGAGAACAAGAAGGGCGAGATATCGACACTGATGAACGAATCGTGGCTGATATCCTCAGCCAAGGATTCTGGAACCGCCGTCGTTGCATCAGCTTCGTACGGGATGATCTACAGCTCATAGGTGATGTCGTTGAAATGTGTGGTTTTGACCGAAACACGACGACCGCTCAACAAATGGATGACGCTAATCCAATTATCGAATGCATCGCTTGTAACGACATTCACCAGGGCCGCGCTACTATGACGTGGGCCGGCGTGGTACGTCTGCTATCTCTACTTCGTATCTCATTGTTAATTTCTCATTTTCCTCTTGAACAGATCACCCACCGATACTCCCATTGGCATCGAGAGAGCAAGAAGGTGATGAAATTGGAAGTCCTGAATGAAAAGGAGGCAGCAATCGTCAGACAACAAGTTGCTGAGATGCAAGAACGCCAAAGGGCTCAAGTCCACACGAGGCAGATGATCTGCACGACGTGCAGTCGAGGGGGAAATTCTGTGGAGCTTAAGAAGCATGTCAAGACGGCGTAAGTTTTATGTCAAACTTTTCCCCTATCTCATGCTAATATCGCGTCTTTTCAGTCATGGCAAATCTACTCCAACAAGCGATGACATTGTCCCTATCCTTGACTTGGATCATATCCCAGCTCTGTATCGACTATGGCCCCCAAGAGAGGAGGAAGAACCATCTGCGCCTCAGGTTGCTACTGCTGTTGAGTGAGGTACACCTATCTCGGCGTCCTACAAAAATATCATTCATCAGATGTACGAGAAGCGTATATATAGTCATGTTCAAAATTAGACAGGCATAATAGATAAGCATGGACCAGCAAGTATGTACAAGAAATTCTATTGGGTATCCTATATTACTTGTCATGAAATGCCGTGAGCTGTATGTATGTATGTATATCTTGACTCCGGAAGGTAGGACCGAAGCCACAGCCACTCGACCAGCTCGGTCGAGTAACTACTGACTTGGCTTGAAATCGCAGTTTGCAGCAGATAGGCATTGACGATTACCGACCAGGGGTGGGGAAAGGCAAGCGAATGTTGCCATTGGCGAAAACCTTGCGGCGGACAGTTTTCAGGATGGACGTGATTTTACGCTGATATTGCGTTGTCAGACAAAATAACGAGGGAAGGTCTCGATCGTGCTCACCAGAAGACGCATCGCTTTGCCCTTCTCCTTCGGTGGTTCATCTTCATCACTCGAGAGCGGTTCCATGTCGATGTTATCGAAGTCAATGAAGGGCTATGTAAGAAATGAGCAGGTTAAGAGCAACAGGGAAAAATTGAACATACCTCAGACGCGTCATACTCGACATACACAAAGGGCGCCGTTGACCGCAGATTCTCGGCGTTCTGTGATAGAGAAAGTACCATGAGAACAAAGAAAATAGAATGGTAGCAGGACTCACCGCATAGCTAATACTTCTGGGTTCAACGAGCAATGGTATCTCCTCATCTCGACGAGGCGTAAGGGCAATCTCTCCGTCGTTTCGTTCCAAGCCGAAAGGAGCAAAAACAGGGGCAGCGGACGGCATTTGAGAAGGAAATGTCGAGGAGAATGAGAACGAGAGCGAGAGCAGCTATGGGAAAAAAATCCAGAAAAGAGTAGGGTGAATGTGAAGAAAGTGGAGGGTAGAAAGAGACGAGAAAGCGGTGGGGTAGAATAAAAGGTCGAGTGTACCCTTTTTACGTGTAAGGTCACGGCGAGGACATTGCCCAATCAAAAACAAATTCTCCAAGTTTTGGGACTACATCGACCGAAAACCCATACCTGTCCTCGACGTTGGATTCTGAGCAGAGAGAACCAATTATCTGCCTAACAATGACTCGAATGCTGCCTTTTACGATAGTTCGGAGTTCAATGGATGCCAACACTGGTCCTGTTCGGCCTGTTTTGTCGATATTCGGTCATGGGAGGTACATTTGTGTTTTAGAAATTGGTAACGTTTGTCTTTTATATGCGATGATTTTGCATTTGACATGTATGAGAATAAACGGACCGCTTGCGGATAGTCTGGGTTCTAGAAACCGAGGTCAGTCGACCATTCTTGGGCATATGAAGTTCGTTGTACTGACGACTGGCTCTCAGCGTTGTTTTGTCAATCTAGCCTGTTGGTCTTTCACCTCATTCGGTGTATACCCAACATACGAGCCATACGGTGAATGTTCTGGAGAAGAAGACAACCCATGAGGAGACTTGAAGCAGTCTGGGGAGGAGATTAACTCCTCTTCATCGACCATGATCCTCGGGGTATACGTTTCCTCCGAGTACGAGACGTACAGTCGAATGAAAAGGATGCATAGCCTCTGCAACTCGGACAAGGGCTTTCCCTCTGGTATGCTTACCAGTACGCCTCCCCTTGGAAATAATCTGCAGGAACTGTTCTTTATCGGGAGACATTGGAGGATAGCCATTTTATCCGAATCACGGAACCGCACCTGTCAAGTTCTCCATTGCGGCACCACTGAGGAGATGGAAACAGTCTCTGAGACAAGACTTGTTGCCCTTCAGCGAGCAATCGCCGAAGAGGACATGTTCCTCCGACTTCCCAACCAGACGGACGCTCAAGAGTAAGGCACCCACTTCGCATCTATTCAAAGCATTTCACCTGGTAGCGCCCATACACATCTTCCTATCTCGCTAGCGCTACCCGTCCCACCCCCCACAGACCTTCAGTCGTCGATGGGCATTTGCTCTCTCTCTGTCGAAGCGTGACAAACGTCACAGTCACAGTAGAAGGTGAGCCGTCTCCAATTCCATCAAAATGAGATCGCAATGAACAGCAGCAATAGCAGTAGCAAAGGTGGGTCCCAAAGATGACCAGCAAGAAGAATACATCAAGAACTGAAGATGTGCCATCTGGAGTGACATATGGCAGCAGGAGTGCCGGTAACCTGCGCCACTGTCAATAAACTGTCGTCGCGACATCCATGTGTGAAATAGATTCAATTCAAGTGGCAGAAGCGAGACAGAAGACAAAGAGACCCAGACCCAACAATGAATAAAAGGCAAGTCATCCCGAGCGACGGCTTACACGAGGAACCATTTCTTCTCCCCAGTCATGACATTGTCGACCAGCGAAAGAGAACTCTTCGCGGTCGTCATGTCTATGTCGGACGACGCGTCATGAGCCTGCCCCATAATGGATTAAAACCTGCGTGATTGGCCATCTGTATTTCTGGGTATTATGCGTTTATGGCAGAGATGCCACCCAATTACCTCTGTGGATCCACGATTTCGGACTACGGCAGCGGGGAAGACGGTCTGCGCGGCCTGCGAGCCTACCCACGATCGATTTAAACCTGGCGATTGGCTATCGGGAGTTGGTTCGTTGAACGCAGAGACGCCGCCTAGTTGTCCTACAATTTGCGCGCAGGCGATAGGGCTAGTTGCGTATCTTGTGTCTGTTGCACAAGAGGCGAGAAAGGAGTTCCAGTTTCCAGCTTCTGATGGCTGAATAACCGAGGTTTATTGTGTTGAAGAGCAATGATTGGCAGGTCTACTTCTTTCCCTACTTGACACTTGCAGACGGCGCTGAAGCTGGGGTGGCAAGTCCGAAGAAAAGTGGTGTTATAGCTTGTCGTCATATACGCCTGTCGCCAATCTGACTCTCATCCACCGCAGAAACCCCGAATTCGTGGCAGTTGAATATACAACGAGAAGAGCAACTGAAGGAGAGAATTACTGACCTCGAAATCCCTCCAGACAATGACGATGTTGCGACTTGAACTGGGCAAGAACTGGGCCAATCTCGGTCGTTGCGATATAAATAGGGGTTGACTGCGAGGAAAGGGGTTTCAAGTTTCAAGATCCCAGACCCATAGAATATTTGGACTCCAGAGAGAGAACTGGTAGCAGAATGGTAGGCCGTGTTTATTAGCTTGCTTGTTATCTGGGTGGAACTATAGAACGTCGTAAACAGCGTTCGGAGTTCGGTTGAGCTCTCGTGTCAGTGACAACGTGTTGATTCAAATATTCAGAGTCACGGCTCCTTTCAAGTTGGTTTCAAGGCACTTGGATAATTGGCGTTCTCTTTCTGGGGGTGGGCAACGCCTGCTAATTCTGATGGTGTTTGGTGCTATTTGTAAATTCTTTCCCATCCGCCATTCGTGAAAACCTGGATGTCCGCTTTTTATAACGTCTGCAGCTCGACATCTATCCTAAATCTTTGGAAGCCATTTTGTTATAATGGAAATTTTAAGACATTTGGTGACTAAGATAAGGATAATTCGAATTCTAAGGTTACTTTTGGGCCATTTTGGCACATTGTTTTATATGTATCTTCCTTGCAAATGGGAATTTCGACAAACATAGTCACCAAATTAAAGATTTTGATGAAAGAATCAAAATGTTCCAGCCAATCGAGTCACGGAAATGGGTCAAAAAAGTGTGAAAAGCTTTTTAAGTTTACCTGCCAAAACCCGCCAAAACGCGTCATTTACGCGTGACAGGTCCGTGACAAAGCGCGTTGCCGAGCAGACCGGATGCGCGAAAACAGCTTGAGAATGTCCATTTCTCATCAGACGAAGGCAAACATAGAAGGAAATGATTACAATTTCGAGTCTTGCTCATTATAAATACAATTGGTGACTCAGAGGGTGGACAGTATAGCAGAATGGCTCTGGTGCAGTCTTGGACACTTTTTCGGGCTTGATCTGCTGACTAATCACCCCATCAAAAGAACCGACAGTGCCACTCTTTCTGTCAATTTCTTGCTGTATTCGAATCTATTTTTTCTCCTGACTGCGCTGCAACAGCTTTCATCGTTCTAGAAATCCACACAAAATACTGGAATTCTGCTTTGCCTCGACCATAAGTAATTTCCTGGCACTGGTCGCCTGCCGCAGCCCAGTGCCATTCAGTTGCGGTCGTGGATGGATACAGAGGAGGGTCGTTGTCACTGGCATGTCGTCGTCATATCATTCAGAATCACTAACAGACCCGGGCCTATTGGCTGGCTACGGGAGACTATGTGGTGGAAATTCTTATTTCAATCCCTCAATGTAGCCTTCTCAGAGCCCTGCAGATGCGAGGGAGAGAATGCGTAAAGGCAGCTCGAAATTCTTGGATTCGAGGTGAGTCTAACAACCCAAAATCTTTCCTTCTTTCTTTCTGACCACCGAGCACCTATTCGAACAGAAAGGAGTCATGATTCCTTCGAGTTGATAGATGTGCTTGCCTTCGTGGCACCGAATACTTGATATAAGCTATGCTTCAATACCAGGCGCCGAGGCATTTCCAGCATACTTTTCACCTTCAGTGCGGCTTCGAGCCTTCGACGGGATAGGATCTCAACTTACTCCTGGCCCAAAAACGACCGATTAGAAAGTCACAGGGCGGTTGAAAGCCGCTCAAAGCTCTTTGAGGCTCTTTGATTGGAGGTTTCGAGGTGAGTCTACATTGTTGTGCCAAGACGTGGATTTGTGCTAACTGCATTGCTACGATTCGAAGAGAAATACCGGAGAACTTTCGCTGAGGTCAATAGGACGTTTCGAAGAGACGCTTTCCATTTGGCACTTCGAGCCTGGAGATGATCTGGATTGCCCTCTGATTCGAAACGGCCAGCCCTCAACTGCCCAGGCATAGGTACCAAGGGATGCGTCGAATCCACAAGTCGGGAATGCTTACCGGAAAGGTGCTATATATTTTCACGGCCTCGTCGGACTACTAACCATTATCCCATTTTCATAGATATGCCATGATCTCGGAGCGTTCGAACCTCTTCGAATGTGATATCGCGTGAAGGAGGCGGTTAAAGGCTCGTTAGAGCCATTAGCCGCTTTTGGGCATCACGCGACTGAAAATAAGGACTCTTCTACTCCTACCAGGAAAGCCTATTAATTTCATCTCGGTAACAAGCCCCGTCCGACGTCTGTTCTGTTCAATTGAAGTTTCTGGGTCTCTTGGTCCTGTCAGTAATCGCCGCAGAGTCACAGACCCCTTTTTCTTGACCAGAAGCTTGAGCGTTGTGCTAGAGCTACCGAGTCGGGCATGGATTTCGCATTTCTCGATCTAGGAGCTACTGTAGTGGCGGACTGGTGGGCCTTTCCGCTATGTAACCAACGATAAACTGCTATTTCGCCGTTGTTCCGTTACTTTGCAGACCCTACCCAAACTCGATTTTCCAGCTTATTCGTCCTGTATGCGTATCTCGGCGCAACGGAGGCTACAGCGACCTTGAACCTCCTCGAAAGTCGAGGAAGTTTAAAAATAGATGCTCCTCTCGGAGTCCAGCGGAAATCTTTTAAAAATAATTTTCTGGTCCTGATTTATCCTCGATTATCAGCGTGTGAATTAATCGCGTGATGGGTCCTGCGAGTTATTCGCTGGCAGTTGAATCTTGAATTTTGTCATTTACCTTCAGAGTTGTTCCAGAACTTCTGGAATCTGCCCCTTGGTGACAACCGCAGGAATCCATTCATTCTGCCCCAGCTGGCCGCAGCCATGAAGATCCGGACGTCTCCTTGCGGACTTGAAAAAATTTCGTGACCGCGAGGTTTCTCATTGTGAAATTCATGCAACTCCGACTCGTACCCCAGCAACCAACCAGACGAACCCGGTTTCAAGAATATACCAGTGAATCGAGTCTGGTCCATGCCGCGACCAAATGCTCGGTTCCTGTCAATGTCATCTTATCGCGGTTCTATCTATCCATACACCGCACATCTGGATTTGAGGCCTAACATGAGCTCGATGGCCGTTCAGCAGGCCCTCAAGGCAATCCATAGAGACAAACAGACGTATATGAATACCATTTGCAGAATCGACGAGGACTGCCTCGGTCACGACGAGCGCAACAGGACCCGCCACCTGGTCTGCGGGCTAAATGGGGAATCTAAAAATAGGACTACCACTGGTTAAGCTGAGGGTTTTTGGCCGTTCGCTGTGACGAGGTTCTGCATATCCTCAATTGCCACTTGTCTACACCCATTCAGCCAATCAGGCCACAATCAGGAGATCCGTGCGTCGGAATTTGCCAATCGAAGAGATAACATACAGCATGATTTTCACTCCACCTTCCCGCTTATATCAACCTCGCTCCTGTCCTTCCTTTCCTCTTGGTTCTTCCCACCTCGCACTATGGAAGGCGATAATCCCTCTGCTCGCCATATTCCCTCGTCTCCCGATGTCATCTCTGATGAAGAACAACATGGCGCCCGAGTAGTTGTGTTTCCAGAGGATGATCTCATTCGAGAGGAAAAACTAACTGTTGGGTTGCGCCCCAAAGGCGTGGAAATGAAAAGGACCCTGACACAAGAGGAAAAGGATCTGGCAGCCGCCGGTTACGACCATCTTCACCCCAAGGATGAAAAGGATGACAAGGGTACCAACGTCGACATTACCGAGCACGAGCTCAACTTTGAGGGTCTGGTGGATTCCCTGAAAACGAATTTCGATGTCAAGGATCCTGGCCAGTCTCATGGTCTGACGGCTGATGAGGCCAAGGCCAGACTTGCACGCGATGGCCCCAACATCCTTACCCCTCCCAAACAGAAGAGCGCTTTGAGAAAGGTAGGTCTTTTCTGCGAATTTTTATTTCCTGTTCGATTCTCAACGCCTTCATAGTTCTTGGACCGCTTGTTTACCATGTTCAACATACTCCTCATGTGCGCCGGTGTCTTGGAATATATTATTTTGGGCATCGATTTCCACGTGAGTGACAGTCGTTCATCATTCTAAAAAAAATTCAGGTCAATGACGTCGACCCAAAAATACAGGCCAGTTTCCAAAATACCTACCTTGGAGGTATCCTAATCTTGGTCGCGTTTATCAACGCCTCGATCGACTTCTATCAAATCCAAAAGTCAGAGGCTATTCTCGCATCCTTCCTTGCCATGATACCTCCTGCGTGCCGTGTCGTGCGCGACGGAACAATCGCCACCATCCCTGCTGCAGAGTTGGTAAAAGGAGACTTGGTTCTTCTTGTACGTGCCTCTCATTTGTACCATTGTAATGTTGTCGTGAAAAGTTTCGCTTCAAACAGCGAAGCGGAGACAAAACCCCTGCCGATCTCGTCTTGTTCTCTGCTGTCGACATGAAGGTCGATAACAGTAGCTTGACAGGAGAGTCGGAGCCCCAAGAACGCCGTGCGCTTGCTGATGGCTCAAAAAAGCGACCCGTCGAGGCCGACAACCTGGTAAGGGACTATATGATCCAAATATCCACTCTGTTGGCTTACGCTTATTTCTTGCAGGTTTTTAATTCGACCTTGGTCGTTAACGGCGAAGGATGGGGAGGTGAGCACAATTTTATAACATATCCGATTCTTCCGTATTGATGCTATTCGTCCTAGTTGTGGTACGGACGGGTGACCATACCTTCATCGGTATGAAATTTTCCAGAACTTCGGGCAAGTCAATTCTCATCATCATTTCATTAGGTCAAATCGCCAGCCTGACAGGAGGAGAAAGCGGTAACGAGAGCCCTCTCGCAGTCGAAATGTGAGTTTTCTCCTTTTGTCCAACCACGCGATTGGTTTACGAATTCATTCTTAGTTCTCGATTCGTTGTGTATGTTTCTTGCATTGCGATCGTCTTCGCCATCGTTTTCTTTGTCGTTGGTATCACGACCGCGTACAAGGGCAAGGCTGCCGCAACTGTCACCTTCGCTGTGTCAATTCTGGTGGCGTTTGTGCCAGAAGGTCTTCCTTCCGTCGTTACCCTGCTATTGTCCATTGCTGCGAAGCGTATGGCGAAGCAGAACGTGCTTGTCAAGGACTTGCAGGGTGTGGAGACTCTTGGTACGTAGGGCTGCTTCGAATTATTTTTTCTATTCCAAACTTAATTGGTTTTACAGGTTCGGTAATTGGCTTTCATCATGATGTTGACGCCAATTTCTCAATTATATTTTGCTCTAGCTTACCCTCCTCGCCACGGATAAAACTGGTACTCTCACTCGCAATCAAATGACGGTACGTGGCAATGTCTTTCAGCTTGTGAATATGGCTTAACCTTTTCTGAAAATTTAGGTGACGAATCTATGGAGCGGAGAAAAAATGTGCTCTGCGTTTCAGTCGAATAACGATGAGCAGACAACGGAAAAGTTCTCGATCAATGCCTCTGGGATGAGGGAGATGGTCGACATCGCTGCCCTCAATTCTCGCGTCAAGTTCGACAGGACGGACGTGCCTTTCGATCAGAGGACTATTCTGGGAGATGCTACTGAAACTGGATTGACTCGATTTGCCGGACGACATATTCCGACTGATTATGATACCCATGTCAAGAGTCATCCCAAGGTTTTCGAAGGTACGCCAGTCAGCTTTGTGATGTTCTTTTGACCCGTTAGTAATAAGTATTTCTGCATATTTAGTTCCTTTCAACTCGACCAACAAATGGGCTCTTGTCATCGTGAGTAACATCGCCTTTTCAATGACCATCATAATTTCATTCCTGATATTGTTACCTTTCGACGTGCAGCTGGACAAACCTCACGCCTCCGGTGTTCTGACATCGTATATCAAAGGAGCTCCTGAACGTGTCCTCTCCAAATGCACGACGTACCTCAAAGACGGCCAGATGGTCCCGATAACCGACCAGTTCAAGGAAGATTACGACGAAGCGTACGACGTGAGTATCTCTAACGTTACTCGGCCGTCCTTTATCTGACGTCGACGTTATGTCGTAGTACATGGCCTCTAGAGGACACCGAGTCATCGCTTGCGCCCAATACCTGCTTCCTGGCGACCAATACCCAGTTGACTATCCCTTTTCGAGGACGGACGACCAATACCCTATCGCAGAATATTGCTTCGTTGGCCTGGTTTCGCTGGAAGATCCACCCAAGCACGGTGTTCGCGAGGCTATTGGTACCCTGCGACTTGCTGGAATTAAGGTTATGATGGTCACTGGTAAGTAGCTTCTGCTGACTTTCTTTCTCTTGTTTGCGTACTGACTGGCATGAATTTGTCTTTTTTGTTCGTAGGTGACCATCCGAAGACGGCCGAGGCTATCGCGCGCAAGATCAATCTTATCCTCGGCGACACACGCGAGACGCTCGCGAAGAAGACCGGAAGAACCATAGAGGAGATCTACGAGGACGAATTCTCAGCGGTCGTTGTGCACGGAGATGATATTGATAACTTGCAAGGCTGGCAGTGGGATCAAAGTTCGTTCCTTCTCTTGCGGAGTATGCAGCTCCGAGCGGTCTGATGCTGATATTGCTCTCTGCAGTTTTCGGTAAGGATGAGATTGTATTCGCTAGGACGTCGCCGAAGCACAAGCTCGAGATTGGTGAGTTAACTCCCCTCCAAAGTTATAAATTGGCACCTAAATGTTCTATTTAACTCTAGTTAAACGTGCACAGGCTCTGGGACATATCGTCGGAGTGTAAGAGTTGTTGTTTCTGTGATGGCGCTTTGCAGATATTGACGTTGGTTAAAGTACTGGCGATGGTGTCAATGACTCGCCTGCGTTGAAAAAGGTGAGCAGTTTTTTGCTCTGGCATTGCAGGTGCTTCTCGCTGACTTCTGTTTGTCATTGACCAGGCTGACCTCGGAATCGCGATGAATATTTCTGGATCGGATGTTTCGAAAGAGGCAGCTGATATGATCCTGCTCGGTGGGTTGATTTCATCTCTAAACAAGAAAAAGCGAGGCTAAAACAAATGTAGATGATAATTTCGCGTCGACCGTCAGTAAGTAGATGGTTATAGTATCCTCGGTGACTTTAAACAGTGCTGACGAGTATTCTACTGTTCAGAGGGTGTCGCTGAAGGACGCCAGATCTTCGTCAACTTGAAGCGCTCTATCCAGTAAGATTCATTGATAGGTTAACTAAGAAGCTATACTAACATGCACCCTCGCTACCAGGTACACTCTCTCGCACAGTACTCCAGAAGTCATCCCGCAGCTTCTTTGTACGTCTGGCCTCGTCCTTCATCGAGATCGAAAGTTGTTAACCTGTATGCTAGATGTTGTCGTGCCTCTTCCATTACCTCTTTCTGCCATTCTCATCTTGGTTATCGGTGCGTTGAAATTTTTAAGCTCTAATCCATTCCTCCGGGACTGATGTATGGCGCTTAACAGATCTTGGGTTCGAACTTTGTGTCGCTGTAAGCATATCATTGTCGGGTATCAAGAATCTTGAGCTTATCCTTTCTCTAGCTATCATTCGCTTGGGATCAACCAGAGACAGCTGATGGATTAATGCGCATGAAACCACGTAAACCAGGTAAGCCTACTGCGCCGAATTCTTCTATGGAAGGTCTCCATCTCATCGCTCACTTTTCAGTGAATGAACGATCCATCCGTGCCCTCAAACGGCGCGCCCTTGTCCGTTCCAGAACCATGCAACGAGATGCGGAAACGCTAGAAGTCATAACTCCGAGCAAGTTCTCCGTGTGGCTATCGAAAATCAAGAGACCTTTCACACGACCCTTCTGGGAAGAATTGTTGGAGCCAACAGACAACGAAACTCTTGTCGACGGAAAATTGCTGAGTTATGCATATCTAGAGGCGGGCATGATTGAGACAATAGCCTGGTATGTATTTGGTGACTGTAATTAGGGGTATACGACTGACAACTCTTTGGGTTTACAGCTTGGTCGCATATTTCGTTGTCTTTTTCAAGAATGGTTTCACCCCAGGGGATTTGAAGTTTGCACAGAAAAACGGATGTATGACTCTTTCTCTTAGCTCTTTTGTTATGTTGACCAACTCTTTTCCTTTTTTTTCCAGCATATTTCTTGAAAGGGAGCCAGGACTTCATCAACAGTCGTGGGCAGGTCATCGGTGCCCAACAGCAAGTTGATGCGTTGGCGCAGGCGCAATCGATAGTGTATCTTTCGGTTTTCATCACTCAGTGCTTTAACGTACGTTCTTGTCTTCTCCTTGCGCAAATTCTGTTCTAATAGAAGGACGACCAGGTGTTTGCTGTGAAGGCCCGACTCTCATACCCCTTCGGTCGTCGTGTCATCGCGAACAAGTGGAACTTTGCGGGCATATTGGCGGGTGCATGCCTCGGCATGTTCATCGTGTACACGCCTCCGCTGCACGTCGTATTCGGGGCTCTAAAAACCTGTCGCCCTTGTACTGGCTCATCCCGGTCGCCTTTGGAATTGTGCTTCTAGCATGGGCTTCATTGAGGGTGGTAATGTTGAGGAAGTCTATCGAGCATTTGAAGGTTAAGGATATTAAGGGTTTGATGATGTGTGAGTATCTATTCTTTGGTCGTCTGCTTTGCTTTGAAGTGATATGAATGCTGATTTTGCATCGCTTTTTAGTCCCGACGATGAGGACGATGAGCATGCGCTCGCGAGGCTCTCGTCACTAACAAAAACCGATACTGAGCTGGGAGCTCCAGCGAAGAAGTCAATGATTATACGACACCGATATGATGAGCTTGAGATTAAGAAAAAATGTATACAATTAGCTATCCACGAACTTAGAATTTCTTTACGTAGTTATCTTGGACCTCACCGGGTGTACACTTTGGGTTAAATATCAGACAATGATTTGAGGGCTACGAAAGACCGTACGGTGTGCCCTTCATTTGGGACTCGAGTCAGACCTGAGACGACGCCCATTCTGAGCGGCACTGCAGCCCACTACGGTTGTAAATTGAATCACTGACGAAAAGTCCAAGGAAACGCCCGCTTGGCGTTGGCAGTTTACCTAGCTCTGAAGCTCTTGAAACTGAGTTAACAAATATTTCTCATGAATATCGGGCTCTCGGCGCGCTACCGCTGCGCCTGCTTTGACGGAGCCGTTCGGGTTACCACATGACATCCCTATTAGTATATATGGCAACCGAAATATTATGTAATTCCCAAGCAACAATATCAACATTGACATCGTTGCTTCCTCTCTATCCCATCACAACGACACAGTGCCCGCGATATACTGGTGCCTCACTGCTGCTATCCACCACCACCACCACCACCACCACCACCACCACAGCCCAGAAACACGGGATCCATTAACCAGGATGTCGCATTCACTTCTGCTCCCAAAGCTACGATGGAGTCTCCTGAGCTGAATTTCGACTTGAATTTTGATCCACCAGCGTTGTTTACTGTGACTCGCGCTCTGGCCGTAGAAGCTGGTCTCGATGTTGCTCCCTTGGACGGGATTGTATCGATTGCAGGAATCCAGTATCTGAACACCACAACGACGAGAAAGCGTCAAGCGAATCTGTTCAAGTGAGTTTCAGTCACATATTGGTCTTTTTCTCGGTCGCTTATGTATCTCCAGAGGGTTTGACTTAACCTCCTTCGTCCAAACAGCTTAAATCCGATGTACAGCTCTCCACAGACATTACAATTGGTGCGCTTCCCTTCCATGCATGCAGTGACCGGTCTTGAACTCAACTTTCAAAGGCGAATACAACACCAGCTTGCAATTCTCGCAGGCTGGCGTTCCGACTGCAACCGTCTGTCCGTTTCCCTCCCGTTCACCATCACCGTGTCATACCACAGTCATACACAACCCAGGGCATACCCGTGGTGCACCAACCCATGGGTGCATTTGCTTACGAGTCACCTGTATCTGTATGTCGAGTAGGCATATTTTTTATAAATCATGTCATTCTGTGCAGAATCGGACTACGCTATGAGATCGAGTAGTGTCGATCTTAGGTGACCCATCGGGTTGCGGGGCGAGTGCGCGATTTTTGGGGCCACGTGATCTCAACTTTGCAACGCGTACACAGCTGTCCCTCGTCTAAATCCTCAACCTCTTCCAAAGGATCCTCCCCAATGACTCAGCTCAACTCAAAAGACGACGCGACACGCTCCCGTCTTTCTTTCCCAAACCACCACCATGCCCCCCCAAACATGTATGCAATTTCTCCCATTCTCCCAATCCATTCGCTGACTGTCCGTCCCTTCAGAACAAGGAGAACAAGAGGCCTGCCCCTGCTGGAACCATCACAGTCAATCCCCGCTCGGTAAGCCATTTCTTTCATCAGCGCAATTCAAATTGTCTAAATCTCAATTCAAGAAGCAAAAGCGGCGCTTGGGCAAAGAACTCGCGGGAAAGTTTGGCACCGCAGAAGCATTGATGGTCAATGTCAAGACCTTCGACATT
This sequence comes from Flammula alnicola, assembly GCA_015499995.1. Taxonomy (NCBI): domain Eukaryota; kingdom Fungi; phylum Basidiomycota; class Agaricomycetes; order Agaricales; family Strophariaceae; genus Flammula; species Flammula alnicola. The sequence goes on along the minus strand of JADNRV010000180.1, from coordinate 33,746 downwards.
GTCCACCTTCGTCCAATCGGCCCCAACACCCAATACCGATACAATTACTATCGACGACTCTGGATTGAATACTGCATACTCGCTTACAAAAGTGAACACCTCGCTCTCGAGACCATCCAGATGTCGCACCCCTTCCCAAGTCTTGATTTCTTCAAGTCATTCATTCACCATGTCGCCACCGAGGGACAGTCGGCATTCAAGGACGTTGTCAAAGGCTGGTCAGTCACTACCACACGCATGTTCCTTTCGAGCATGTACGGAATGGTATGCCATCCCTTTATGTGATACCAAATACCTACTCATTGTCATCCCAGTTCGCCAGGGCCGGGGTCCTGCTCCCAACCAGGGAAGCCAGAGCTCAGATGAGCAACGCAAGTTCTCTCTCGCAACCCCTTTTCCCATCCATACTGACATGGCTTATAGGCCGTCAACACCTGGTCGTTTATCGACCACGTCATCAGTACCAGGAAACAGAAGAAAGCGAAGGTTAGAAAAGAGGACCTGGAGGAGATCTTCATCGCCCTCAGCAACAATGGGTTGATGATTACTTCGAACTTCATGGTGAGATCCTGCCTTGTTTTCGTGACCACCACCTTGCTCATCGTTATGCTAGCGGCTCCAGGTCGGCAGCTTCATCTCCTTTGTCTTCGACCATGGCTGTCGTCCAGGCAGTATAGTCGTCGCTCGACATTATGAAGGCACTGACCAGTACATGAAGTGGGGTGTAAGTATTTGTTTCCGTTTCCATTGATCATCATCTAATATACATTTCCCAGGATATTGAATTTGTTGTCACCGGCTGGGGTGAAGGCCTTGGACTCTCTGTTCATGCCTTCATTGTCTTCAAATATATGAAAGGCATGCGTTTTGAGGACAGCGAAGTGTATGCTCTACCCTCACCCTCATGTTCGCTGCTCATTATACTTTCTCAGCATGTGTACCTCTATGAAAAACCTCGACCGGAATGCCATGCACACAGATGCTACACTCATGTTAGAGGCGCAAGGGATCATTGCCGGAGTTTTCGAGCAAGATCTTGTGGCATTGAGCGCTGATCGTAAAAATCTGCCACCTACTCCTTTCAAATTGGGGTACAAGCCCGGTGCAGCTGAGAAGCCCATCTGGGTATCTAACGACGGCAAAGGACCCATGACACTTTCGGCGATGAGCCACATGGTCGCCAAGCTCCGACGATTCATCGGTTGGGAAGGTGTGTTTTTCTTTCTTTCTTTCTTTTCCTTCTTTTTTTTTGCGCATATATTGACCAATCATTAAGGCTTTTCCCTCCGCTCACTTCGCTATGGCTTTGCAAGCGAGATGGCCGAAAAGATACCAGGCGTTCGTCACACTTATTCATTCATCGCTCGTTGTTCAACATCTTTCTAGTATCATTTCAAATATCTTATGGGGCACCGCATTGGGAGCCATCTCGGCAAATCCACATACCAGGTCCCACACAGGGCTCTCGATCTCACTGCTGTTCGACATGGCACGGAGGAAGATCTAACCATCACAGACCTTCGCGGCTCGGTTGCATGGGAGAGATCCAAGGCACCCATGGTTGCAAGTGTCAGCGAAGAACAGCTGCGCACGGATCCTATCCTGTATCAACTCTTGGACGTGCTCGAGGTTGCAGAATTCGAGGTCAGAACCAAGTTTGGCTGTACGTCTGAAGATGTAGAAGACCATGCAAGTTGACCATTCCCTTGTCATTCTTTGTTTGCTAATTTATTTCCTCGACAGCAATTGGAGCATCCGTTGGTCGTAGCAGCTCTGGATGCATGGTCAGATGTTCTCGTCAGGTACACCCATGTGGCGAACCAAGTAAGCACTTTTCTTGTTCGTTTAATGCACAGTCACTGACAATTATCCTAGACCCTCAGGGCTAGTATGCCGAACTCTCTTCATCTTCAAAACATCGACCGCCCTGCCCCTAAACCAGTTCTCGCGCACCGCCCTCGTCGCGGGATTAGCAACACTGCACGGCCATCGACGAGCGCAGCCACACCTTTCCCGCCCCCGCTTCCCACTCGCCATGTGTCAAACCATCCAGCATCACCTGTCCTCGACAACGCTCGTCGCGGGATTAGCAACACTGCACGGCCATCGACGAGCGCAGCCACACCTTTCCTGCCCCCGCTTCCCACTCGCCATGTGTCAAACCATCCAGCATCACATGTCCTCGACAATGTCATGGACTCTGGCAGCTCTGCTGTTTCTCGTGATTCCGTACATCGCCATGTCCTGACCGTCCTCCAAACCTGCAACAAGTCGAATCCTCTCATCAGGCTGATCGACAATGAGCCTGACAATCCACGACACTTTACCCTGATGCGGTTTGTTGGGATGAAAGCGCTGGATGAAATGCAGGCCAGAGGAGAGTGTCACTTTTGTATTTCGGACACCAGTCTGGATGATGAAGATCGACACAAGAACCACCAAAACCATTTCAGCCAGCATCTCTGGGTCTGCGAACCCAAACACATGAATCGCGGCTATTCCTGGCGCTGCCCTGTCTGCACGGATATCTTGCGCACAGTAGAGCCTGATATGGATGACGACGAAATCCATGTCGTACTCCATGACCTCGAGACCCATGCAGACCGCTGTCATCAGAAACTCCTTGCGCATTGCAAGCAGCAAGACAAAGACGTCGCAGAGGTCGTCGTCGATCAGACCCTCGATGATGATGATAACCTTGACATCGATGTAGATCGTGACGAAGACACTGACGGTCGAGGGGACAAAGAAGACAATGAAATGGATACAGGAGCAGGATCTTCGAAGAAGCCGTTAGTCCTATGCCTTAATCTTCCATCACATACTAAAGGCATTGGTGCAGGAAACGCAGGACCAGGGCTAAGGACAACATGTACGTTGTCCTACTACTTGACTTCTTAATACCACCCCTCACAGTCCCTTTAGTGGCCCATTGTCCTTGAGCATCAAGACCCGTGTCGCCACTGCTCGTAGTGGAATGACACGTTATTTTTGTCCTATTTGTCTCTTCCAAGCCAACGACGAGGAGCCTGATGCAGTCAATCAAGAAAAAAAGTTTCATGATCCCCGACTCACGTACGTAGCTCATTATTTCATGGCGTCCCCTCATTTCATGTGCTTGTTCCACCAGTATGTTCCAGGCGGTGCACAAAATATATGAACATATGATGTCGCATTGGAGCAAGGGATATTATGGCATTGACTATGACCGTAACTTTCATTGCGGCTTTGGAGGGTGTGATCCTTCACACCAGTGTGTTTGAAGCTTTTATACCTCTCATCATCTATTCTCATTACCTTATACCTAGGATGAAAACAAAGGAAATGATTGAACATCTACACGCCGAGCACAAGTACATCCTGATTGACTGTCGTTTTGATCACACCCATACTCCTGATTGCTATATCCTCGCAAAAGAATTCCGTTACACGTACGACGCTGAATTGGTCTCCGATCTCAAAGGCGAACCCTTCCCGACGGCAAACCTTTATGAGTACCGGCGAAAGTATCGGATTGAGAATGCCGCGACCTATTTTCGCAAGACCCTCACCAAGTTTTCTACTGCCGCCAAGTCCTCAACCGCCAATTCCTCCGCCCCTGAGTCGTCCACTTCTCAATCCTCGTTGCGTCCACCGCCTCCGTCGGTCTCGCTGTCGTCTTCTTCGACAATCCCTTCTGCTGCCAGTGAGATCAGCCACGAATGCCAGCATGCCAGCATGCAATTACGCGCATGCATCACTGCCTTCGACCCTGCTGGCCAGAAGATCTCGCCGCAGTGGATTGATCAGCTCGTCGAGTGCGAGATGACAATTCCACTCTGCGTCACGGCAAAGGTGACTTTCTTTCCCGAGATCGGCATCAACATCAAACCAGGACCTGCCCTTGCAATGCAAAACTTTATGAGAAGGTGGTTGGAGGATCATCCCGAATGCGGGTTGTAGTTGAAACCTTGGGTTTACCTGTCCTGTACTTGCTTTTGCAATAGAATTTGAATGCCGATGATTTACGCAGTTACAGGCCACACAGAAAGGGTAAAAATTTGTTTTTGATTTTGCATTATTTATCTGTATTTATTATTCACTTGCCATGCAATCGAAATCAACAATCCTTTTCGCCGCGCAATCGCGCAGTCAAAACATAATCACAGTGTATTTCTTGCTGCGGCGCAATTGCGAAATCACTTTTTGCCGCGCAATCGCACTTAGCGCAGAGGTAATGCAAGATGTGTATTACGTAAGCGTCATGTGATCCGATCTTGACTGCGTGAGGTCGTGGGTTCAATCCCCACAGGGTCCATCATTTTTATCGCTTTCGGCGCTTAGACCATCAAGGCATCACCGTGAAAGTGACGATTCAAGACAAGTTTTTTGCCAACTTATCCTGGTTCTTCTCTACACAGTCTATAAATAAAGGACCTACCGGGGGTTTGAAAACCTGTTACCCATGACTTTGGTCCGGCGGGTGTTAGCCCGTAAAGAAAGGCGGCAGGTACGAGGGTAACGAATATCGAGTACTTATCTTGTAATCAGATGAGTTCCAGATAAAATCTACAATTACTAACGAGGTATTAGATATAATTTGTTACGTCAAACGTAGGAGAATGTCCTCTGCACACTTAGCAGGCGGCACGGCACGGCAACATCATTCTTAGATGTGTTTGAAGCTCTCCAGGTTGTTCAACCTCTTCGCAGGAGAGGCGTACCAGGGGCTAATGACTGCCTTGAGACCTTTCGCAAACACTGAGAGCGCGAACGCGCCAAATAAGATGAAGAATACCGAGCCTGAAAAAGCAAAGGCCACGATTCCTGGAATAGAAATTGCGCCTGAAGAGATTTCTGGCATGCTGAGCGAGTCGGCCGCAGGAATGGGTTCCAGAAAGAAAATTGTGATGTTCAACACGACGAGAGCCGTCAAAACGGCGATCACCGCGAAGGTCATAAAGACGCTGGGAATCAAAGTGTTCAGATCTAGCTTAGGCTTCGTGCCATTATGATCCAGACAATAAGGAAATCATTGAACTCACATGATGATGTACTTCCAAAATATCTGACTTGCAAATTGCACGGGGTTTGGGAGGTTTGAAGCCCATCTGAGAGATATTTGAGCTGTAACAGGTACCAGAAATCCGACCGTGAATAGAGGAAATGTCAAACACATAAAACCGATGTTTCCACGGGAAGCACTAGAGAAGACGCAAAGGATTTGAGAAATCAAGCGTTTTGTAATGTGTATGGTACGTTACCTAAAGATTGTTGCATACACCAAACCGGCTCCGACTGTCGAAATACTGATTAAGATTGTCATGAGGTACTCGAACATCTGCAGCATACCCTGTATCAATCAGAGACGTTGAGTGTTAGTCTCAATTGGTTTTCATGAGATGCTAGAGTTATTAGCAAACCTTGGCCCAATCGCGAAGTTCGCGATAGCCCGTGCGATCGGCTGTAGCCTGAGTGTTCACCAAGTATTGGTATTGGTCGATAGATTTCTCTAATTCGTTGGCCTATATGAGAGGATATAAATTCAAGGCACCTACGTGGTAAGACATATATCTGGGTGTGATTTGATAGGGGCCATATGGTTACTCACATAAGATCGCAATAGCTTCGTCTCCTTAATGGTTCCACAGAGGTCGCCAAGGAGAAATTCATCGTATGGCAATGGTCGTTCACAATGAGTCTGAGTCATTGATAACTCTGATGAGAATGACTGGTGTCGTAATGGGTTTCGAATGTCTTTCCAATCTTTTGATTCGACCACTTGAGCATCCTGCCATCAATTATTAAGGTCGCTCCGTAGATGCAATTTAGTAAGAGAACCTACAGTTGGCGCACTCAAAGCGGAATGCAGGCTTCTAAGGATCGTGGATCGAGTACTGCGCACCAATGTCATCTGCCGATAGACCAGTTATAACATGACAACTCCGGGAACAGTGCGCAAAGTGTACCCACCACTTCTTCGACTGTCTCGAGATCGTCCCTTAGAGCCTGTATGGCTGGTTCGTGTTCGATGCGATATTGTTCCTGGTATTTTGTGATCAAATCAATAAACGAATCAAAACGAAATGTTGCTTGCAATTGACGAACATCGTCTTGTTTGTATGACTCGGTCGTGGTCGGAACGAAGAGACGACGAAGCATCTCTTTCGCTTGAGAAGGAAGACCGTCAGACATTGAGCATGTTGAACGCGTTAATTCTTAACTCACGAGTATTCTTAACAGCCGGCATGCGAAAACGGGGAGAGATGGGATTGCAAGCGCCACTTATATCAGGTTTCGACCATCAGCATACACGTGGTTTCCTCCTGGCGAGACAACATAAACATGTGCATAAGGTGTGGCAACGCCCACAGTAATTTCTTCATTTGGTAAAAAGAGTTCAATTTGAGCACGTCTCCGAATGTCGAGTCCTCGATTTGGTTACCATCAGGTAAGATTGGTTGCTTCGCCGGAATCATTTCTATTGGATGGCCCCGTTATTCTCGGAATTGAGCGTATATTCAATACATAATTCTGAGCAAGACTAACATGGTCCGGAATCTAATAAGTAGACACTGCAATCAGCCTGCGATCTGTCATCCGGGACGCTTTGACGGAGCTTACCTTGATAGGAAAAGACAACAAAGCGAGCATCACGGAATAAATCATCGTGGCTTTCTGCGCGACAAGCCAAGGACGAGAGGGGTGGAAATGGGGCAAGACACTCGCTGATAAATAAAGGCAGAGAGTCCGTTTCAGGGAGTCACGAGGAGTATAGACTCTCCACAGATCTCGAAAAGGTGTTCCAGAAGGTGTGAAAGAGGTCGGTTATTTGAGGTGGGTGATTCGAGGCTGTTTACCGAACAAGTGAACATCATGAGTCCTAAAGCCTGAGGCCTGACGTTGTACCAAGAGAACAATGAATGAATGATATTGTAATCCTATTACGGAGAAATCAACGGATCAGTAAACTGGTCGGACGTCGATTTCAAGAAGCGATTTCAAGAAGGGACGATGACATGGAATATCAAGATTTATTTTAGAAGAAAGAATGCAAAGGAGAGTCATACCGGGTCACTTGATAGAGGGGTTATCACATCTCCGAGTCCTTGAGATTTTCCCATTCCGGGAGCCCAAAATATGTCGGGAGTGATTTCCATAGACGTTCCCGACCGCTGTACCAATGAGTGCTCGCCGAAGAGGAGCAATATTTGCAGAAACCCTTGATATGCCTATCAATATCGCCAGAAAGGGCGGCGTCGAGTTTGATATTCAACGAAAGGGTTTCATAGTACCTGCTTCGAGCGACCGAACAAACGTCTCGGCTAGAACAGGTGGCACAGGGAAAGAATTTGGGATCGCCCTTTAAGAAATGAAAGGTATGGAGGAAAAGATTGTTGATGATGTTTTCTCGACCAATCAAAAGCGTGGCTAGTGTAGCCTGCGAAAGATGCACCTTGGATCCATCTGGCCGTAGTATCCCATAAAGGAGAGATTCCTTATAAGAAAGACAAACTTGTAAGTCAGGAATGATACATTTTCCATTTAAAGACACGAATAATTACCAAGGTATAGTTTGTGAGACATTGGTAATATGCTACCGGAAGAATGGATTTGAGCCCTAATTCCAGTGCAATGGCCAAGATGTCGAATTCATATCCTTTGGTGATTGCGGTACCTAATTTTTCGCCAGTGAACAGTGATTCACAGCGTGAAAGCTCGGTGGGTACATGGAACTTCAAACGTCCCAGAGCTGCATTTCGAAATCGTTCAAGGTCGTACTTCTGGCCTAAGCGAAGCATGGACGCTATCATGGGCATTGAGAACGGTTCGCGACCGACGGTGTGAAAGCTAGACAGCATATGCAAGCTTTCAATAAGCACTTAGACCTGCGACATCGGTTACTCACTTTGTATCATAAAGCAACGTCAAAAGATTGTGCCAATCATCCGGGGATCCGTGAGATGTATGACAGGGCAGCCTTCTATCAGAGGCTCATCTATTGGTTGGGGAACAGAGAACATGTCTTCGAAAACACGTGAATGGCGAGAGATAACGCCGCGATGGACACGAAATTGTGTTTCTTGGGCCTGCAGAATGACATTTCCGTCGAAGATCCAGAAATTGTCAGAGCGCGTCGGACTGGCCACTTCATCTTGGAGGTCGCCATCAAGGGAATCCGTGCGTTGACGCTTTGCTGTTGGAACGTCTGGGTTTTTTCCTGTCATGGGAGGATGCGAAATGCTAGTGGGCTTGGAAGTTGGGTGAAGCCAAGTAATTTAAATTACACTGGGCCCCTTTTAGGTCCATGGCACGTGCACGCATTTCGAGTGGAATGGCAGTGGTGCATATATGATACAGTGGCCAGTTATTGGTGGAATATGCGGCAGGCTTCCGCAGGCCTGCCTGGGATTATTAAATAATTTAATGAAGGATTCTTCACATACGATACACTCGGTCAAAGATACGTGCACTCGAAAAATGCCCAATGAAGGCAAAAAAGAGGCGTAACGGCATAAATACTGATACTTAGTCCCCAATCATTACTTGTTCACTCAGATAAATAGCATGAGTAAGTAAGAAAGAAAGAAAGAAAGAAAGAAAGAAGACTTGATCAGCTCTAAGCGAACAGAAATTTAAGCACGATTAACGGGCTTGAGTATCAAAGGCATCTGGTTACCACCTTGCGGGTCTGATTTCAAAAGAGGTCGTTGGACAAGGAACGACTTTTTCATGATATCACTGGAGGGCACCGCCAGCTCGAACTCGAATGCCCTGACAAGGGTGAACAGCAAGGCCTTCATCCTTTACGCCACATGGCCAATCAATATTTGAGGTAGGACGATAAAATAAGATGAGAACGTACTCGACAAGAGAGAAACGATATCCGATACAAGCACGGGGTCCACCAAGGAAAGTCATCATGTTTCCCCAGACGCCAGGAATCGTAGTCGCAGCCTCCGGAATCTTTTCCCATCATTCTGGTCTGTTCGCAGGGTAGGCATATATTAGGCGCTGGTAACATCCTCATGCAGTGGTAAGAAACGTACTTGAACTCCAAAGCATCTTCACCCCAAATGAATTTCGCCCGGTTCATAGCGAGAATAGGAATGAGGATGGTTTCGCCTTTCCTGATCCTATGAAGATAAAGGTTATGTTCAGAAAGATCAGTAATGACCATGAGATTAATATATCTCACTTGATTGCGTCTAACTTGTTTCCATATTTATCTGTAATCGGCTCGCTCAATGGCAGAATATCGTCTTGGACGGCTACGCGTGATGTTGCTGGCACAGGGGCATGAACACGCAGTGTCTCTCGCACGACGGCATCCAAGTGAGGCAGAGCGTTCAACTCATCCATCGTAGGGTTGTCTGTGCCGACCGCGAGGAGTTCATTTCGAAGCTTGGTCTGTGCTTCAAGGTTTTGGGTCAGGGCGAACAACGCCCATGTTGTCCCGGTACTGTTTAAATCAATTTAGCAATTGTGTAAACATTTAGAGTTATTTCACGAACCTTGTCGTCTCGTGTCCAGCGACCAAGAATGTTGGCACCTCTATCCTCACACGTCAGTATAAGCTCGGAGCATAAGAGTGTGAAAATAAGAACCCACGAGCTAAAACATCTTTATCTGCCATACGTTGACTAGGTGGTAGGTCTGTGGACGTATTCGCTCTGACGAGCAGAGAAAGGAGATCACGCCTTGTCCAAGATGTTTTGTTGTCCATGGCGGCAGCCTTGCTGTCGCTCAACAACTGGTTCCCAATGCGGTCCATGCTTTCGGCAGCAAGTTTGGTGCCAGCATCTCTTTCATCTGGCTAAACATAATTCGAGGCGAATTAACAGGTGGTTGACAATACACGTGAACCAACATACGAGGAAACGGAGAGCGGGAAACATTCCTCTGATGATTGGAATGAGCGATATGTTCGTTCCAGATCGGAAGATAGTCGAAAATGCCTCATTGAGCTCATTCTTTTCACCGGACAATGCATCGAACGTGTAATTAAACCCTGCATGAAGATTCAGCATTGTTGGCATTTTGAGTAACCGAAATTCGTACCTGCTAATCCAATGACATCGAGAGTCATTTTACTGAGCCAAGAAAGAATTTCAACGCGACCATTCATTCCTTCCTTGATGCATTCTTCTTCCCACAGGTCTCGAAGCTGTGGCATATGATTGTCGGATACCGTCATAGCCATTCATACGTGGGCGAAAAATACCTGTATAGACTTCTCGACAAAGATTTCAGTCAACTCTCGGATTTGAGCTGCACCAAACGCAGGGTTCTGGAGATAGGTCTCAGCTAGAGTTCAACATCCTTGTAGAATCATAAAAATCACCATGATCCTCCGCTATAAGTCATATGTTGATCAGCTTAATGCTCCTTGTATGTTTAGGCCGAACCAAGGGCGAACTACTCACCTGCTGTTTGTGTTTATCTTCCTCAACAACCAAAACCCCATTACCCAAAATTCTGCTGAGATTGTAGCGAGCTACTTCGGGCCTCTGGTAGATATAATAGTTCATCAATACGTGATTTAAAGCCTTCGTATCGATGGTATATAGACGGTTCAGCTGCGCAACACATAAGCCAATTTGATCGAAATAGACCGTGGGAGACACTCACACCAACAAAAGACTTGTATTTGATAGTTGAACCATACTGCTCAACCCACTTCTCATGGAGCACTGAGTTTTCCTGCAAGATTGCAAGTTAGCAAGTTAGCATGCACATCATCAAACCGATAGATAACAGCACTCACAGCTTCCCCGATCTCCTTCATATTCCCGAATATAAGGCTGGGACTCGGAGGACCGGGAAGAACACGCAAAGGTGAAGTCCTTTGATCATAGATGAATTTGGCGAGTTTGTAGAGACCATAGACTCCTACAGTTGCAAGCAGTGAGACTGACACTTGGTAGGCCATGAAAGTCAAAATAAGAGCGTCCCAGGTCGCGATATTTAATAGGATGGGAAGCTCGACTGAGACTCGTCATTTTATAGCTCTTTATTGTGCACCACAAGTGTCTTGGACAGAGTTGCCGGAGGGCTGCGCGTCCCCGCACACGTAGTGGGGATGGGAATATATGGGCAGATGACAATCAGCCGAATCCGAACAACACAGATTGGGATCTGAAGCTGAAGCTGAAGCTTTGAAGTCCTGTGAATCCCCAAGGGCCAAGTGGGAGACGTGCGGTTCAACACTACATGTAGCAAGTCAACGCTGGCCAACGTCATTGCCATGCCGGTTCCCACGATACCAATCAATAATTTCTACTAAGTATGAGCAGCGCTCGCTCTCGCACTCACTGGCAGAGCTCTGAACACTGAACGCAATGAATCTTAGAGTGTGTTCACAGCATAGCGAACATTGAACAAGGTCCGCTTCTTTTCAATATTATTTTATATTGGCGTAAATAAAAGGGCGAGAATCACTCTCAACTGATACTTATGACTGATGTACTGTACCAAGAACATAGCCGATGGAAGGAATTCATCCACGTATACTAAACGGCACGCATTGTACTGACAGTCATTTGCGATGGTAAAACCTAAATAATAGACTAATGGGATCTGGTTTTCAGCGCGTCAATCCAAAGCTACCACAGCTATTGAGCAATAGTCGATTCCCACGAAATTCTCGAGAGGTACAATTCGAGCTCGATCGCTCTAACCAGTATAAAAATATAAAATGCCAATAATTATCTGGTAAGAAAAAAAAGCTCGACCAGGTCTGGCCGGGATCATTAGCCTTTGCTGCCACCGAAGCTCAAGCACGATTAATAGGCTTGAGTATCAAAGGCATCTGGTTACCACCCTTAGGGTCTGATTTCAAAAGAGGTCGATGGACAACGACCGCCTTCTTCATTATATCACTCGCAGGCACCGCCAGCTCAAACTCGAATGCCCTGATGAGGGTGAACAACAAGGCCTTCATCCTTTAGAACCACATGGCCGATCAGTATTTGAGGTGGGACGATAAAAATGAGAACAGGACGTACTCGACAAGAGAGAAACGATATCCGATGCAGGCACGAGGTCCACCAAGGAAAGTCATCATGTTTCCCCAGACGCCAGGAATCGTAGTTGCAGCATCTGGGATCTTTTCCCATCGTTCTGGTCTGTTCGGAGTGTGGGCGTATATTAGGAGCTTGTAACAATCCACATGTGGTAAGAAACGTACTTGAACTCCAAAGCATCTTCACCCCAAATTGATTTTGTGCGATTCATAGCGAGAATAGGAATGAGCACGGTTTCACCTTTCTTTATCCTACGAAGAGAAAAGGCGTGTTTAGAAAGATCAGTAATGACCATACAAATAATTTCTCACTTGATTGCGTCCAATTTGTTTCCGTATTTATCTGTGATCGGCTCGCTCAATGGCAGTATATCGTCTTGGACGGCCACACGCGATGTCGATGGCACAGGAGCATGCACACGCAGAGTCTCTCGCACGACAGCATCCAAGTAGGGCAGAGCGTTCAACTCGTCCATTGTAGGGTTGTCTGTGCCTACCGCGAGAAGTTCGTTTCGAAGCTTGGTCTGTGCTTCAAGATTTTGGGTCAGGGCGAACAAGGCCCACGTGGTCCCGGTACTGTTTAAATCAATCCAGCAATTGTGTAAACAGTTAGAGTTATTTCACGAACCTTGTCGTCTCGTGTCCAGCGACCAAGAATGTTGGCACCTCTATCCTCACACATCAGTATAAGCTCGGAGCATAAGAGTGTGAAAATGAGAACCCACGAGCTAAAACATCTTTATCTGCCATACGTTGACTAGGTGGTAGGTCTGTAGACGTATTCGCTCTGACGAGCAGAGAAAGGAGATCACGCCTTGTCCAAAATGTTTTATTGTCCATGGCGGCAGCCTTGCTATCGCTCAACAACTGGTTCCCAATGCGGTCCATGCTTTCGGCAGCAAGTTTGGTGCCAGCATCTCGTTCATCTGGCTAAACACAATTCAGGGTGAATTAACAGGACTGGTAGACAACAGATGAGAACCAACATACGAGAAAACGGAGAGCAGGGAATAGTCCTCTGATTATTGGAATGAGCGACATTTTCCTTCCAGATCGGAAGATGGTGGAAAAGGCCTCATTAAGCTCATTCTTGTCACCAGACAAGGCATTGAACTTGTAATTAAAGCCTGGATTAAGATTGAGAATTGTTGACACTTCGAAGAACAGAAATTCGTACCTGCTAAGCCAATGACATCGAGAGTCATTTTACTCAGCCAAGAAAGAACTTCAACATGACCATTTGTTCCTTCCTTGTTACATTCGTCTTCCCAAAGGTCTCGAAGCTGTGATACAGGATCTTCAAATACTATCCCATCCATTCATATGATCGAAAAATACCTGTATAGACTTCTCGACGAAGATTTCCGTCAACTCTCGGATTTGAGCTACACCAAACGCAGGGTTCTGGAGATAACATCAGCTAGAGTTCAACATACTTCTAGAGTCATAAAAATCTAACCATGATCCTCCGCTATAATAGTAAGCCATATGTTGGTCGGTTCAATTCTCCTTGTATGTTAAGGCCAAACTACGCACCTGCTGTTTGTGTTTATCTTCCTCAACAACCAGAACCCCATTACCCAAAATTCTGCTGAGGTTGTAGCGAGCTAGTTCGGGCCTTTGGTAGATATAGTAATTCATCAAGACGTGATTTAAAGCCTTCTTGTCGATGGTGTAGAGACGATTGGCCTTCATGACGCATAAGCAAATTTAGTGAAATACACTATGCGAGACACTCACACCGGCAAATCCTTTAAATTTAATAGTTGAGCCATATTGCTCAACCCACTTCTCGTTGAGCGCTGTGTCTTCCTGCAAGATTGTGAGTTAGCATATACACCACCAAACCGATAGAACACAGTGCTCACAGCTTCCCAGATCTCCTTCATGTTCCCGAATATAAAGCCGGGACTCGGAGGACCGGGAAGAACAAGTAGAGGCGACGTCAATTGATCATAAAGGAATTTGGCGAGTTTGTAGAGACCGTAGAACCCCACAGTTGCAAGCAGCGAGATTGATAGATGATAGGCCATGAAAGTCGAAACAAGAATGCGACCTTATTCATAGGACAGGAAGCTCGACCGAGACTTCTTTATGGTAAGCCACAAATGTATCTGACGAAGTTGCCGGAGGGCTGCGGGTCCCGCTACGTGTTATATGTTAGATATCAATCAGCCGGACCACGCACATTTGGATGAATCCCCAAAGATCCCCAATGGTCATAATAATAGCTATGGTGCAAACGCTTTAGTTGGTTTGCTCAATGCATTACTAGTATGCGGTGACAGAGTCGACAACGAAATGGCAATGCCGACAATGCCGAAATTCCCGCGCTTTGTACCAACTTGCGCACTAGCAGAGTTTTGGCAGAGTTCTGAAGACTGAACGCAACGAATGTCAGGGAGTTCGCCCCAGGAAAGAATCAAACTTGAACAATGTCCAGCCACGTTTTTTTTCATTGTCGGCGGAAATACAAGAGGGGAAAATCATTGACTGATACTCATGCATCATGACTGATGTACCGGAAGTACAGCCGATCGAAGAGACTCGGATTCATGTACGAAACGGCACCGGTCACCGGTGCACCCTTCATACTGATACTCATTCGCGGTGATGAGATTTGATAATAAACTAAAAGGATCTCGTTTTCGGCGCGTGAATCCAAATCTACGATTGAACGATACGGGACTTTCCACGAAATTGTCGAGAGGTATGGCCAAACTTGCAAGCTCGAACACTCTCCCAGTTATTCCGCAAGAAAATGGCTAGAGCACTGGCAAGTCTGACAATGACCAGCCTTTGCTGCCACAGAAGTTCAAGCACGATTAATGGGCTTGAGTATCAGAGCTATTGAAGTTCAAGGACTCGGAGAGAGTCAGTCGCTGACAAATCGGGAAGTTTGGGAGGCGCCCGTCTCCTGGACATAATTGAAGAACAAAATAATACAATATATACGTACTTACTTGTTCGGAGGTGAGGTTACAATGACTACTGGTATGAGTGTGCGGGGGTGTATACATGAGAGGAGATCAGTCTTGCCAATGTGCCAGTGTAAGTAAACTACAGTCCCAGATAGAGCAATTGAAGGAGCAGAGAGCATCGACGACGGTATGTAGGCTGAACTAAATAGACAAAAACCAAAGCAGAAGAGATAGAAAATAGAAAAAAGAGAAGAAGAGAAAACGAAAATCATTACCGGTCATAATCACCATCCTCGTCATCATCAGAATCCCCAGTCGTCGAGCTAGGCGCCTGCACCGTAATCCTCGTATTCGTCGAATTCGCCCTCGACCGCGGCCCCGAGTTCCTCGACCCATGCGCACTGCTTGCGCGCATACGCTGCTCCTGCTGCTTGATCTCGTCCTTCGTCATGTACGTCGCAGCGCACTTCAGCGCAAACACACACGGCAGCGCTTCCCCACACACCCTCCGCACCACGCGGTCGTTGTTCTCAATCCCTGCAAACATCGTATGCTTGCGCAGAAAGTCGAGCCGCTTCATCCCCTGCCCGAGCGAACCCCCAGGAACGCCTGGATTCCGAGACCGGTTCCACCGGTACGCGGCGGTGAGATCTTGCTTGTCCTGTGGGGGCAGGTTGTCGAAATCCTGCTTGTTGGAAAACTTGCTCAGGTCGTAACCAATTGCTTCGATCACTTCGCCGCAGGTTACACCTCTATCCGGGTCCTTGGCTTTCACGTCAATCAACCAGGGAATGTAGTCTGATACAAGCCTCAATGAGGAGAGCCGCGGGAATGTTGCGGGCTCTTCGCGGCCGTTCGACCAGGAAACATGAGACGGGTCGCCGGAACGTTGCACGGTTGAGGTGGGGAAGAGCATGTTCCAATTCAGATGTTTTTGTTCTGGCCCGTCTTCGGGAAGTGGTTGGATGAGTGGATTTATCGCCACCTGCGCCTTTACGACCTTAACCAGGAAAGGGTCAAGGACAGGCCCGTCTGTGAAAGATGCAACTTAAATTCCTAATTAACGACGACGGCATGGAATACAACCCACAATGATTTCCTTGCGTGAATGGACCCATACGATCATAGACTTGGGGTGGTGGTTCCGGATAAGCTCGCTGCTGTTGTTGTTGTGCGTAGTGCCATGCGTTGGGGTCTTGCTGCGGGGGGTAAAATTGCCCTGGAGGAGGGACGTTCCAGCCGGGGCCCGGAGCTGGGGGTCCACCAGGTAGAGGGGCACCCGGCATGAAGGCGGGCGTGTACGGCGTGTACGGCGTGTGCGGTTGAGGGGGAGGCGGCCACTCGGTGGTGCGTAAGGAGAGTTCATCGGAAAAGCGCCTGGCGGAGCCCAAGGTGAACCACCTGGCTGTTGAAAGGTCGGATATGCAGCAGGCGCGGAGGCAGGAGTGTGCCATCCAGCGAATGGGGGTGGGGCGTAGGGTCCCTGCTGCAGTGGCGGTGGTGGTATGTGTTGTGGTGAAGCCATAGGGGGAGTGTACGGGTTGCCCTGCGGATATCCTGTGTAGTCAGCCGAAACACCTTGCCTAGAGTGTTGTCGATTCTGCAGGGGTGGTGGTACACTTCCAGGAGGATTTGATAGAGGGCTCGGAGGAATGAATGGAGATGCGCTATACGGCGAGTGAGTTGGGTAGACTGGATAGTTTCCCGGTAAATAAGGGGAAGCGTAGTTTGGGCTCCCAGGAATCACCGGAGCGTGTTGGGGAGGATTGGGAGAACCTTCAGGGCTTAACAACGGGGGTATAAAGGGCGTAGTCGGGGTTGGGTGGCGGGACGGCATGGTGTCTTATTATAGAGGAAAAATCAGGACTTCGGGTGTTCGTATATGGTCTTCATGGAGTCACCGCAGCAAGACGGCATGATGCGAGGGTGGTCCAGGAAAGGAGAATGAGACCAAGTGGCGGCATACATGAGTTCAAAAGGGAAACGAGGCGGGATTTATCTGACTCACAAATTCAAGGACCCTTGATTCTGTCCAGAACCTACTCTGGATCTTCCGAAAGCATCTAAGTTCTCATCCCTCATGTATAAAGAGAATTACACACAGAATACCCAGGGGGACCTGTGAACTGATGGATTCATGGTCAGAATGACTCGAACTCCGTAGAAAAGTCCATGGAGGAGAGTGCATACCAAGAGAGACGCCTTCTACGTGATCGAATCAGCCTGACGCTTTTCCCAGATGGCGAACGAATTTCTGTGTTCTTACTTTTGTTGGAGAAGGAGTCCGATCTAAGAATTTGCAGGCAAAGTAGGTGTCGAGAAGTCAGCAAGCAGCGGCAGGGTGTCTATTACTATTAGTATTTCCTAGTCGATCGCGTCAATGATCAGTCACGTGATACTCGAAGTGGTCGCGTGGATAGTATGGGGACGGGCAAGTACGGTTGCATTTTCTTCCTCCTCTAAATCTCCCAAAACCCTTACCCTACCTAACCATCTCTCTCATATCATCTCCTCCTCCTCCTCTCGTCTCCGTATCTCTTATGTTTGATTTTCGCCTGCTTATCACGATGCGCTGGCGAGGTAGCATAGTTACCTGAATTACTTATGTAATGTAGTCAGCCAAAATTAATTCTAATTCTAATGCATTGATGGCCCATGACTAAGCTGTACAGCCACAAAATAAAGCGCCGCTCACGCTCAGATAGTTGCTTGTCCATTCGCTCAGTAAACTCTGACTCTTTTATAAATATTAAGCACGAGACTTTACTTGAAATGCATATCGAGCTGTCATATTACTAAGTGAGCGGAAAATATGTGGTAATTCATGCTCAGAGGAAGAGACACGGTGATTATTGGGATGGTCACACGTGTGACGCCCGCGTATCCGTTACACTTAGACACGAAGAGTAAGGTACAATTTTAGATACCTAAACGCGCGCCGTTCCCCTCCAAAATCGGCAAGCTTCCTCTTAGCATAGCTACCTGTCGCGACTCCGTGCCAGAATTTTTTATCTCTGCCTTTGAGGTCAGATATAAAAAATAACTTAAGACTGAACATGATTCCGCTCAAAATAGAACGGAGTCGACCGAGGCAAGTGGATTTCAAAACATTTGTGCGCAATAATTTCCCCGATCTGGAGGGAAAACGTGCCAAGAGATGTACCGGCAGATTGAGGCATGAATTTGGCAGGGAGGCCTCAGTAGATAACAGGGACAAACAAACCTGATGCTTTGCAGGAATTGCCCGTCCCCATGGATAGGCGGTGCAGAATCCAAGAAACCCTGAAGGCTGAGCAGGAACTCTATGGTTTAGCACTGGTTTCGCTCCTTTACAGTTTACAGAGTGCTTCGGGGATGGGTAAAGGCACCGCCAGTTCCTCCTTATTTATTCCATTGTTTTTCCCAGGGACTTGGAGCCCGAGTAAGTACTTACTTTTCCGGAGGCCTGTGCGAAACTCAAGTTGAACACTAAAATGACGAGAGTATGCTATTCCAAATAAAAGACAAAGACAACGAGAAGATGGGTATGAAGATACATTGTACAGACAGGAAATCGATTACGACGTGAGCTCCATGATAAAAATGTTAGGCGCCCTGAATCCCAGCCGAGATCGGGCATAATTGTCGTCTCTTGACACACCTTCAAAGTAAACCCTCTCTCGGAGCCAATCTATACAAAATTAATTTCAGACGTGAACGAGCTTCCACCGAAGTGAATGTGTACACACCAAGGCGTCGTAGTCTGTCAGGTCCCGGTTGCTGTGGGGTATAGTATCCCCCCATGCACCAGACGGCTGAGGTTGTAGATGATTGAAATTGACGGCTGCCGTACGCTTCAACTGCTCCTGTCCTCTTGAATTGAGGGATCCAAATTCTACATCTGTGATGTCATGTTCTATGTAGCTATAATTATACGCGCGCACGTCAATGTAGAACTGGATTGACTGAGTGGCTCACGACGTACTCTTTGTAAATGGCCGAACAAAGATCCCCTATGGTCACCCCCGTATCCCTCTTTATAATCGTACACCATGGAGAGAAGCGGGAGATGACGATAACTTGGGAGACGCGTGGAAGCGTTGCGGGCTCGTCCTTTCCAACTACACTGTTGTCCCCATTCGGCTGGGTATTAGTCGAGAAACCTGTGAAAGGAGCATGACTGAAAGAATAGAGGAGCTATATCTTCAAGACTCACCAGTTACAAGGTGGAATTGTAGCGGAAAGTTCTGTACCTCCCCCTTGAGAATAGGATTGAGCTCGAGCTCCGTGCCAAGCAAGTAAAGGTCGGTCTGTGAGAGGATCGGACCGTCTGCAGGCGTTTCGTCAATGCCAACCAATCTAGCCCGATAACTGATGTTCACGTACAAGACGTCCCCGGCGCCCACTTGCTAACAAACCTATCCATGACGGTCTAGTGAGCGAAATTCGTTGCTTGTAGTGGTTGTGAATTGAATGAAGAAGAATCCGATCGCAAAGGCGCGCAGCCGCAATGATATATCCGATCGTCTACGTCGCAGTCGTTATAAGTCCAAGGTCTTTGCGATCCAAAATCAGAGAACGAGTCCGGGTGAGTCAAGAAGAGTGTAAAGCAGGATCGCCTCGTGCCAGTGCCGAAGCCTCTCGGTGAGAGAATCTATAAATGGAAACCAAAAAGATCGTGATGTCTACAGGGGTTTCCAGACTCCAGTGCACATCTCGAGCTGCAGCCACTAATCGAGGCCAGAGTACGCCAACTAGCGCACTCTGGGCATGCATTTTCAACGTTTTCCTGGAATACTTCGTACAGCCTTATATTATTTAACTTGTGTAATCCTTGCTAATTTGAGGCTGCCTTAAATTTTGGCGATGCGCAAGTAGCACTGCCTCTTGACAGTGTTTGCGCCCGATCTCACAGCCTCCACAAAATTGAAAGCGTGAATAATTAACATCAACATGTCGTACAGAAAATATAATGCCTTTAATGTCAGATGAAAGAACTTGAAGGGATATTAAACTACAGCGAGCAGCAACATGAATACTACATACATAGAACGCATCGACAACCAACTAATTATACTTACAGCTATATAATTTATTCCAGTCTTCGAGGCAGCTTAGAAGCCAGCCATATTCCACCTATTGTAAGAAAAACAAGTACAACATATGCCGCAAAACCCCACAGGATGTGGTTTTCTATCGAGAGAGACAGCAAACTGCTCGTCATCACTGGCGTCACGATACGCCCGATCGAAACAAGGGTTTGCGCGAGGCCGTTCGTCGCACCTAATGATCGCTTGTTGGGTGCTGCGGCAGTGATGAACATATAAACACAGCCTAACCGATAAGTAGTCATGTTCAGTGCAGTACTTGTTATCTGATCAGCGCAAAGGAGTTGAAAGACGCACCGTATCCCAGCTCCATCATGAGCGAGCAAGAGAGCTGACAGCCCAACATAATCCACACCACGTAAGAGAAGCCCTCGGCTCCCACAAGGACGTTCATCAAGGGCGAAAACGTGAACATGGGCACGAACGCAGAGATAGCGGTGACGAAGATGTTCTTCACGCCGAATCGGCGCACGAGGCGTCCCAGCATGAAGGTTTGGAAGATGCTGTTCGTGATACCGTAGACACCGAGGATATACCCCACGTTGCGAGGAGGAAGACCGAGTCCTCCTATTGCGACTGGCATGGCGAGGAAGAGCGGTTGGATAGCGTTGGACGCCGCGTGCAATGCAGCGATGCAAACGTAGTTCAAAACGGGTATAAGTACTTTCAGATGAAGTAAAGATTGTAGGGGGACTGGATCTTCGCTTGTGTCTCTCTCACCAGCATTGCACGTGGACGTAGAAGCAAGATTACTCGACGAGGCGAGAAGAGGTTGCAAGTCGCTGTCCACGTCAGCGGCACTCTTCTTGTAGAAAGGGCCCGACTCTACTGTCTGTGGTGCATGACCAGTCAGACAAGAGCTTGTTTTTTCAAATATCCGATCACAAACCTCTTTGAGATATACAACTATGATCCAACACGCGAACATAGCGAGGGAAGCCATCACAGCACATGGGAGGAAATAGGGGTATGTAATCCAAAAATCGTTGTGGAATGTATGAGGGAAATGGTCATGAGGTCGCGCAAGCCAACCTCCTGTAAGCGCACTTGGAATCGGAGGGTGAGCATGTTTCACTCCGACAAAGAGGAATATATTATCTTTACCCAAAGGAGCTCCCGACCGCCCAAGGAACGTGAAGCAAGGCAAACGCATCTGCGCTATTACTATGATCGGTAATTTCGCCGACCATACTCTTGATTACGCCTATTCTCTTTCCGTTATTCTTTCATGATCTATCCAAATAGACGTTCACTCACCTGCATTGCTATTGAATGCAGTAAAGATACATCGACTAATGGCAAAGGATTAGGATCAGCTTGTGAGGTATGGGCGCATGACTTAGCATCCAGAATATTCATACCTGACAACGAGCACCCAGAAAGTTCTTGAGAGTCCGAAGGAGGTGGTGGAAATAGCGAGCGCAAGCGTTCCAAGGAGGAGAACTGGTTTTCTTCCGATCTGGTCGGACAGACGGCTCCAATACATAACGCTAACCAGCGATAATGACTGGCGGATAGACTCCTGAAATATTATTGAGCCGATAAGCATGCTTTTGAACCAGTTTTTTCAAGTTACTGACCATGAGTCCAGCATAATACCCAACTTTTGCATCATCGCCTCCTGTCACTGAAGCTAACAGCTGAAATACCGAGAAGACTCAACTACCCGTAATGGAGTGAATTGAAGAGCGTACCTCGCTAAGAAAGGGAAATATCACAAATGTCGAAGCCGATTCGCAAAAGCGGAGGAACATGAGAATTGAAAGTTGGCCCACGGGAAGGGGTGTCCGTCGCTTGCCAAGTTCAAGCCTTTCCTCCGGTGAGTGTACGAGTGATTCCACCATATCTATCTGCAAAGTGATAAGAAACGTAGACCTGGATTTCTGGCTGCCAGTGAACCAAGGCAATGATAGGGAAGGGACAAGCTTACGAGAACCTGAGAAGCTGAAGATAACCTGGTAAGCCGGACCTTTAAGGCAGCGGTTGGAGCAGTCCAAGTTGGATAAAGGCAAAATTGGCGAGTCTTGTGGTAAAGATAGATATCATTTAACTTCTAAGCTCGATACTCCGGACAGTTCCTCCGTAGAGGAAGCGTCTCTAGTCGAATGGCAGTAGAGGCTCAAGAGACGGTGACGGTAATCATCCAAGGTCCGAGTTTTGGGAGTTTAGGTTGTCAAGAGCTGTTACCAATCAGTCTGAATCAAAGATTATCAGATAAGATAAAGCATATGATGTCGGATCCGGATTACTCGATCTCTCCTCGTCTACCTTGCTTTGCTTAAGCAACTCTCGCTCAAAGTGCGCACTATTCAATCCAATTCTGTTTTGGCATGTACTAACTCATCCTTAATCCATCAGGACTGCAGATCGTTACAGGACTCGACAAAAGGAACCTATTTACAACTTATTCCTTACCTCTCTTCCATCTGATCAATCATGCCTCCAAAGGGAGGAAACGCGAAGAAGGAGAGCGGGAGGGCAAAAAAGGCTGAGAATGAATCAAAGAAACAGGAGCAAGCAGCCTTGGAAAAAGTACGCTCCACCTATCTCTTGATCATCGCATCCCATCGTTAAACATCTGCACTTTGTTTTATAGGAAAAGAAGGAAGCCGATAAATGGGCCGACAAGGATGTGAAGGGCGGCAAAGCCAAGCAAGAAGAAAAAGAGGAGAAGCGCAAGGCTGAGCTGGCACGCAAAGCTGAGAACGCACGAATCCTGGCGGAGGAAGAGGCCGCCGTGGCTGCCAAACCCAAGCCTGCTGCTCCCAAAAAGACCAAGGCAGCAGCGAAGGACACAAAACCTGCAGGCCCCGGTGCGATCGCTGCTGGTGGAGGGCTGGCCGCCGAGCCTTCCAATCCCAAAGCCAAAGAGCCAGAAGCGGAGGTGGAGAGCTTCGCGGCTACTGGTATTGATAACGCTATCGATCTTCTGGAGGTCGTGACGGCCAAGATGGATAAAGCGAGTGTCGGACAGCAGGCAGCGGGTCTCGAGAGACATCCAGAGGTGCGATAGCAATCCTACAGTTTTGGTTGATTCTTTCTAACATTGTCTCTAGCGTCGATTCAAGGTATTTATGCTCACGTTTGAGGCCTGATTAACCTGCTGATCCCTTGTAGGCTGCATTGGAAGCATATCAGGAACGCGAACTCCCAAATGCTCGGCAAGAGGTGAAACTTTATCCTCTTAATCTTCCCTTCCATCGCTGACTGACTATCATTTCCAGCATCCTGGTCTGCGACTGCAACAATACAAGGTTTTTTAAAACCTTTTCTGTACATCGCGAACACGACTCAATCATCTATCATCTGTAGGATCTACTTTACAAGCAGTTCCAGAAGTCACCCGAGAATCCGTGAGTTGGGCGATTTATCTTCCCATCGAATATCTCTTAACTCTTGATTCTAGATACAACCAAGTCACGGTCGCTTACGACGCCTCCAAAGACGAGAAAGTCGAGGCTCTGAAGGGAAAGAAGGCTCAGGTCGAAGAGCGCCTCCGCGAAAAGTGAAGGAATCACTAATCATCGATCATCATTGGACTCTCGCTCTGCATCTGCATCTAGTGTACAAAATCTCATATGAGTAAGGCTTTTCTCTCTTCTTTTAAATTTGTATACAATTCAATACCAGTACAATAGCACAAAGCACGGATAGGACTCATGTCACCTGCATCGAACAGCAAATTCGTGCCCAACATCTTCGATGCAAAAGCTATGAAATGTTAACGTTATCAGAGAACACCAACAAAGGAGGCGGTACGACTAAAGCTGTGGTACAAACGCCGTAAGTCTCGGAAATTTCACGGCACGCGGTCTCTGCAGGCACTTCACAATGAGATGGAATGAGCGTGACATCAGATAGGAGCGATATTAAATTATGCAGAATACAGTAGTCGACCACGAGTCTAGGGACATATATGAGGCATGGATACAATTGTAAAAGGAAGCTATAGTGAGTACTAATAAGTGTTTGTCAAGGACTCAATCATGATATGCGGTATAGTTGTTTTACAAGAATGATGAATGAGAATGATAAAAGTTCCCTGAAAAAAAGAATGAATCTTCAGTTTCATGTCGAGGAAATTCGGAATGAAAGGAAGAATTGAAAAATCAGAAATAAAAGGCAATATTCGGTTTGTCTCCACAAAGGATCAGAACAGGTCTGAATGGTATTCATCCGCAAAAGAAAAGAGGAGGAACGGACACTCACAGACATGTAACAGTAAACAATACAGGTCATCAAAATGCAAGAGCGTATCTAATAGAAGATAAAGTCAGTAAAATGAAGAGGACATGATGAGATAAGAGAGACAAAGAAAAATCAGAATTAAAAGGCAATATCGGTTTGTCCTCAAAGCGGTAACTCGGAACAGGTCTGATAGGTTTATCATCAAGTAGAAGATAGAAGCAAAACGGAAGATATGAAAGAAGGCAACAGGAAAAGAACTCACGAGATACAAAAAAGAGGAAAATCAAGAAGACATAACGGGAGGCATGGCCGTTGCGAAGCTCCTCCATTTCTCCCTTGCAGGAGCAGTCTCGCCATACACCCAATTCTCCTCCGAAACTTCAAAGTTGAAGTCACTGGCATCGCAGTCCTCGACGTAGACACCAACTCCGCACCCATCACGCGGGTCAAGGAGTTGCTCAAAAGCAGGTTGCTCGTCATGGGTTTGCAACTTGCGCAGAGCTTGGATAAGGTCCTCTGCAAGGGGAGCCACGTTGGGTGGATCCTCCTTGATTTGCTCCCAGCCGACTGGCGGAGATCCGGGAGGTGAGATAAGGAAGTTTTTCTCGATCGGCGGTGGTTTGAGGTAACTGGTGTGTGGAATCCACGAATGCTCTCCTCGTGTGATGAGAGGGTTTGGATCTGCACGATAGACCCGTAGTATGATTCTAGAGCTAGAAGAAAAGAGAAAAGATTAGGAAATCGGGGAAGGAAAAAGCGATGCATGGCTTGGGACTCACTCGTCGTCGTGGCTGTCAACGATGATGGGGTCGCATTTCTGCTTTGCGTCCTCCGCGTGGTGCTCGAACTCATAAACGATGATGATGCGCCCAAAGCCCTGCAATGGCACCCATTGGTTGATATCGCCAAAAGAAGCGAAGTGCTCGCGGAGCATGGACAAAATAAGGGGTTCAAAAAACGACTTGGGGAGCGACGTCACCGCCAGGGTGTTCGTTGGCTGTGATGGGGGCGGAGAGGGTGAAGAGGAGCGCTCTTCTGGCTCGGGAGAGATGTATCGCGCCATAATGCAGCTTGTGGAAGTGGTTATGGTCGAGGTCGATGGATGGGCTCCTGCCAGTCAGCGTCCTGTTTAAAAGGAAATTTTTCCAGGGTGCGCCTCTTACGTAAGCTACGATGGCTGTGTTTGGTCGCGCAGTTCTGGCTAGCCTTGTGGCAGTGCTAGGTACTTACATGCACAGCAAACTATGTACACCAGAATTCCACTCTGCTCTTCTTGTCGTGGGTCTCTGTAGGAGGATCATGAGGCGGAGCGACTGCGCCACACTGGACGTCTGATAAGCATCTCACCGGAATATTTAAATGTCCTTGATGAACAGCCAAGGAAGGGATCCCATTATCCACATTTTCTACTGACACCCGCTGCTCGATGCTGGCAGAACCTGACAATTGAAACGCAGATTTCAGTTTACCGAACTTTGCTATGTCTGGGTGCCGTACCAGTACAGTGCCAACATCTATATGCCTTGCCTCCTTGCGTTGCACCAGCAGTCGTTGTTTGTGCTCCATGCAACTGATATAGGTATACACCGAGGAGACCGTATACATGAGAGTATCAATGAGATGCTGAATGGTGTCATAGCCATTTGCTTTTGAGGGCCAGATCCCGGAGGTCATATAAAAATTGAAAAGCGTCTGGGTCAAGTCGTGTCATGCCCTAACGCTATTTGATCAATAATTGGTGGTCCGGCGGAATAAGGTCGCGAAAGTTCGACCGACGCGGCAAAGTGTTACTTTGCCAAGATATTCATCTCTCAACCGATACAAAGAACTGCGATGATTTCAAGAAGCCAGCCAGCTGGAGCTGCGCGGAGAGGAACGAAAGGAAGAAGCAAGCGCCGGCCCTGGCGACCTTGTTTATTCAAGCCGTGGGAAAAAGGTCTGTTGTCAATGTGTTTACGTGCAATTACATAAGCAAATATCGGCCTGCTATTGTCCGAAAATGGAACAACCCTTGGATACACACCTCCGCTCATTGTCTTTTCGAATGATAGGAATGAACCAACGCCGAAGCTCACACATCGGCATGCGAGAACAATGGGCCATGGAAACTGGGGCCATAGCGGAAATCCCTTTTGGGCAGCCTTTCGGTTCGCATAACAGAAAGCTTGCTTTCGCATCAACCACTACCTTCCCTGTTATATTTCTTCGTCGAGCTCGACGACTATGATGCTGTCGATGCTCCTTTTTGTTCTCTACTTCGCCTTCAGCGCGACTGTCTGTGAGTACTTTGTGTTTTCTGTTCTGCGCATTTTGCTAACACGTCTTCAGTCGCGCAATCAGTCGCGCAATCTTCGCTCTCTGTCGTATGTGTTGCTGGACAATGCCTCCAGGGTCTTTCGAATACAACCAGTGCGTTCCTTGGTGGCTATTACTCAGAGAACTACTGAACATGTATGTTATAGTTGGTGCAAAGCTTTCAGCCTCAGGAGCCTCTACGAGTGTCCAATTACTTCCAGGACAATACACAGCCACAACCAACCCCCAGCTGCTTCATAATTTATTAACATCTGCCTCTGCCACTCTTGCCACTTCACCAGGCTTTGGATCGACAAATCTGTCCTCTCTACCCCTCAACCTGAACCTTGAACCAGGACTTGCCATATATTCACTGCCACTTTACTCCGGCCAAGCAGCCTTCTCACAGCTTCCTTCCTCTCCCCTTGGAAACAACTCTACGCCTCTCGCCGCGAGTTCCATAGCACTTTCCACCAACGTTTGGGCAGCTGTAACGTCCGGTTCAAGCAACGACCGCATAGTCGTCTGGGACGCGATTCCCGACATTTCTCAACTTCCGTCCGCAGCATCGCGTTCACTGTCCCTCGTTGACATCCAATCCTCTGCATGCTCTCCAGCATGCTCCGGTGCTGGTGTCTGTTCTGCTTCAGGAACATGCACTTGTCCAACCGGATTTGCTGGGTCTTCCTGTGAAACGTGCGCAGCGGGATTCTTTGGACCAACATGCCAACCTTGCCCCGCTGGATGCCCGTCTTGTGACCAAGGTATTTCAGGATCTGGTCGTTGTTTGGTACCCGTTGTGGCAAACGCTCCATCGACTTGCAACTGCCTGAATGGGCAATGCGGAGCTAATGGGCAATGCGTATGCAATCCTGGGTGGACGACCGCCACTAACGGGACGGCATGTGCTACGTGTGCTCCCGGTTTCTTCCTCACCTCCACAGGAGACTGTCAAGGTATTTTTATGTGTTGTATTTTAAGCAAAAAAACTGGCTTGCTAATGAAAACTTAGTTTGTCAGCTGGGATGTACGCAATGTGCTGATACAACGGGGGCATGCATTTCCTGCAAGCAGGGTTTCACGCAGGACGCCAACGACAAGACCAAATGCGATGCATTGCCATCGACGACGACGAGCGGAACGGTTTGCCCTGATGGAAGTTTTAGCGCCGGTGCTGCGTGTTCTCAATGTTCGCCTTCATGCAGGACTTGCAACGGTCCATCATCCAACAATTGCATCCTTTGCGCTGCAGGACAATACACGTTCAACGGCAACTGTGTCGGCGTAGACACAAACGGTGTGTGCCAAGGCTCAAATGGGATGATTGCGGACAACAATAAAAACGAGTGCGACAGTAAGTTGTTTGGTAAACCATGTCACGAGTTGTGGGCACTCATCCATTTGTAGGCTGCGGGGCCAAATGCACTTCATGCAAGATTCCGAACTTTAACGTTGCGTCAACCGTTAATCAGCTCCAGTGTACTGGTTGCTTGCCCGGATCTGTGCTTTCGCAAGGGCAATGTATCGGGAGCTGCCCAACGGGTACTTTTGTATCGCCTCAAGATAACATTACCTGTACCGGTGCGTCTCGTTTTCCTATTGCCTTTACCTTTCACCGATTTGTTCCCTCTCTCCGCAGCTTGTTCATCTTCATGCGGTACATGCGTGGGGTCTGCTGATTTCTGCCTTACCTGCCCCTCCGGCCAACTAGCCTCTTCTGGGCAGTGCGTTTCCACCTGTCCGTCCAACACATTCAGCTCCTCTGGATCTTGCGTCAAGTGCCATCCGGATTGTGCGACGTGTTCCGGACCATCTTTCAACCAATGCGCGTCCTGCCCAGCTGGGCGACCGGTTCTCACGAACGGTCGCTGCCTTCCAACGTGCGCGAAATCCCAGTTTTTCGACAAAACATCCGCCTCGTGTCAGCCGTGCGACTCGAGCTGCTCGAGCTGTTCAGCATCCGGACCCGGCAGCTGCCTCGCGTGTTCGAGCTCGACGGAAGTACTCCGTGCCGGGTCTTGCGTGGCGGCGAACTGCGCGAGCGCGTCGAGTGTTATTCCTGGCCTCGGTGTGTGTTTGTCGGAGCTGGTGCAGGTTCCCACCGCGTCTGGGACGGCCACGCCTGCGCCTCTGCCTTCCATTACGGGCCTGGCAGATCCTACTGTTATCGTCACAACGCATCGGCCTTTGGAGTGGTGGCAGATCCTGCTCATGGCGCTTGGGTGTGCATTTATTTTCGTCGTCATTGTCATGCTTTGGCGACGACGCGCCAAGAAACAGCGTGCGAAGCGCACAGCCATGTTCGCTTCAGCCAAGAAACTGGACAGGCCACATGGATGGAGGTGGCGCATTGCACGATTTGGGGAGAGACTGTTTGGGCATCGAGCTGCGAATAAGTTACCAAGGGAGACGCATGGCGCTGTGTTGCCTGTCGCATATAACCACCATGGTCGACATCATTCCGAGGTGGGCTCGAGGCCGCCTAGCTCGGTTTACTCGAAGCAGGACATCAAGCTTAAACCGATGGGCGTTGTGGAAGAGAGGTCGAGGAGGGAAAGCAAAGACGCCGTTGATCAGTTCATTGATGCGTATAATTATTCGGCATATACGAGGTCAAGCAGGGCTCCATCGACACTACCTGGTCTCGAGGATCGACAATACAGCCAGCGACATAATCAGCGCCGGCTCGAACGTGATTCGCTCTACTCGGAGGTCACGGGCAACCAACGACATACTCCTGAGCCGCGGCAACCAATAAAGAAGGACGCTTCTCGAGCCTCGAGGCTCTCCATGAGCACTACCAGTTCTGGGAGAACGCGGAACCTAACCAAGGAGGGTGTGTTGGTCGATCTAGATGAAGATCAGAATAGAGCTCCTCCGTTACCGTTGCAAATGACCACTACAGCTGCCAGTGCTGGCTACGTTCCCTATGCATCGCCCACTGAAGCTCAGGCATACGTGATGTCTGTGCGGCCTGGCGTCGTCGGCGTTTCTCAGCCCGTCATCGGCACGATAGGACCAACGGCGACAGGCACAAGTTTTATGCCCATCCCTGTTACGTTAACGCCCAACACGGCTATGGGACAGGGCTCATATTGGCTCACGCCTGTGGCGCCTCAGCCTCAAGCTCAACAGCAGCAACAAGAGCAGCAAATGCAATCGCAGCTAGTTCCTTCTCAAGACACCGTGGTCCTCCAGCCCATGAATACGGGCGGATCATTTTCACGCAATCCGTTCCGTCAAGGAATATACTAGGCCACGCTTCCGCCTTCGCATTAAGCAAAGTCGACCCCAGCGTTAGGCCGTTGCCCCCCTCCGGTACGATAGACCGGCCAAACTCCAATCTTCTTGTTTGATCCCCTTCTCTTTTCCTACTAGACAGATGGACGGACACTTTTTAAATTGTATCACCACAAAAACGAGGCTTCTTTCCTTTTTTTTCACATCCTCCTCGTCTAACGCCTACTCTATTTTTTACTTGCATCGATATCAGCATCCATCATCATGCCGCACTACTGTATACGACAGAACACACGACGCGGGGATCTTCTTTTACCCCAGACGTCATTCCTTTCATTCAAGCAATCTGGATTGGTTCCATATATAACATGTTTCGTTAGCACCTGTAACATTCGTTAATGTAACACAGCGAGCCCCATCGCTTCTAATTAAGCTCTAGCCTTCCTGAACGCCGCTTGTTATTTTAAACATGCAAAACGCTCTGAGACATATTATCCCATGCGGGGGAGACTTGACTTTGTCCGAAGCATGATATGCTTTCTTTTCTAGTGAGTTGACAGTCAATGTGCGCCTTTCCTCTTCTGCACACCCCTTTTTCGCCCCCCTCTAGATTAAAAAATGACGTTTAATCCGAAAAAAAATGACAAATGCTCGCCGTAACGCAGTTGTTGTGTCGTAAGCAATGTACCCCTTGTGATGGCCGAGTGGCCAGCTCATCCTTTGCTGACGCGTTGCCTCCTGAAGGCCCTCTGGTGAGCAGGTTACTATGTTCCCCGCACTGTGAGCCATTTATGGCGAGAGACGTGAATATATCAGGAGGGAATTCTCATCGGACAGTACTCAGGGCAGAGATGCCCCGTGACAATAATAATATGATTCCTCGGGACGAATGAGATCTCCAAGTGGTGATGTAGATTTTGTGCCATTTTCATCCATTTGTTGCAAGAAGCCCTCTCTCAAGCCTGTCTTATCGGACCTTGCGGGTCGCGTGGACCTGACCTGCCGTGCTGACTACACAGTTCAAATTCGTCTTAAAACTCGACTAGTCATATCCTTTGCCACTCTCTTTCTATCTTTCGTCTTTCCTCCTGGCTCCACTACGTCCATCCCCCTTCTTCTCTTCCACAATTTTCGCAGACTACCTTCGTCGCGTATACCACTTTTTGGCTATGATGATCGCAGAGCGCGTCTCCTACAAGTGGGCCTACCCGCATGACATACCTGGCTCGCGATTCGGTCCTGAAGATGGACCGTGGCCACGTCCGTACCAGCTTCTCGACGAACAGGATTTATGGCGCGAGCTCAGGATACTCGCAAAGCCACACAGCTCGCCCATTGGCCCCCAGGGAAAATTTAAGGCCGACAGCGTAAATTTTCAACCCGCCCCTTCCGTGAAGACTCAGGATCGCTACGTCGTCACACAGCTGGAAGTGAATGATCGGTTATGGGCCTTTACAGGTGTTTTTGACGGTGAGTGCTGTGGCAAAAATATTGCGCTCGACGACTGCTGACCGTGTTTCCCCCTCCTTGGTTGTGTTGAAAAGGTCACCTCGGAGACGTCACCGTGGAGCACGTTGCACACCATTTGCCTATTATCGTTCGCGACTTCCTCAGAGAGGCGGAAGACTCCAACTCCGGTGTAAAACCCACGCCGGAATCGATTTCCGCTTGTTTCACAAAGGCAATCATGGCATTTGACGATGCGATCGCACATGATGTGCTCGATCTGTTCGGAGGCTCAGTAGACCAGTTGGACAACTACACTGACGCTCAGATACGGGATATCATTAACGACCAACACAAAGGCGGAGCTAATTGGCGAAAGGCTAGATTGTGCATGTATGGGACTACGGCCCTAGTGGCGCTTGTTGACCCAGAACACACAAATCTATGGATTGCAAATCTCGGCGATTGTGAAGCATGTGAGTACTGTTTCCGGTTTTTACGTTCATTACCCCAACTAAGACAAGGGCCGCTGGTTGCGTCACCAACGGAGTGATAGAACCTTTCGCTGATTTCCATCTATTCCGCTCCTAGTTCTGGCTTCCCCGAGTAATAACGCGAAGGACTGGAAGGTTGAAGCCTTAACTGTGAACCATAATGGAGACAATGCTGCCGAGCTGGAACGCGTACGGCAAAGCCATCCCGGTGAACCGGAATGTGTTCTCGACAACAGAGTTTTGGGCGCCATTGCCCCGACAAGATGTATGTCTTTCCCGTCATTTTCCAAGTTCGCGAAACTCACCGGATTAATACCCCTCCTTTCTTCTTCCGCCCGTCGCCTTCAATCATGACGATGGGTGGTCGAACCCGGATGTTTAATTGACAGGTTTTGGTGATATCCCTTTCAAGCAGCCCCCCGCATTCACTCGGCGCATCCTATACAACCTTTTCCCCGGATTCCACAACACTTCTCCATGGGAAGAATTCCTTGTGCGCAACAAAACACCGCCATACATCACCGCCGAACCTCAAATAACCCACCGCAGGCTCGATGGGGACGATGCGTCCGCGCAGGCGACGACGTCGCCCTCGGCCGGTACAAGCAAGAACACGTTCTGGTCCTACACCAACAAGTCGGCCGTGCAGCTGCCTTCTGCGCCGCTACCCCGGTTCCTCATTCTCGCGTCCGATGGCTTCGCCGCTCTGTGTGACGGCGAACGCCAGCAGCGCGTCATCGAGAGCTGGGCCCGCAGTATGGTCTCCCGCGATCCCCCAGGGAGCGTTACGGACGCGGAGCCGGGGTCGAGGCAGGATAATATGGCGCTTAGGCTGCTTCGCCTCGCTCTGGGCGGCGAGGACCGGTTCGGTGTGTCCAGATTGCTGACTCTGGACATGCCGGATGAGTCGTGGATCGATGATACGTCAATCGTGGTGCGAACAATCTAAACCCACGTTTCCTGGCGTGGGTCTTTCCTTGATCCTTCAGCCTTTCCTTCCCTCAGGTGGCGAGATTTTCGGTCCTCGTCTGCCACGGCTTTGCTGGGTCCATCCGTCAGTAACGGTAGCATATTCATATCATTTTCCCGCTCCTCCTCTTGACACATAATTCGGGTTCGTCCATCTAGGCGTTGGGTTTCTTGTCTTCGTTATCTGCCACTGCTTTCCCCTGTTTTCGCTGTAAATTTTTTTTTCTTTTTCGCATTATCCAAACATGCATTCTCCTCATCCCACCCAACCATATCACTTTGCTTTCGGCTTCAATTCGGTCCTGCTGTACAAAAGATATCCCATCTGCTCTCTGGTTGCAACATACATACATACTGTAGTATTACTGGTACTGGTACTTCCGTCGCGTCGATAATATCCCTCCCATACTGCATGATAAATTAATTTATTGGGTTTTTTTTGTTTGCACTTTTCTTCATCATCCTCATTCCTGCTATATACTTGTACATACTTACTACGCATACATACAAGTTCCATCCAATGGCATTCATCGCAACGCCACAGTGATGATTATCACCTCTGTCGGACTATGTGTAATACACACATGGCGTCAACCACTTATAATCTATGCAATATAATAATAATATCAACACTACCATTGGTTGAACTGGGGCTGCGCTTTATGGGCGCTTGCCCCACGTTCATCCTATCAACCCGGATCCTAATGTAGTTTATGAAATGACCACCTGAGCCCACCCGTGCCGGTATACCTCCCCATTATGTAGTTATGCACTGCCGTTATTCAAGGGGATCTCCTGAATTTCAAGCCATTTCAGGAGAAAACCATTCTAGGAGAGTGTGTTGAGCAACACGACTTGATGCCGAGGCATTATGTCGGAAATGTGCCGATAGCATAAACGGCTCAGTCATGAATGACATGAACGAACATTCCGACTGACCGGCTGCCAGCTTGGACATATGATTATTAGTGTACTTACACTGACGGTTGAGATATTTTAATGTCGTTATATTACAGAATTGCAAGCACATCATATACTAGTTCACAATATATATTTACGAGAAGAGAGATAAATTACAGTCATCCTGGAGAACGTCAGGCGC